>WKFP01014216.1:748701-760992 GCA_011057875.1 Pterocles orientalis | reverse complement strand
GAGGATTATTTTCATTCAACACTACCTAAATAGACAGTGCTCATTTAGTTGGGCTAACCAGTACGGCAGAGCCAATCCGCACATGAAAATTTAAATACAGCACTAATACTGAAAACTAGGGCTTTTTAAAGTCTGTGAACCAAGAGAGAAAATACCCTGAAAGCACAGAGATCAGTATGCTCTCTTACTTAAAACAGAGGAAAAGAAAGAAGAGCCAGGCCTAAACCGGCAGTGTGACAGCCATTTCCTCCCAGGTGGTTTCTAATTCTTTGAAGCTTTGGGTGCAAGAGCAGGATACACCATGATCCCCATATTGCATGCCTACATGTAATACACATATATTCAATATTACTTCCATAAGGCTCCCCATGATGAAAACCTATGGTAAATATTCTCAAGTGGTGTTATCTGAACAGAAGCAAGGAAGAAAAAAGGGTTACAATTACGCTGGAAGGAGAGGTTCACTCCATCTTAGGGTCTCACCTGTCAACACCTTTTCTCAGGAAGAAAGAAGTCTTGACACAAACTCACCAGCCACTAACTCCCCACGTTTACAGAGCAGCCACACAGATACACCCACTTCCTTTACCACCAAACGCGGCTCTGCAGGAGGTGACAACAGTGATGGCCCTTTACGAATCCTGCACAGGGCAGTAAAGTAATAAAGGGCAATTCCAATGATCATCCTCAAAACAAGAATCACTGGCAGCATGAAAGCCTCTGGAGTGCTCTGGACTAGGCCATCAGCAACTGGACAAGAGACTACAGAGCAAAAGTACATTTGCAGTTTGAAGAGATAATGTAGTGCAAAGCAGTAACATACAGTTTCATAAAGCCATACAGCACTTTTCCCTAGCAACTGAAGGATACCATGTACACATCCGATTTCGCTTGTCTTCCAAAAATGAACTGCACCAGAAAGTAAAGAGGAGGAGAACAAGGTGCCAAAGGAGTGTATGTCCATAAGATACCCACGCTGACACAGGGAACACCACAGCAAAGGACAGTTCCTTCAGGTGTATTCCATCCAGAGTGGGTGCCTACTTACCATACACAGAGTTGTACAGATGATTTTATTATTGCTGCTTATTTCTGTCTAAATTCGAAAGAGAAGGTAACTAAGCAACTGGTAAGGGTTTCTCACCACTTGAGCAGGCTTCTCCAAAGGGCAGATGCCTAAGAAGATGTAAGGTTATAAAAGAAAAACTGTTTAAAGCTGTATCATTCTGCTTGATAAACATGCACCAATTCGTGGCAATATCTGAAACACTAATATGCCTCCTTGCAGCACTGCCCCATTTACCTTAAGAGGCTACTTACAAACTGAACACAAGGCATATTCCATGAAAAGATCACTGACAGAGAATATGTACCCAGGAGGCTATAAAGCACCCAAGGAAACGGATCAGTACACTGGCAATGTTGCAGTAATTGGATATTATAAAAGAACTGTTGGTATAATTTATACGCTTCATAAAATGTTTTAAAATACTCTAATTCCCATGTCATACAGTTACACAGACATAAGTCTCACCCCTAGTGCACGAGGTCCTAGGAAAGGGTGGGAATTTACATCCTTCCTCCATTCCTCCCTTCCACCTTCTCTTCATTACATACCCCTATGTAACGGATAAGCCATGTGTATGGATATCCACATAGTGGATTCCTAGAGTTCTCTGACAACTGAAAACACCAATGAACCACCAGATGGTTCCTTCATCAGACAGAAAAAAGGCACAGCAATGTTGAGCATTTATAAACTGAAGAGATATACATATTTGTATACATATATATACATACATAGAAATGAGATGTATGTCTTTATCATTGAGTATAAATAAACATAAGGGTAGGGTAGTGAAGGATGTGAGATTTTCCTAATTGTTGCATCCAGCATGCTCATTTGAGTCAGATTTCCTATCTACTCTGTCCCTGATGAGCAAACATCTTTCTTGGAGATCGCTTTTAGAAATTCTTGGATTAAGCTCTTACAGTTTTATTCTTCTGGATGTCAAAATAGATGAGAATAACAGTTCATTCTCCCCATAATTTAAAAACCTATTAAGAATCAAATCCCAGGCAGGCATTTTTCACTTGGCCAACTGGTTCAGCACTCTGACAGTATCAAATCCAGCTGCCACAGCTGAGGTACGTATGGAGACAAAAGTTAAGTTACTGACACATAGCAAACTTTTTAGACAATGTCTAATTGCAAAGCTGCAAAGACTGCAAGACCTTCCCAATTCTTGATCTATTGTTTTTAAATGTAACATAACATGAGAAAAGATGTGAAACAAATACACGAGCAGAGTTAGCTGAAGCCACCGACTATTCCAGGTAAAGTATCATTTTACACACAAAGAACTCTCCAGAATCATACGCTGCCCCACTGAGGATAGAAATGACTATTTTCTCCTGTCAAAAAGCTTTCTCAGCAGCAGGTGGAAGTATGACAGATATCTGCACCTTTGCAATACAGTAGACTCTAATTCTTGTTATTTCAATATTGCTGCAATGGTTTGGGACAAAAGCTTCACCAATATATGAAAAAAGAGACATATCTGCATTCATTATGTATTATATCATGGCAACACAGAGCACCACAAGTTCATTAGAAATTATTTGCTCACGATACAATTTAATTTTCTTAATACAGTGATAAAAAGAAAGAATAGCTGGAGTCTGACATATGCAATCAAGAAAAAAAAAAACATAAAAAACCCAAAAAACCACCAATCCCAAAACAGTGAAAGAAATGTGAGCTTTCTGCTCTTGGCATAATCCAGAATGCTCATAATGAGTAAGGTTTCCTTTTTACTCTGGCACTGGTTTAAGAAAGATGTTGACAGACTGGTTCTTAGGAAACACAGAATTTAACTTGGTACCATCAACAAAATAATATATAATAAACACCAGCTGCAACTGTCAAGAATCACTATGTTAAATATGTTGCACAGAGTTAGTTTTTACAATACTGAACATACAAGCTCAAACAAAACCCCTTAGCCAAAAAAAAAACCTAGGAGCAATGGATCCTACCGGCATAAGCAGATACTCAGTCCTGCACAGCACTGTACAGAAATGGAAGACTGTAGCTCTGCAATGTAACAACAAGCATATTGCTTTATGGCGTAAGAAGTAGCACTACTCCATTTACTCCATTTGACCTGAGCAGGCTGCCAACTACCTCTATTAACTTACCTCGAGCAAAGTTCTTTCCTAAGCAGAGGGAATCAATCAAGAGACATCTCCTTAGTTCACAGTTTCGAGATTTTTCCAACCAACTACACATAAAAAGGTCCATATTTTACAGTTTTTTAACAAGACGGTGTGCCCGAAGCTTGTTATTCTGTTTTCTTGATCTTTCCTTTTTCAGTGGTATTTCTGACTTTCTCCTCCTCACACACAGATTCAGCATTCCAATCGAAGTCCTTCATTTCTGAATTTAATAGATCAAAAAGCTGCCCTTTGGCCATGTAGCTGGTTACTAGTTCAATCTCTCATGAGACATTCTTCCAGGTCCCTAATGCTTCAGTTTTCTATTAAGAAATTACTTCTACTGCTATTTACTGGGTTTATTTATGCACAGGAAAAACCACTGTTACCACATTAATGTCAATAAATTTCTTCCCTCGACAGAATTTAGATTTGCTTCAGCAGTTCAAGAAGCTATTATGCTGCTAAATATTTACTAAAGGGCAGAATATTCAAGAGTATTCATACACTGGTTTTGCAGAGCAGGAAGGGGGACCGTTTAGATTTCTTAGTACATTTTGAATGGCTCAAAGATCGTTCCATGTTCAAATTACAAAACAGAATATTGGATTCCGACCTCTGACCTGGCAACCTGCTCTAATCGAGCCTCCCTTGAGCAGGAGGTTGGACTGATGACCTCCAGAAGTGCCTGCCAACCCCAGCCATTCTGCGGCACTGCAGTTCTGTCCCAAGCCTACAGGCACAGCACAAAACCCTTCCCACGAAGCAATAAGCTGAACTTGGCCTAAACTGCACAGACAGTGGCTCTACTATATTTTTACAATCTCTGGTTTATCAGAGTATATTCCTTCCTCTCAGCTTCTCCTCTTATGAAGAAAAATAGGGAACTGCAAGAATTTTATTTTAGTTGTAAATTTTCATCTTTTGTTGAGATTCAAAATCAGGAACCTGATCTAGTGGGAGGTGTCCCTGCCCATGGCAGGGGGGTTGGAACTCAATGATCCTTAAGGCTCCTTCCAACCCAAACCATTCTACAATTCTATGAAAATTATTTCTCTAGCTATTTCATCACTCTTTTCTTTCCTGGACTTCTTGATCACTGCTTTGTTGATGACTTGTTCAGCACCTCTAAGTCACCTGCCTGTTAACTTGCAACCCAACAGATCATGATGAGCAAATCAAGCACTCATGAACTGTATACTCTTTCCAGATATCTGTAGTCCTTCCCAATTCTTGCATTTCCCAAAGATCTACAATTCTTTCAACCACTCTTCTAAAATACATGAAAATGTCGTAGCCTGGTTTTACCCTCTTTTATTTGACTGCCAAACCAGAAAGACGGTGAAGTGCAAAACTATCCAAAAAGTACCAGTAACAAACACATCACATATTCATCCCACTCCTACACACTCTTTCATTAATGAGCCAGCTAGGCAGAATCAAGCAGTGTCTCATATGGCCTACAGTCTTACAGTGGTTTATACCTGAGCTTGGTGAATATTCATTATATTTTCAAAGCCACTTGGTATGTTTAAAAATAAAGTATAAAAATTTCACCATAATTTAAGACATACCTTGAACATAACCAGATATATCTTTTCACAATGACTTAAGAAAAAGTCTCATCAATAAAAGATGTGAAAATCCTGCCAGCTTTGGCTTCTCAGGCCATCAATATCAAAGAATTTTCAAGAAGGGCAGGTTGCGGAGGTTAAGTTAAAATACATTTTGCAGTTACTAAATGGGATCCACCATGAGAATCAACAAAGATACACATTGTATAACTTCAGTCGCGTGTACACTGAAAAAGTACTTTCTCATCTTGTCCCAGAAAATTAGAGAAATCAAATGATCTAGTAAAAATGAAACTCATTAAGCTGAGTTAAACTCAGCTGGACAAATTTTCATGATAGATTCAGCCCTACAATTCCCCTGAAGTCAAATGGAAATGCAACGGTTCAGCTTAGCAGAACTTGGCACAGTGAGCAGTTTTGTACTGTTCATTCCTAGTACCAGCCCATGAAATGTTGCATTTCTGTCTTCCATATGGCTACATCTTCAGAAAGATTACGCACTTCTGTTACATCTTAGCATATTATTCCAAGTATTTAATTCATAGCACATCATGAGTCAGGCTGTATTCTCTGTGTCTTTTTCTGGGGTTTTGTTTTTCTTTCTATCTTTATGTTCTCTCTCAACGACATCCAACAGTTAGGACTGAATCTAACGTTGCCCTTCCAGAAGAGACTTAGCACTGATTTCAACAGACTTTGGATCAGTCTCTTGCTGTCAAGCTTGTGAAACAGGGAGTTTTATAAATTTGCAATGCAGAATTAATTGACAATCCTACTTGGCTTTTGTCAAGGAGCTCAGGTTATTTTCAGATATGTTAGGACACACAGACAGATGTAATATTTAAATCAGTGAAAGACAGACGTACAAATAAAGAACTAAACTGAAGTCACTCTGGCACACCTTGCTCTGGTAAACAGTAGTAATGCTTTTTTACAGGCTCCTGCACTAAGGCACACAGAAACAGGAATAACGCACAGCTTGACCCACGCACCTACATGAATTTGCATTGAACTCTCCAGGAGTCTGACAGCAGACTTCCCCACTGAAGAACTGGCACACAGGAAAAAAGTACTGTGAAAGACCAGGTGTAGACACAGGCACATATGATGCAAACGTTATTTACAGGGTAAGAAAGCAGCCAGGAGGAGTCATGCAACATTTTCACAGTGTAGAGGAAAAATAATTACATACGGTCTTTCAAGCAAAGGATTGATTAAACACAACAGGAAATTAGAAATGTGCCTCCCTCAAAAATCTGACACAGTAAGAATTGCCTTAAGAGACACAACCATCTCTCCGCTTGTCGCTACTATGATGATCCTCCTGTCAAATCTAGAAACGGAGAGATAACCAGACTGCCTATACAGTGATTCATATTCCCAGCATATGGTAACATTCTTTCACTCAGTGCTGATCTCATCTGTAACCTTAGCTGTATTCAACTAGAGGGCATGGTAAGTAATTCATTGACTTAATTTAGCCTTATGTAAAGTAGAGGGATTCTATGAAAGCAAATTAAAAACGAGCATAAAAAGCAGGAAAAGACGCTTGCTACTTTGCTTGTTCACTTCACTGGCTTAGCCACAGGGATATGTTTATTCTTCTTTTGTATTGGGATTTATTTTCTCTGTAAAGTACTTTACAAGGTTTACTTGAAAAAGCTCAGCAGAAGGAGATTTCAAAAAATATGTTAATTGAATGTTGACAGGAATCTCTGTGGACGCCCACAAAAGCAAGATACTCAGGAAATGTCTATTAAAACCTCCAAATTTGTGAAGGAAGACTAATTTTAATCACATGTTTCTGGATTTATTTTTATGAATCAATGCCACATCAATCTTCTGTGGCCTTTTATTCCAAATGGTTATGCATGGAGCCCTGCCAGAAAGGAACTCACAGGGCTGGCAAGCTGCTGCATGAGCCTGAGTTAATACATGTGCAAATACTGCTTACTCTTTTCTTAGGTTTTAGGAAAGGACCGTGAAGACAAGTTATAGTCCCCTCTGTGTGGGGATCATTTTTCAAATGATTCTACCAGCTAGAGAAAAGCTCAGTTTCATCAGGCTTCCCTTCTTGTAGAAGGGACTTCGTTACAGGTGTTTCAGAACAAAAGCTACCTTATCCCCCTTTACTGTAAAATTGTCCATTCCAGTGGATAGTCGAACCATCTTCAAACAAGCCAGATGGGATACTGGTAGCAATGCCAGCACAGAGCAAAACCAAAGCAGATAAGTGTACTGCAACTCCGCACCTAGATGCATGCAAAATTTGAGTAGGAGGTTAAAGTCTTCTTTATGCACTAGCTGGAACAATTCTCGAGCCAGTCTCCGCCTGATCTTCTCAGCTACCATATGCATTGCCAAAAGAAATGCTGCACAATACACAATGATGCAGAACACAATTTCCACCATGATCAATACTGCACTGCAAATTAAAGACTTTTTTTCCATGGGATCTATATAACAACCATTAAATGTGCAAGCATATAGTTTTTTCCATAAAGATGACATGCAAGTATTGATACACTGTTACTTACCAAAACAGCGATAGCTCCAGAATAAAATGGGTGTATTTCTGTCTTTGTACAGTAGTTATAACAAAGTGTATCACCCTACTATCATATCTCTAATATAGACTCAACCTTATCAGATGTTCTGTATTCTCCACTTCTAATAATATCACTAGCAGTTGAAGTGATTCACATTCAAAGAGAAGGGGTTCACATTCCAATCTTGTTAAGGGAAGCACAAATATAATACAAGCATCACTTTTAAAAGCATACAGTAGTAAGAATAATGGAGTAAGACGCGAATTAAAAGACAAATCCATTATGGATTGCTAGCACAGCTCATTTGATACATATTCTGCACAGAAAAAATAAAATAACAAAGCCCTTCCAGTTACTATCTGGTCTAAAAAGAAACTGAAAATCACAATCACAGGGAGGTTTGCCTAAAGAAAAGCTGCATGTTGGGGACCAAACAATAAGTTGGCAGAAGGAAAGAATACTTGCTGACATGACAAAATGTTTTTTTGTCAAAGCTCTGGAATCTGTAGCATCACAGCTTGACGGCAAAAGCTCTGCAGGCCTCTATCAAAGCCAAAAGTAATTAAGTGTACTTACATGTACTCCCTGTGTGCAGAATGCACCGCAGCTGCGTTGCTGTAACGCCACAAAACTATCGCTGATGATAAAACATCCAGGGTAGCATCAAACTGAAAGAGACACAGAGTCAATTGTTTTGTGGGCCATTAAATGTGTCCTGTACTAACAGTAATGCATTCACTATCCTGCTGCACAGGCACAAAGCAGCTTCAAATAAATCATTTTAATGAGAGCAGGATCCACATTTATTAAATTGATCTTCATATTTTTGCCATGTATTATTTCACAATGACACAATTCAGAGCTCAGTAAGTCAATCAAAGGATTGAAAGTTTTTCTTTGTAATGCATAACCTGTGGAGATAAAATAAAACCAAACCTAGCACACCATCAGCCACTGTGGTACAACAAGAGTTAAAATACTAATACGATTCTTATGCAAAGACTAAAAAAAAAAATGTTTGAAAATGCTTGTCAAGCATTCTTTTTTCCTGCAAATTCACTAATTTTCTGCTATAGAAAATTTTTTTTCAAAGCAAGGAAATAACAACTTTTTTCAAAATCCCATTGTATCCGGATTTCATATTATTGTGTATCACGAGCAAATCTGCTGTGTTTGCATTTCAAGTAAATGAAGACATGATGTCAGGTAACTCTGAAAACCAGGCTTGTCCCACTGTAAGAATTTTCATCCTCAATTCAAACTTTCTGCAATCAATCTAACCTTCAAATTTGAAAGCAAAGGCCAAATTGTTTGAAATTAGTCACTTTGCTTGTCATTAAGAATTGTTTGCTCTGCTGCTAGTCAGGAAAGTCACAGCAACTATTAGAGATGAAAGCTGCCATCCCAAAGTCAACAGGAGTTTTACCATAGACTTCAATAGGAAAACTGTCACACAAAGTTCAGAAGCAAACTTCAGGATTTGGCTCAAGTTCAACAACAGAACTGATTAAGCTGAGAGACTTAGTAAAAGAACACCATATCTGGTGGGTGATGTCTAACAAAGATGAGACACAACCATTGATATTAACAACAGTATACAACCTAGTAGTTAGAAACTGAAAAAGCACAATGAATTTATCTTTACTATACTTTCCAAGGTATGACTTCAACAATATTTTTTCAAATCCATCATTGACTTTGTACACCTTGCCATGAACTTACAGTAAGAATAAATACAGTATTTCATGTTCAGAAAAAGCCCATGAAAAAAATGGTAGAGAATATTTAAATTGGATCTCTACTTACAGCAAATCCAAACGATGATGCACTGTACCTCATTACGGAGACAGCTGAAAGAAAGAAAACATTATTTAGAATCACTTTAAATCTTTCTTGTATCCTTTCTTCTCTTGTCCAAGAGCTACAAAACTAGTTTCAACACATGGGCTTAGTTGGCTTCGTTTCATCCAGTTCCCACTAGAATGACCTGACTGACACGTAAAAAAGCTCTACAAGAAAGGGCTTATGCTCCAGCAAATGGTTAGGTCACTGGAGAGATGCTTTTCTTTCTTCCAAAACCATAATGGGGCAGACATTAGCATATCATTCAAAAACAATCTGTTTATGAAACATGCTGCATTTTAAATGCAGTTTTGAGTAAAAATACATTGAAACCACAATTTTAAACTCTCAGAAAACATGTCTCAGAGCGCTTCTTGCTCCAGCAAGACCCAAAAGTCCACCTAAACTGGCTGACTCAAAAGTATGCAGGCGCATCCAGACTTCTTGACCATCATCTTTTCACCAAAAAGCCCAAAAGTAATTCACACAGCCTGAAGAAATTCTTCAAATTCCATCAGATCAGTGACTTCCAACGGAGAAAGCATTAGCAGGAAAAAATTTTGACCAGCTCTGATTTTGACTGCATACTGCCTCTAAAAAATAAAATGAGACTTTAAAAATGGGCTAACAACTAGAAAAAATATTTATAATTTATAAATATTTTTATAATTTTACTCCATGCATCCTAATTCTATCATCTCACAGTTCCCAATTCTAGGAGGAACTGTGCAAGGAAAAATACCTTTCAACACCCCAGAGGAAGACCAGGGAAGAAGCAGGCAGAAAAGGCCATCAAAAGAGAAGGTCACTTGGAGCTGGGCCTTCATCAAACTGCAGCTCTCACAGACTATGGCTATGACAAGCTCTCGAGCACTGAGCAGCTCAAGACTTCTTGCAGTGTTTTGTAAACTGTTGAATAAGAACAGGACTAATTGAAGCTATGCTCTCTGATAAAATGCACAGCACTCTAGTTCCGATATTAAGAGGGCTTGGAATAAAGCCTAAAAGAATTAATTTTACTGTTCTTTCATGAACAGATATCATATAACTTGCTATGAAAAATACATTTTTGTAAAAAAACCAAACACTTGAACTAAAAAAACCCCAGACTAATCAATGTCTTTGTCAATCTTAGACTGACAAATGCAATATCTAATTTTCAGTATTACAGCATTTATTAGAACAGCTTGGCAGACCAGAGCTGCTATGGTTTGACTGTTCTTTTCAGTAACAGCAAGCTGCAGTTCTATGGCACTTATCTGGATAAACAGAAACTAAAATCTAAGACAAAATAACCCTTTTCTTACTGATCAGAGACCCATCTGTGGCCACAAGCATGACAGATATCACAAACGTTTGGACTTTATCATTACAGCTGGCCAAAACATAAAGAAAAGTCATCAAGTTAATTTCCAGATTCCCATTTTCTCAAAGTTGAATGAAGAGTACTGAAACACTTAGTATGGATTTAGATCTCCCTCTCATTGTTAAATCATTATTTCCTAGGTGAAAAAAGGGCTATATTTCTTGGTCAGACTTGCCAGGCAAGAGCAACACTTAATAAGTTGGCACTAGGCTGCAGTGACACAGCTGCACATTTGAACACTTCACTGCATGACAATATATTGCCTATCAATTTGTCATTGTATGCCTCCTCGTGAGCACACAGTTTCAAAAACTGCAGAAGTTGCATGATAAAAAAAAAAGGGAATTCACAGGTACACACAAGCTTGCAATGTTCTTGTTGTTACTGCTTTCATATGAGGCAGTTCAAAGCCACACTTTTACTCCTACTTCTATTTCTAGCCTGCCTCTGTGGCAGAATTAGAGCCTCAGCTTTTACCCCACTCAATACAAGACTTCAATGAAATTAACTCTATGGTTCCCTTAATAATGAATACATAATTTCTATGGGTGATGAAGTGCATACAGCCAGCCACACCTTAAGAATGCTTTAGAGGACATATTCGGTGTATTTAAAGCATAAGGTCTTCAGTATGAGAACTGCCTTTATTTTTATGTATTCTATCACTGTGAATATCCGCAGCAGTAACACACAATCTGTTTGGCCTGAGCTATCTAAAACAGCAATTAAAAACAACCATTAATGAACAGTGTCACAAATCTGCTAGTGAATACGACTGGTAACCTACAGCCCTAACCTGTAGTGGTAAAAAGCCATAATAAAAGTAGTAATGACCATTTAAGCACTGGAAAGATATATTTTAATATTTATTTGCATATCGGTTTTCTAACAGGAATAACAACCCATTTGTCTATCTTTCACAGTCAAATAACAATGTTAAAGCATCTTTGCCCTGACTTAAGCACGTTAATACTTCTAGCTGACAAGTACAGTCATAAAGCTCACCAGCAAATCACCCCAGCTTAAATGCAATGTTTGTCCACGAGTCCAGGCTCTATGGCAGAGAAAGTAACTGTAATATTGGCATACAGGATATCAAACAATACAGGTTGCTGCAGACTGACCACATCCTCTAAAGACAACGATTGGCTCCCATCCTAGGCGCTGAAGCTTAAAGGTCTTTTAAGGGGGTACTTCTTAGGATTCAAGCACTTGAGATCCCTGGACAAATGAATAACTAGTGGTCTTTATACCTCCAGTATCATTGCCGTGCTCCAGAAGCAATGTATGGCACTGCAGGAATGAAACATAGAGCTGTTGCTGAACCATCACCTTCCTTCTTCCTGATATACATTTTTTATTATTCCCAGATGAGCCTCCGGTGTGGAAAAAAAAATAAAAATAAAAAAAAAAATAAAAAAGCAAAAACCAAACAGATTCCTCATCTCCACACTGAATCAGTAAAATGGTGGGAAATAAGCAATGAGGAAAGAGCAGAGCAGGCAGCTTAGAACTCCTGTGGAGCCACTGTACACATTTAGCAGCTACACTGCCATGACAGTGGGAACCTGCTTTTAGCTATTTTATTGGCTAAATTGGACAGCATTTTATTACCTCTACAACAAACCAGATAATCCTAATGTATTCTCCTGACATTTGTAAACGGAACTTGCAAGCAGTCAGAAACTAAAAATAGAGCCAGCACAGTAAGCCACAAATCTACCACTGCCTCCACCTGCACACC
>WKFP01014216.1:730797-746853 GCA_011057875.1 Pterocles orientalis | reverse complement strand
AGGCCAGGCTGGATGAGGCTTTGGGCAAGCTGGTCTAGTTGAGGGTGTCCCTGCCAATGGCAGGGGGGTTGGAACTTGATGATCTTTAAGGTCCCTTCCAACCCTAATCATTCTATGATTCTATGATTCTATGATTAGCACTTTCCTTGGTATTTTTATCTGGTTCCTCCCTCAACTAACAGGTGGTTAAATCCTGCAATTCCGTTCTTGAGAACGATAAACAGAATTAGAATAAATGT
Organism: Pterocles orientalis; assembly: GCA_011057875.1. Lineage (NCBI taxonomy): Eukaryota > Metazoa > Chordata > Aves > Pterocliformes > Pteroclidae > Pterocles > Pterocles orientalis. The sequence goes on along the minus strand of WKFP01014216.1, from coordinate 746,614 downwards.
TCTGCACGTACACATTTGTGATTCAGAAATCTAAGACTGCTGCCCTGGCTGGAGCCCATCCATGAAGGACCCTGGCTCAGTGGAGCTTGGGACAAGGAACGGCCACTCTAACCTGGAAACTGGAAGGTACAGAGCTTGATCCGGTGCTCCACGCAGTGGTACAGCTGCTTCTCTGGAACCAACTGTTCTTCTCTATACATGGAACGGTGCCTTTCCAAGCACTTCCTACACTAGCCAATGAGTAACGGCACAACCAAGTCCCTCTGTCGTCAGTAGGAAAACAAGAGAGGAGCATAATAATGCAAAGATTGACAGGTTTTCCTTATATTAATAAATAAAATTTTAAAAAGAAAAAAGGAGGTTTATACTCATTTCTCTATGCATGGCTTTTCTGAACATGCAAAGAATGGAACGTGGTATGTGAAGGCAAGACAAGAAGAAATTCACACTCGTGACATTTAGTCTCATATTAAATGTGTGTTCTCTGAGCATTTTAATGACCTTAGAAATACGAAAACCAGGGAAGATTTGAACAGAAAATCTTTGGTCATTGAAAAATAATGAGTCACCTCCACAGTTTTTTCATCATACCTATCAATTTCAGAGACATGACACGCATCACAGTAGCCCCCATTTTAATTAGACGGCTAGCGAACTGCTCCAGAACCAAAACAAGCTGCCAAATACAATTAAGCAGACTGCCAGAATACAGCGCAATATTACCGAGATTTTCCTCTTACAAAGTGAGGTTAAGAATGCAAACCACTCCAGACACCTCCATGAATTAGTGGAGAAACTTTAAAACCTGGCTTTACACATACAAAATTCCAATTTAAAGTTGCTTTTTGGTGTAAAAAGTTCTAGATACCTCAACTGAGTGTGGGAGAAGATATCCGATCAGACTTCTCCAGCTGTAGACACACAGCCCGTTTTAGTACGTAGGAGCCTGAAGGCCTGTTCTCAGAGCAGAATATGTTAGGCATAGAGCACATCATACAAAGGACATCTCTATGTACTACTAGACAGGAAACATATTCCATAACCCATTAAATCCTTCCAGTTAATCTTCTATTTAAGAACTGAAGAGTTCAATTCCTGCCATTTAACATCTTAAACTTGTTAAACTCCCACAGGGCATTCCCACACTTTAAGAATCTGCAGTATAAAAAATACAAAATCACTTTCAGTTCCTTTACTGCTCTGTATATTTTCATGGACTCCCTACAGATCTTATTCTATAAAAGCTATCCACCCTCAGTTTTATTTTAGCATTGTATTGAATGGAAGGCTTGTTGGTTCATTCTTGTATAATAATTTTACTCTTTTCTATTCCCAAATACACTTCAAAGTGTGAAAGTCCAGAAGATTCTTTCTTTGCTGGAACTTCTTTGCCCGTGTTTTTTTAGCTAAAAGATATTTTACGTGTTTTGTGAGTGGGATTTCAGCTCAACAAATAAAAGATACCAGACTCTTGTTATACTTCTCACACAGCTGCTGGAATGTAAAGAAATATTAAAGTCTGAACTGGATTATTAACGCTACTTTAATACAGATCACCAAGCAATGAAAAGTCACCTTTCTTACACAAATTTAATTAAACATTCAAGTTCTGAACACAGACGATTCTGCTCAATAAATCAACAGTCAGGAAGAAAGAAAAAAAAAAAAAAAGAGAGAAAACCTCTGCGTTATCTTTTTTATCTTTCTAGGCTGAGATAAATAAACAAACCTTCCAGGGAGACAAGCAATGGTCTGATAGCCCCCTGGTGAATTTCACTGTAGGAAGGAATTGCAAGCCCTTCAAACAAATCTCTTCCTCAGACAAGGTGCTAATCTTAACAATCTATTGCTAAGGGCTGCAATAAAGAAGGCTGTCATCAATCCTACTTCAGTGTTGTAATATGAAGAAGCTCTGCTAGCAAGGATGACACAGACACACTGTACACACAAAACTGCACTGCAGTCAGGCTTAGTATACAACTCAGGAGCAAACCTGATATATTAAGTTAGCTGTGGGTTCTAAGTCTTTCAGTAAAAATTACAATGAAATGTGAGTCTTAACAAATTTCCTTTGTTTTGTGATTTTTAATCGAGATCTGGTAGTAGCTTTTTAATGCAATAATTCCAAATAAACCCTACTGGAAACATGTAATGCTGATTTTCTAACATAAACATCTTAAAACTGTTACACTTTTCTTCCAGTTGCACAGTCTCGAAAACAGGTAGCAGTAGGAAATCCTACTCAGGACTGACAAAACCAGGAAGATTGCAACAGCTTCCTTGAAGGATGCAGAGCTCTAAAACTGAAAGAAAAACCAGCAAACTATTGACATACCACACCACTTTGCATCTGTCCAATTTTAGAGTAATTAGCTTGACACGTCTACTGATAATTCTGGTCAAAGTAACAGAAAACTTACAATCCTGTATCCATGAAATAAACTTAATTTATTTGGACAAAAAATAGTCCTGGTAACATCAGAAAAAATGTGATAATAAGACTGGAAGACTTTACAAAGTTGTACATTGCTATTTATAGCATGCAATCGTGAAAAAAACCTCAAGCTACATCAATTATTTTTTTGTGTTCCATGTACAACTACTCCAGGGAGCAAGCTCTTGAAAAGTGTTAGAAACATATTCCCAGGATAAAACCCTTTATGTCAAACAGCATACACCTCTTCTTTTGACAAACAATGGGATTTTTCTGTTGCTCTTTTGGGTTTTTTTTCTGTTACACAGGCTTGGAATTAGCATGAAACAGCATCAAAACTAAGAGGAAAGTCTCTAAGTTTCAGTATACAGGGATTTCAGAGATCAGCCAGTACCTAGTCATTCTCTGGCTCCATGCATAAAGTAAATATGTATTTTTTTTTTCATTTGTAAATCACGTTGAGAATACTTACTTATTTATAAAAGGAGAAACTTAGAATTACTAATACCAGAATTCTCAACTTGTATTTAAAAAATTCATTGGTCTGAATTTCTAGTCACCAATCCTGATTCTTGAGTCTGAGATGAACTTACTAGAACTGTCAGGTTTTGCGATGGCTGGCAATTGATAACACTACTGTAGCATTTCATACTGGCCAAAGAAGTCTTGCTCATCTCACTATTCCCACTGTGCTGGACTTGCTGCATTCCTTCCATGGTGAGGAAAGGCTTTGGACCAATACCAGCATCAGCCTGGTTCCCTCAATGACGCAAACACCACTGCCTCTAGTGATTTCAGCTGCCTGCTGCTTGATGAAGAAGAGATGTTCCTTTTGCAAAGCCTTCCAAGCCAAAATAGGTATTGGAGAAAATCAAGAACAAAATCAGCAGTGTAAAACTAACGTAAGTGATCTGAAGTTAATATGTATAAGCACAGAATTTAGACATCTTTATAGTGGTGTTATAGAAGAGTCTAACAAATATTTTCCCTCTACCCCAAAGCAGGTCAGCTCTCAAGTCAGAAGATATTATTGCAACATTCAAACAAGTAGACTATATTAATACATTAAATAATGAGAAAAGTATCTTACTTTTGGGAAGTGGAAAGAGCAAGCTACTTTTTATTGACTGTGCAAAAAAAATTACTGAGTTCTGGAGTACTATAAATTCACCTTGCAGTGTATTTCATGGTAACTTGATTGCACACATAGGAGATAAGAGCCCAGAGTCTCAGACTGTGTAAATTTGCATCATGTTCTTTAGATGTGCTTACTTATATTAGAAGATTACCTAGCCTTCACATAATTGACTGTGTTTGTTACAGCCTAAATTTTCAGATTTCCCATTTTGAATAGTGTAAGGCAAAGGAGTCCAAAAATTTCCATGGAAATTATTGAGATAATTGGATAAAAGAACAGTTACAACTGAAAAATTTGCAAATATATTCTTGAAACACTGGAAAAAACAATATCTTTTGTTGAAATGAGAATTTGTAAGAGCTTCTCAAATATCTTAATAACGTAACTTCCTTTTGCACACTGTCTTTTAAAAAATAGCCTGCCATATACTTCTTCATTCTACCAACAAATAAAATGTAAAAAGGCAATTGAAAGGAACAGCCAGGGAGAAAAGATTCATTTGGAGCTAGAGCTGAGGCTCCTCTGGAGCAGGATGCAGGAACAACACAGCTGCATCAAATGGAAACGGTGCAATTAGTCACAGTACACACATGAAGTCCCAAAAGGGCTTTTAAAAAACTCTGAAATTTCTTCTGCAGCAAGAGTGTATCTTTGTACAGGAAAGGATATATATATACACTTTGTACATATATAGTATAGAGAGTTAGCCCTAATAATATTTGTAAAATGGATTGGCAGTAAGTTAAGGAAAGCAAAATCTCCTCTGTGCCAGAAAGCCATTATGACACAGAAGGCAGCCTTTATGCTTTACATATAGTCATAAGCTCATATTTTCAAAGAAAATCACAATTTATTTCTGGCATCCTTAGCATCTTTTATGAATATATGACAGAAAAAAAAGAAGAGTCATGATTTGGGATCAGTCACCAAGCCTACAACAAGCTGACTTTCTGTGCTGTGGCACATAGCACTACACCATACATTGAGTTATCAGCCACAAGCTGTACAGAAGACCCAAGAGCGATCCTGAGGTACAACTCTCCCAGCCATGTTATCCAAAGGTCTGGCATGTGAATTACCTCTTGGAATGATGGTACATTTCCTGCAGACATTCCAAACTGATGTAATTAAAACTCTGCAACTGATTGCAGTTGCAACAGGGAAAATTCAGAGAGGAAAGGCCTAAATAATAAACTCTGAAGACTCAATTTATTTACTTTTTTCCGTTTGTTTTCTTCACGTGCATGGTCTTCCCAGGAATATATAACAAATGCATCTGCTCTTTTGTATAAAAGACCTGTTTGGAATTTGCTTTTGTCATAAGCTGTAACAGAAACAAAATGACAGACTGCTACCTGGACTGCTACACAGTAAAACCAACACTGATTCCTACTTGATTTCACTCAAGATAAGAGTGTCAATAGATAACGACTTACTGGGGTATGCACATGGGTAAACTAGGGTCCAAAATAAACCACTTCACTAATGACATGGTATTTACTTCTGACAAAATATTGCGTTTGTTGAAAATGAGGTCTTTTCTCAACAGCAAATACAATCAAGGAATAAAAGATGCTTATCTGGAGTTAGTAAGTAAATGATGGCAAGAACTTTAAATAAAATTGTGAATGATGTTGTTTATAATGTATACTCAATGGAAACAATTTTCTCAATTGTTTCTGCTATTACTCTATGTCATGGAAAAACATGCAACAGCGATTATTTGATCCATAACTTTGATGTTCTTTAATAAATTCTGAATTAAAAGCTTGCAACTTTATACTGACACAAGTGGAATCAATGAATTCTTAAGTTCTGCTATGAAATAAATGATAAAAAAAACGTATTGGCATTTGGGAAATGTAGTACAGAACACAGACCAGATGATTAATTTCATGACAGGTACCAAAGAAAGTAATCCTAAGAGAAAAGTTCAAGTTCATTGAAACAGCTAGCAGAATATGTGCATGAAACAAATCAAAACTATTTTATAAATAGTAAAATTAGATATCTATATTTAATTCAAATTGGCTGAACTTGCCAATCAAGTTTCCCTTTATAATTCAGGTTCCACTTATCTAAAATACACAGTCCTTATCATTTACGTACACAATTGGTTGGTCAGATTTGGACAGGAGTCTGAATTAGCATTCAGCAATACACAGGTTCTGATTTTTATGCTTCAAGAAAAGGTTAAATATTTACTGTAACTAGTCACACTAGAATAACTAGACGTTTAACACTCTGTGATGTTCAGATAAGCTCTCAGAAAAGCTATTCTACTGGTGCTCAGTTTTGTTTAAATTTCTGTCTTGAGGCAGACCCGAAGTGGATGTATGGCATCTGTTTCCTCTCAGCACCACTTTCAATTTATACAGTTCCATACCAAAAAAAAATACTTTCTACTGAAAATTCTCATTCCAAAAACACAGATTTAAACAAAGAACCTCAAATACATAATTATCTTTATATGACTGTTGGACAGAAAAAAATTTATTCCTGTGTACAACGAGACAAGTTGTTTGGGTTATTCTGAAAAATAAAATACTACCCCACCAGCTTTTCTAGGCCCTTTTCAAACAAACCCACTGACAATGCCGTCCCTCTTCTATAACATGGTATTTACAAAACCCTGTTGACTTTCAATGACTCACCACACTTCTTTATGGTTCCCATAGTTTGAAAAAGATTAACGTAGCATTGCCATTGGATAAACAGGGAGAGAAATGAAAAACAATCACAAAATATAATTGTAGTTATACACCTGTTTATCCTAGCTCATTTTAGTCTAGACTTTGTCATTAAAATCAGGTCTTATCCAGTGCCTAACAAAATCAATGGAATGACTCCAATTGGTCTTCGTATACATCAGACCAGATCTAAAATTTGCTTAGAAATATTATTTTGTTGTTATACATTTTCCATGTAATAAGTATATATACAGACACAAGTGGATTTTTAACCTTTTCTAAAAAAGCATTAAAACTTACGAAAAGTGAATCAGTGGCCTAATTTACTTTTGAAGGTAGCTCACTACAAAGTTCTAGGCATAAAGATCTTCAAAGAAAATGTCTTATTTTTGAAGCTAATCTACTCTAACAAAATGAAAGCACTTATGCTCTTCAATTCTACTTAAGCCCTGTCTGAATACCAATGTTTCAGTAGTTTTTCCACAACTTGAGAACAATTTCTCATAAAATTAACTCTAGGAAGAAATTCTGATCCATAGGCAAAAAAATGTCAAATTAAAACACATCAGTAAGGTACCAGTTCATCCTTAAACTTCAAAAGACATACTTAAGAATCCACCTAAAAGTTTATTACAGCAAGAATAATGAAAATATCCTAATTCTAATGTAGCTTGAAGAACAATACATAGCTACCTTTTATTTTACAACCAGACAGAAACGTTGGAATATCTAGAAACACCACCAAAGAAAACCTTGTATAATGTCACTACACATTATTAAAAATGTTATAAGACAAAGAAATGTCTGCATAGCAAATTCTTCAGAGAAGATGAGCTGATGTCCTAAAGAATAGGGTCAATTAACTATATACCTTTTATATTACCTTAAAGACGCAGGTCCTGTCTTTATTATAGATCTTAGTGAAATAAGTTCTTGTGACACATAATGACATTATTAGAACAAGAAACTTAAACAAGCATGTATCCTTATTTTGCTTTTTGGAACTACTGCAGAATGAGCACCACCTCCAAAGCTGCTCAAGAAATGAAAAACATAGTAAATACAACTGGTCAAAACCAGTCCCTAAATGTCAGTAAGAATTCAAGAAGATATGATGAAGTACAACAAAGCATAACTGACATGGAATCAAAGCCAATGCAAACTAGTCACTTGTACACATCTTCCAGCTAAAGAAAAGGACCAGGTTAGCCAGCAAGCAAAATATGCTTCCACGTATTTTCCATGCATGTGTATGTAGGCAGAAATACACACACATTAGGAGCAGGGAAAGTAAACCAAACTGAGCTGACTGATGTGGCAGCAAACTGCACTGTAGAAACACAGAATGATGCTAACACCGAGCTAGTTTGTGGGGTAAGCTGGAAGAAGCAGAGATGGCCTTAAACATCAAAGAGCAAGAAAGAATAGTCAAACTTGCCAACAACTATCACCAGCAGATCCTTCCCCATGTCCCATCCTTGTGTCTTCAAATGAAGGAAAGCAAAGGAAATTGTATACAGGCTTAAACAAAGTTTCCAAGCTCAACCAGCCAAAACCAGCTACTCCTTCTCTCATCTAATACAATACATGCTGCCAAAGCGAAAAAAGGAGAAAAGCAACATTCAGCTGGATTAGGTTGCATGTTCAAAACAATAGACGAGGTGTTGGCTTCAGCTTGGGCAAGCCTAAGACTTCTGCTTCATCCATTTATGACACATCTTCAGCTGTTGCTATGACAACACTGACATCTCCCTATGTTGTGAAGTGCTCTTAGTTTTAATATTGTATAAATGAACATAAATCTTTCATGGATCTCATGCTGCTATTGTTTGTGAAATGGGGGCAGTATTCCTCTTCTCAGTTTTATTAGAGGAAGAAATATTATACAAATCAGTCATGTTGTTATTCACTGAACACTGAAAAATTTCAATAGCTCAACACAGCACAACATTAACATTTTTTATGAAAAGCTATATAGTGAGGGTCTCTGTATCTTGAGAGCAGGAAAGGACAGTTTCAACAAATTTTCTGTCCTGAAAAATTTAGGTATGTTGGTAAATAAGACCTACATGACAACTTATTTTCCATTGAGAAACTTAAGCTAGTTCAAGAAAAACATTTTTTTACATGTTTCCGTATTCTAAGTGAGCATTTCGCAGAGATTTCCAATTAATCATTTTTGATATTTTAATTTTTAATTCCTTTTGGATATTATTCATAAACACTGAAAATTTTCTTAGGATAACAACGCTCCCATCTGTCTCCATCTGAGTTTCAAAGCACAAACATTATGCCATGCTTTCTCTCAGGGCACTCTACACTTGAGAACCAGTAAAAATCCCCATAGACAGGGGCAGCTTCTGTTACCAAGTACATGTAAACCTGTGTCAGTGATTCCATTATTTTCAATTCTACATTCATAAAAGTATTTGAGATAAACAGAAATTAGATCTTCCTAGTTTTCTATTTGATTAAAGAATTTTTAAAATACATAAACAAAGGGAAAAAAAGAACAGTCAGCCCTTTAGTAGGTATTACAATGTAAAACTGGCACCCCGTTCATATGCTGGTTTTTACATCAGTGCTTTTGACACTGATTGGTGCTTTTAAGAGGGTTGTCTTCTGGGGGGTGGACCTGTGTCTTTGCAGACAGAGCTGATAATTTCCATTCCCATCAGTACAAAACAAGAATTAGTTTATTTAGGACTGAATGTAGCTCATAGGATTAGGAGTGTACATACTGCACCAGACACTGTTACTGCTAGAGACAGTGTGTTTTGACTACCCTAGTAAATCCACATCCTTCCCTTCCCTTGCCCACAACTGAAATCAACCTGGTTTATGAGCTTTCTATCCTGTGCCCTTCTTTCCATACAGAGAACTACTAACGCCTCATAACATATATGTACATTTTCTGTTACTTATATGCAGGCATTCCAGAGTAAGTTGGCACTGGGGAGCAGGGTATTTTTGTTTGCAAATACACAGCAATATTGTAATGACCTATAAGGATATGCATGAGACAAGATCAGGCTCAGCTTTAATCACTCCTGTATTTTCTTTACAGACAGGCAGATAGATATTTCATCTTCTCATTTTTCTTTTAGGCTCACTTTTCGTGGCCGCTGTAGCATTTAAATAGAGTTAATCGGTTCCCTCCAGAGCAAAGGCGAGTACTATAAACAGAGCTGCATGGCTCAAGGGATGTTCAGCAAATGTGTTCAATCAACACTTGCTCCTTCTGGAATAAAGAGGATGTGCCTCTGCATCAGATTTAGCCCTTGTCTTCTGTTTGAATAGCGTGGCAGTCTCTGTCTATGCCATAATATGATTTGGATTGAGGGGGAAAGGGCACAGGGTTATTCTAAAACTGTATTGCAATGCCCAGTCTTCATCTAATGAAGATTATCTAATTTACATCTGAAAACCTGTACCTACTGCAAATGTGCAAGTTACAAACAAGGCGTGTGCAGGGCTGGAGCTGTTGGTGGGAAGGCAGATTTAAATTTAGCCTGCGAGGACCCTTATTCTATATAAGCATGTTAATTATTACCACTAGAAGAAAGGTTTTATTAAGCAAATTAATAAAATATTGAATCACAATATTATCCTTTTTTCTGATGAATGTACACACCTAAAAGTTAATAATAAAGAAAATAGCAAGCCAAGCATAGCCTTTGCTGACACATGAGACAGTGTTCTACTTTAAAAGGTGATAGTGATAGGCAAGTCATTTAGCCATCATATGCATTAAAGAAAGGATCCTTATGAATGTCATCAATAAATATCAAATAGTAGTCCCGATTCTATAAACACCCCATAGAAAATAGCAATTTCAGCCATTTTTAATATCTCATTTAAACAGGTAAGATTACCCAGATTCTCATTAGTAACTCTCCCTCTCTCTCATTATTTTAGTAGATTGTAGGTTAATTATGAAAAGATTTGGAGCCTTCCTGACCTATCACTTTACATCCCCGAAATCCATTAAGGAAAGCTAACACAGGGCCACTGTTGCATGCAGACACATAGCTTCCTTTCATCTCCAGAGCCAAGTTGTATGACTCCAATTTCCCATTAATTAGATAACCTTTCAGAGGATTATTTGCTAATTATCCTCAGTAGGATTTCAGCATATGAAAAAATACAGAAAAAAAAAAAAGAGAGAAACTTCTCTAAGAAACCTGTCATGCTGTATGGAGTGCAGTCTGGGAACACCCCACAGATGCTTGGGGATCCTTCAGCCACGACATTCCAGGTATAACAACCTAGTTGTGTTAACTGGTCCTGGGCAACAGCGTACCCAGGGTTTAGTATACTGCCAACACCAGGCACAACTTTAAAATAAGACCATTTTACCAAAAAAGCATGTTTAAGCAACTACTTGACAGATTTGGAAACAGGCACAAAAATAAGTGTGATATGTAGCAGCTATGTGTCATTTATTAGCTATGGAATTTTTCTTCTTTTTTGTTCTGCAAGCAGAGCTGAAGACAGACGCAGGAGGGATTTTTGTACATTTAACGACCAAGGACCAACTCTTAGACAAAAAAAAGCTTTCCAACCAGTGTCTTCCCAAACAGAAAGGCTTGCTTATAAACCTCCCTACTAAGAACTCCTTAATTCCTCAGTTTTTCCTGTGACGTTTCATTTTGACAGCAAATTCAATCAAGAAATATTTGCAACCTCCTATACTATTTGTGGCAGTCTTAGCTATAGGATGGTGCTTTTCAAACAGGCAGCCCTTTCTGCCAGACCTAAAAAGTATTAATATGTGGTTTATTAATAATATATTCATATGATGCAAACATGGTTCATTATGCCAGAACAGCTTAATTCCTGGTACATAACATAAATTTTGAGAATCACTTCTCACACAACGTTAGTGACACTAAAAAGTGCACCTTACTATTTGCTTATGATTAAAACTATCTGTGATGGATGAATTCAAATTCTGATATATTTGGGCAAGATGACAACTTTATTACAATTTCCAGAATTTGGCGGGCACGATTTTCTATATACTCTTGCTGCCTATATGCTTTTTGCAATACCACATACATAAAGATATTAAGACGACTCAATATACTGGTCAAATGGGCTAAATGAGAAATGCTGAACTGCTGCTTCCACTAGATGTGAACACGTGGTAATAAACAAGCACTCTCAGTACATGCTTGCAGAAATCTTTTTTCAGCCTTGGAATTATAACTATCCATGCTTTACAGACTTTCTTTCACAGTCCTTCACAAAGTTAAACCACAGCTGCCTGATGTAACCAGCCAACACAAAAACTGTCTAGATCTGAGTTTTGAGTTACTACATGTCCACCAAATGCTACAGATTCCATCTATAAGCAGAAAATTCTCCCAAACTGCTACTCAGTTGACAAATTAGACAACTGTAACCGTAAGGGATGAAACAGGAGGAGTGAGCTGTCAGACTTATCCTAGCAGTAGCACTTTTATTTCTTCACCTACTCCCAGCTAACCAAAATATGGCACAGAGTTTTGGCTGCTGCTGTCCTTGACTGTTGACTTGCTTCTGCCGTATCCTCCTCCATTATTTCCAAGGCACAGCAATGTCAGTTCTCTTCCAGGATCTCCTACACCCAAATCTGAGCAGCAATGTGCAGTCACGTGACTTGATGCAACTGAGATAAGCAACATGACACCTCAGCCAACTCTCTAGAAAAACAACGGATCAATGCTGGCAGCTGCAGACCACAGTTTTGTTTGCTGCTGAGTCAAGGATTTGGAGCACATTTGACGGCAGCACACAAAGCCAAGTGTGGTTAAGTTCCAGCAGTGTGGAAGCATCCTGCCAGCAACTTTAGAGCCACAAAAATCCTAACGAAGACATCATCTAAGTTCATTAGCCTCTAAGTACTTACCGGATGTGCACTCTGGTCACTGAAGTCAAGAGAGCTATTCAGAGAAAGTCAAGCATTGTTTATGCAGTTGCAGAACTTGGGTGCCTTGGGTATATATCAGAAATTTAAAAAAAAAATAAGTTGTGTACATGTCCCTATATGAAAAAAAAAATCTATGTCTTCTGGTGATTTAAAGGAAAGGTAAAAATCCTTGCGCATAACAGACTCATAAATACTTCTTATGCTACATTTCTGGAGTAAGGTGCTGATGTCTTGAGTTACTGTAGATTGAGTATACTCAAGCAGATAAATATTACTGTCCTGTAGCACTTCTATATGGCATTTTCCTGCTGAGATAACAATAATATTTTTTAGTTTGACATAAAGAAAAAAAAATGAACTGCTCAACAAGAGCTGACGGTTTACCAGTAAAGATGACTTTTTAGAGCACTTTAGAAACATCTCGACTAAATGTGCACCTCACAGCACTGCCTATACTTCCTTGAGGGATTGCTTTTGTAAAGAAGTAAGGCTCATAAGCTTTGAAGTTAACATAATGAAACAAAAGATACTCCAGTCTTACGTTCTTTTAATTACCAAGGAAGTAATGCCTGTCGAAACGTGTTGTATTTCAAAGTCTTGTTTTTCTAAATTATCTACTATTTTCAAACCCAACACTGAAAGTCATATATGTTATTCAGCATGTTAATCCTTGTGATAACATTTAAAGGGATATTTTGTTATTGTTACAAACCTTATGGCTATAAAGATATTGTAAATAGATTATTCCCACTATGCCCCATTGAAGATTTCTGAGCACAGATACTCTCATTCATATGCAACAAATGGTAACAAACTCAGTCTTCAAAAAAGGAAAAATAATCACCACCACATATATTTAACGCATGTCAGTGGCCCAACTTCAAAACTTGGCAATTGCTCTTTCTTCAGTAAATTATTTTATATTTATCTAACCACGTTGCCTTCAGACGATCTGAAAGCAAACACTAACACAATGTTACTTGCCCAACTCATCTAATAGCCTCCCAAGGAAGGCAAATACATTTTGTTCAGAAAAGCAAAAGATAAATTATATACATAATATGAAATTATTATACTGTCTGTGACACAAAACTGAAAGGTCCATGGGTAAATATGGTGGGCATTTTGCAGGTCTCATGGATGTGGTCAGCATAATGTCATAGTCACAAACTCCCAGAGCAAAAAAAGTGAATAGGGAAAGGGACATTCAAAAGAAAGCCATCTGAACAACCGGCAGTACATTTAAACAAAACAATGTCCCACATTAATGAACGAGCAACTAAGACTTCAGCTGTTCTTCTCTCTTAATACAGACAAGGTCAAGGAGGAGACTATGTCGCTAGCCTCTCCATTACCATTATGAGAATAATTTTTAATGGGACTTCTCCGGTATACACATTTGCTGCCAAAATAGGCTCCCCTTACACTTCTTCACTGAGAGTACAAATGTAGTGATACTTCAGACTCTTTCCTGGACAATGTAAAGGACTGCACCTTGTCTGTACTTACACATAATTATTACATTTCTATTGGGATCAAACTGCAACAAAATTTTGATTTCCTTAGTTGTACCACACAAAGACTGCTGGCGTTAAAGCTTAAAGAGCAGAAACATTTGCGTTTTTATTTTCTCTTTCCAGTTGTCTGCAATTCAATCTAAAAAGCTTTGCATCAGATCTAATACGCATATTTAAAAAAAATCTGTTTGATTTCTATTTTTAAAATAACTGGAATAAAACAATGCGTACAAAGTTTCATATGTATAATGAGGAGCCCTGGAACAGAATTCTTCATTTTCCCTGGCAAACTTCCCATTACAAATGCAGACCTTGGAACACAAATATTCATGTCAACAACAAAAATAATTTGTATTTATCTCTTTGCGGGCAAAACAGATGCACTTAATGACACCAAACATGCCACTATAGTCTACCATAATCATATATTTTAGAAAATTATATAAATACTCACCTTATAAGTAGGCTTTTTTCGAAAGACTCATTACAATCTCCCCAATAAATATTGGATGTTCTAGTGTTATTAGAACCACTGTAGTCAGTCCTTTCCCAGAAACAAGACTTAAAACTGCAATATACAGTAGGAGGTTATAGAGAGTTTAGAATTAAATTCTACACTTAGATGATGGTGGTTCTGTTTATCTAAGCAAAAAGAGCAATCATGTATGTTCAAATAGATCAGATTTTGCTTTATATGAAAAAGAAGAAACATTCACAAAAGACTGGAGTAAAATTTCCGCAAGTACAAAACTCATATTGCTCTAGTCTAGTCTAATATTAATTTTGCTGCTGAAAATCCATCTGCACACACCAAATTTCTAGAAACTTGGTTTTTCCAACTCCTATCAAGGAGTCATATGCAAACCTTTATAATATTAACAACTTGCAGTCTAAAGTGGTCCTGGAGATGACTAACACAATTTAGCTGAAAATAAGAATAGGTTTCAATCATGAATCAATTTCAGCTCAGGCTCTAGCACATGCACTGAGGCAGTCCCATTTATGTCAAATGGTATCCAAGTTTAAACAAATTTAAATAAATAAATGTAAATAAATAATATCTATAATATTGCTGCTTATGCTGAAACTTCTATTTCTTCTAATCCCTCCCCTTCCTCCCACCCTTCTGATATAGTAAGAATATACTTCAGTAAATCTTGGATTTACCAACTAAGTAGCCAAAAAAAAAAAAAAAAACAAAAAAAAAACAACAAACCAGCAACCAAACCCGTTATGAATAAGGTCCCCTTCTTTCGCCCACTATACCTAATTTTCATGATCACCTGATAATCTAGATTCATCTTTTCTTGGGTTTTATATGCATTTACTTTGTGTTATACCAGACTGATGAATTACAGGACTGACAAATGTCATAGTAAAGAACTATTCCTAAGATGAGCCCTAAGTATTTTAGAACTCAGTTTTACAGTAAGCCGATGCTATCTGGGTTGGCTCAAAGTTCAGAATCTCCTGTGTCTGATTTTCAGCTGCTGAAATTCTGAATTAGATAAGCGGTAGCTGTTGCATCTTATTTAAGAATGGGGTGTTATACAGACATCAGCCTACAAAACACCCAAATCTCTGAGTAAAACTGCCTCCTGGTGCTCGCAGAATTAACACCCAGCTTTTACCATTACACAGGCAATCCATTAGTATTTCAATTCTTTAGTTAACCATAGCCATGGACAGTACACTTAAACACAATCTATTAAAATATGTAACAAGCACAGGAAGTTGAATTTAACACAACAGCCGTTTGCTACTCCTCTGCCAAAACAGAGCCTCAAAGGATTACCAATATCAAAAATCTGAATAAGAGGTGAGAAAAAATAATTGACTTGGAACCATTAATCTTCAATGAAGGACCTTCACTGGTCAAGACTTACAGCAGCTGATGACAGCAGTAGGTATTGTACTACAAATGGAAGATGAAATCCTGGCTCCAAAGTCCATGCCAAATTCCAACAGTACTTTTGAGCAATTCTTAGCCCTTCTGACTCAGTTTTTGAACTGTCAGTTGAGTGGGAGGTGTGAATTGAGGAAATGTTTTCATGAGTTTCCTCATTTAGCCATTTTTCCATAACATACATTGGCAGAGCTTCGAGGGGAAAAAAAAAAAAAAAA
>WKFP01014216.1:646734-724700 GCA_011057875.1 Pterocles orientalis | reverse complement strand
ATAATATTTTTTAGTTTGACATAAAGAAAAAAAAATGAACTGCTCAACAAGAGCTGACGGTTTACCAGTAAAGATGACTTTTTAGAGCACTTTAGAAACATCTCGACTAAATGTGCACCTCACAGCGCTGCCTATACTTCCTTGAGGGATTGCTTTTGTAAAGAAGTAAGGCTCATAAGCTTTGAAGTTAACATAATGAAACAAAAGATACTCCAGTCTTACGTTCTTTTAATTACCAGGGAAGTAATGCCTGTCAAAACGTGTTGTATTTTAAAGTCTTGTTTTTCTAAATTATCTACTATTTTCAAACCCAACACTGCAGAGTCATATATGTTATTCAGCATGTTAATCCTTGTGATAACATTTAAAGGGATATTTTGTTATTGTTACAAACCTTATGGCTATAAAGATATTGTAAATAGATTATTCCCACTATGCCCCATTGAAGATTTCTGAGCACAGATACTCTCATTCACATGCAATAAATGGTAACAAACTCAATCTTCAAAAAAGGAAAAATAATCACCACCACATATATTTAATGCATGTCAGTGGCCCAACTTCAAAACTTGGCAATTGCTCTTTCTTCAGTAAATTATTTTATATTTATCTAACCACGTTGCCTTCATACGATCTGAAAGCAAACACTAACACAATGTTACTTGCCCAACTCATCTAATAGCTTCCCAAGGAAGGCAAATACATTTTGTTCAGAAAAGTAAAAGATAAATTATACTACATAATATGAAATTATTATACTGTCTGTGACACAAAACTGAAAGGTCCATGGGTAAATACGGTGGGTATTTTGCAGGTCTTATGGATGTGGTCGGCATAATGTCATAGTCACAAACTCCCAGAGCAAAAAAAGTGAATAGGGAAAGGGACATTCAGAACAAAGCCATCTGAACAACTGTACATTTAAACAAAACAATGTCCCACATTAATGAATGAGCAACTAAGGCTTCAGCTATTCTTCCCTCTTAATATAGCCATGGTCAAGGAGGAGAATATGTCGCTAGCCTCTCCATTACCATTATGAGAATAATTTTTAATGAGAATTCTCCGGTATACACATTTGCTGCCAAAATAGGCTCCCCTTACACTTCTTCACTGAGAGTACAAATGTAGTGATACTTCAGACTCTTTCCTGGGCAATGTAAAGGACTACATCTTGTCTGTACTTACACATAATAATTACATTTGTATTGGGATCAAACTGCAACAAAATTTTGATTTCCTTAGTTGTACCACACAAAGGCTGCTGGCGTTAAAGCTTAAAGAGCAGAAACATTTGCATTTTTATTTTCTCTTTCCAATTGTCTGCAATGCAATCTAAAAGGCTTTGCATCAGATCCAATACGCATATTTAAAAAAAATCTGTTTGATTTCTATTTTTAAAATAACTGGAATAAAACAATGCGTACAAAGTTTCATATGTATAATGAGGAGCCCTGGAACAGAATTCTTCATTTTCCCTGGCAAACTTCCCATTACAAATGCAGACCTTGGAACACAAATATTCATGTCAACAACAAAAATAATTTGTATTTATCTCTTTGCGGGCAAAACAGATGCACTTAATGACACCAATCATGCCACTATAGTCTACCATAATCATATATTTTAGAAAATTATATAAATACTCACCTTATAAGTAGGCTTCTTTTGAAAGACTCATTACAATCTCCCCAATAAATATTGGATGTTCTAGTGTTATTAGAACCACTGTATTGTTGCAGTCAGTCCTTTCCCAGAAACAAGACTTAAAACTGCAATATACAGTAGGAGGTTATAGAGAGTTTAGAATTAAGTTCTACACTTAGATGATGGTGGTTCTGTTTATCTAAGCAAAAAGAGCAATCATGTATGTTCAGATAGATCAGATTTTGCTTTATATTAAAAAGAAGAAACATTCACAAAAGACTGGAGTAAAATTTCCACGAGTACAAAACTCATATTGTTCTAGTCTAGTCTAATATTAATTTTGCTGCTGAAAATGCATCTGCACACACCAAATTTCTAGAAACTTGCTTTTTCCAACTCCTATCGAGGAGTCATATGCAAACCTTTATAATATTAACAACTTGCAGTCTAAAGTGATCCTGGAGATGACTAACACAATTTAGCTGAAAATAAGAATAGGTTTCAATCATGAATCAATTTCAGCTCAGGCTCTAGCACATGCACTGAGACAGTCCCATTTATGTCAAATGGTATCCAAGTTTAAACAAATTTAAATAAATAAATGTAAATAAATAATATCTATAATATTGCTGCTTATGCTGAAACTTCTATTTCTTCTAATCCCTCCCCTTCCTCCCACCCTTCTGATATAGTAAGAATATACTTCAGTAAATCTTGGATTTACCAACTAAGTAGCCAAAAAAAAAAAAAAAAAAAAAAAAAAACCACTCTGCAGACTGTTCACTGTTTTCTGAGTGAATTACTCAGCTTTTTAGCTAAGCCAATGCTTACACCTCCCAGGGTTTCCAGAAATGCTGAAGGTTGCAATTCTTACTCCTCAACACAAAGAACCAAAGTCCAGGACAATTATCTTTCTCTGGTCGTATTTTTCCAGGTCCCTCATCATACTCATCATACAGGTATCCACATGAAACCTATTAAACATCAAGCTGTTACTGAAAGGAAAAACTGCCTGGAGACTTCAATGCAACGAACATGTACTCATACATCATATATCAGTAACCGTCATAACTTCAATACTTATCGTAGCTTGAACTTCAGAAAAACTTAAGCAGGCTGAGGTAAGCAGGAATTCCAGAGCAAGAAGGCACAAATACCTCTATCACTTAAGCCAGGAGTTTGCAGTCTGATCTCTGGGGTCTCATTTCCAGCTCTGCTACTGCCTGACTCTGTGCCTTCAGAGAGTACGATATAAGATGTAAAACATAAATATCTCTATAGGGCCCAATCAGCTCAGTAAGTTTTGTCCTGTCTTTATGAATTTATAACAGAGAGAACAAGAAATATGTCTTTGAAAAGCTTACTTGAAAAGGGATGAACCTTCAGCATTCCTTGCCTGACAGAACAAAATGTCAGCATCCAAGTCATCACTACAGGATCAGCTTGGTGAGAAGGCAGATAAAAACAGGGACATAAAGCTGCTTGGTCAAGGCATATGAAATAGGTGCACAGGGATTCAATTTTATTCAGCAAAAGCCTTTTAATGGATGGGGACATAAAACACATGGACAAACCCAGTACTAAATCTAGAGAGATTTATTTCAGTCCTGATGGTACAGCACTTTTAGACACTGCAACGGTTTCTTGGGCTATGTAGAACAAACGAATGTTAGAGAAAAGGTCAGACCCAGAGTTTTCAACAGTAGGACCCTCCAGGCTTTAACTGCTTCATAGTTTCAGGACCCCAAGTATTTTAAGCATTTGCAGAGGCGCCTGCCTGGCCCACCCTTGCCAAAACAGCCTTAAGAACAGCTGTCAAGATAAGGGTGCAAGTGTGAAAACTAGGAGTGAATGAAACACTCAACATACTGTCTACAAAGTGTCTACCCAAAACTGCCCATGCTAAAGAGGATGACACAAGGGGAAGCATGAAGAAACTTTTGAAACAAAGAAACATAAACATTTGTAATAACAGGAGGGAAGCAGCAGTGGAAACAGCAGTAATCAAAACCAGGTCTGGCACTACCAGAAGTCACCCCACCAGCATACCAACCTCTGCCCAGGGGCTACTGAGCAGCCTCCTTGACAGAACCCATGAGGAGCCAGCACTCTAAGCTGTGAGGCAACAGTATGGGGTACAACAGGTAGGGACCCTGCATGGATAAGGCCCTGTGCAGCCCACATCTCCAGCTGGATGGGTGCATGACAGGCCCAGCACATGCCCAGAGAACACGTGTTCTCATAACCCTTTCTTTCTGTAATAAGGGGATGGAGCTGCAAATATAACCTTGGGGGGACTAGGGTTAGTTATAAAAGTGTTTAGAAATTTGTTGTTGCATATAAATATTTTGTAAGATTCAAACATTGTAGTTTATCCATTGCATTGCTGATATTGATCCTCAATGTACAATTTACTGATTGCCAGTTAACTACATGTAATTAATAAATCAATAAACCCGTTTGATCCCTGTTTGATTTAATCTATGTTTACTGAGGAGTTTGTCCCTGCAACCAGCATTCAGACTGCGTGCCACTGCATGAAGAAACCCAAAAGGCACTGTTACCTCAATAATTACCTGGATGTCCCCAAATACAAAATTTCTTTGCGGGCCACAACATACACGGAGAGCTCCAAGGCAGACATTTCCAGTCAGAACAGCAGTGCTCTCCAAACACACTACAACTCCTTACACACCTAAATCCAGGCTATCGCACCACTGTATGTCACTATGTATGCAAAGTATTGAAAGGCTTTTGTGTTTCTGTGCTCTATTCAGAGAGTACTTTGCAATGGCTGGGAGAGAGCCCATACTCTAATAAATAAAAACTAAACTTTGTTGCAGCCCCGCTGGGAAAAGTGCATTTTAAGTACAATGTACCACCAAGGATCTTTGGGATCTCCTCAGTTTGAGACAATATTGCTTTGCATGGCAACAGCCATTATGCACAGTCTGTAGCAATGTACTTCAGCAGATCTTTAAGCCTATTACAGTTGTTTTTGTTTAAAAGATAACAAATTAGCAGGGAGATTTTAAAAAAGTAGAAAAAAATAAAATCCAAATACATTTTAAACATAATCCTTTCCAATGGGTCAAATTACTTCTCTTTTACATGGCTACTATTATGAGAGCAGTTTTCAGTTATGCTGGTTTACTATTTGCCAGTCTTCCCAACAAATGTTGACAAAACAAAAATAACAAACAGTAGAATACACAGCACTGGTTTCTCATGGGAGCCATATACGTGTTGGTGCATGACTGCAACATGAATAATTCAGAATCATCCTATCTGAAAATGGTTTTTACATAACTAAGGTCTAAAACCCCCTACCTTCATTAAAAAAGATTAATAGCAAGAACTGCGAATTCTGCGATTTCTTATTGTCATTAGAGTTAATGGTTAGAATATGAGTTTTATACAGGCAAGGGACAATGATCTGTCCATGCTCTGCATCTTCTCATAAATTATTCAATAGTTTTTCCTTAAAATGCATTTTAATGATATTGATTACTCAGGTGTGCTACGTTAAACATGCACCATTTAAAATCCTGGTAAGGTAAACAGCTAAATAAAAAGCTAAAAGGATGCTCCTAATAAGCAACAGCATAAAGTCTGTCAATCAGACAACAAATGCCATTTTGTGTCACATCACTGATGAATATGAGCAAATGAGGTATATGGTTCTCAGGGACTCGCTCTGAGGCAAAGGAAAATTCTTAGCAGGAAGGAAGAAAGGCAGTGGATCCTACAACAGCCATCTTCTATTCTACTAGGGAAAGACCTTCCAGTTCTCTGCTTGTTGGAGACATTAGTAAATGGTGTACACTAGCAAGTCCTACAGCGAATTTTAGTTATGCCAGGGTACTCACAATTATTGCAAGGATGCTGAAATTGGGATGGGGGTGAAGCAAGGGAGAGAAAATGCTCTAGGCTACAATTGTAGCAGTGTCCTAAGTCCAGTTAACTGCGTCACATGCAGTTCAAGTAGATACCGGCGAAGCCCACAAAATTCTCTATGTTCCATCACTTGAGTGTTAGCAAAGGATGATGTCCAATTATTGGTTAGCTTTAAACATTTTTTAAAGCAGAAAATGTGTTTATGCTTCCAAAGAGCATTCTCTTCCAAGAAAAACAGTCAAGGCACCAAACCATAAATGAAATGTCCCTTAACCTTTTATAAATGATCCCTCTAATATAAAATAAGGTTAAATGAGCCTCAGTAAAATTATTCCATTGACGTATTTATGTTTTGTATTTGTGGCTTTTCTGTTCCTCTGCGGAGCCCACTAATGATATCAGGGCAATTCAATACACATGCATTACCCAGTACTATCCCATTAGCAAAAATATAAAGCCCAGCTATCAAAAAATGTCTGATGGTTGTGATCCTTAAACTGTATACCAACAATCTAAGGGGCTGTCTATAGAACTCCATCAGATTTTTTAAGGATTCAATGCATTAGAATAGAAAATACCGAAAAGTACTCAGGTTTCTCATGCCAGATTGATTGATATCAGACATCTAAGTGCAGCCTAAGTTTTAATTCATAACTACTTCAGAAATGGCTCACATATTGATCAACAGCTTACATACATTTCTTTCTTGAAAGCAGAATATTATTCTGTAAAAGACAAGACCTTCAGCTATTATCCCTTACTAATTCCTGGGTTTTGCTGAAGGCATATCTGGAGAACCAGTGTTGTCCTAAAAGATCCTTGAGATTAAACTACAGTAAGACTCCTTAAAGATATACAAAATGAGTCAAAACTCCTCTTTCTGTGCACGTGGAGTGAGACCTGCACAAGCAAATACATGTCAAAGGGTTGAAATGCATTTGCTCACAAACACAAATAAAACGTCATTAACACAAGAGATGCACTGAGAAAGTTTCTCTTTCCAATGAATGTAAGGTGATCAGTTCAACTGCCGTGGCTTATACACACCCACCCAGCTGAGAGAAGGGCCACTATTTTAATAAGAAGAGTGAATGGTGAATGTCCAGAGGGACAAAATCAGCAGGAAACCAGAGAATTGTTACAAGGTAGCTGAGCAGCAAGGAAGCACCACTTCCCACGCCATTTGCTGTTTCATTGCTCTCTTCAGTACTTTTGGTCCAGGTCTGCACAAAGTAAGCCTGCAGGCCAAGCACATCTTACAGCCACCAGTAAGACTATACTGTATTATGTTATAAATGATATTTCAAGAACACTGAATAATTTATACCAAGTATCACTTGTACTTCCAAATGCTAAGACATCAGAAGGCACTATTCCAGCATAGGAAATAATCACTGCAGAAGTTGGTAGGAACTGTTCCCCCTAGGCAAAATATTAGCTACCAAAAATATAAGTGAGATTTTCAAGTTCCTCCAAATGTTTTCGACTTGCAAAATCAGAACCAGAAAAGCTCATGCTATGAAGTTACCAGTGTGGCAGAGCACACAGTCCAATAATCCCCTTCAGCCACAAATATTTAATTGGTCTTAAAAGACTGTACATATATATGATGATTAAAAGTCAGTATAATGAAACAACCATGAAAAACTTGGGCTAACTTAAAATTATCCAGTAAAAACACTGCATCTGGGAGACAAAACAGACAGAATTAATTACAGAGGGAAACACTCTCATATTGCAGTAGGGGAAATAGGGTCTATTCTTGGATATATAGATTTTACAAAGTATCCAACCAGTACTATAAAGATTAGAAAGCATTCTTCAATAAGAAGGGCTTTCAGCCCTGGTACATTAGATCCTTTAAGTCCAATATCTCTGCAAGAAAGTTTCATGCACTTTAATTGGTATGGACCTCAACAGTAGGCTTCTGATATAGTTCTAAAAACATTTAACCTCTAATGAAATGAGATATTTTAAAGAATTAAATTTTTAAATTAAATTTTTTAGCCAAAAGTCCTATGCCAGACATTTGAACCACTCATGACAGCATGACAGCTTTATGTTTCTCTGTAACCCTCTCATGGAGTTTCATGTCACTTTGGAAATCTCTACACAATTTTTTTCGGTGGTCTTGCGCATTCAAGGTCCTTTAACATCTTTTTGTTGATACACGCAATTTTAGGGATCAAGAAAGTACACAGCATCCCCAAATAAGTCTCTGTTTCTAGATAAGCTCTTCATTTCCAACATTGTCCTAACCAAATATTTTCACATGAATGGTTTGTTGCATAATTTCCATCTAATTATCAGATGAAATAGATTAGACACCTCAAAGGCACTTCCTTTGATAGTCTTGCTGTTTTAATAGCAATGCATCCTACCCAGCTGACATGTGACATGCGAAAGCCGACGGTGTAGAACTCCACAGTGGTAGCACCTTCAGGTTCTGACACAAACATAGCTTTAATCTATTCATTTATACAGCACACAGCCTGTTAAAATAGCTTGGTGTTTTGAGTTGCTATAAATTTAACTCATGGTGTAATTTTTAAAATTACAATTTCCCCCAGTAGATTGCTTCAAAGTAGAGCTGTAAATTATAAAATTCTTTCTGAACCCTTGCACTAATAAAATAAATATTTCATTGGAAATAATTTTGCTATTTCTTCCTCTTCTCAAAAATCAATGCACATTTAGGACTACTATTCAGTGAACTCAATTATATTTATCATTGGAAGTACCCATGAGGACTATTACCATCCTCAGCTTACTTTCTGATAATTATAGTGTTGTTAGACATGGAAAATCAACACATGCCTAAATTAGAGTGCAGGTCATATGCTGACTACACATAAATATTTGTCAGTAATTCATTAATATACTTCTCAGCTACACAACAAGATTTTTACTTTGATTCTAATGAAACGTTCAACTAACATTTTGCGTTTCCCAAAGATATTTATTGCAAAAACATGCCTCACAAACAGTTATTAAACAATATTTTCATTAATGCTCACAGGCTTCCTACTGAAATTTTGAATGCTGACTGAGCATTGACTCAAAATTCAAACCTCCATAAACTTCAAAACCTGACTTCATAAATTTCAAAAACTTCCTGTTAACACCATGACAAACACAATGTTAAACTGTCTGGGAATCCTGAGCGGCTAATCTGCAGCATG
This sequence comes from Pterocles orientalis, assembly GCA_011057875.1. Classification (NCBI taxonomy): domain Eukaryota; kingdom Metazoa; phylum Chordata; class Aves; order Pterocliformes; family Pteroclidae; genus Pterocles; species Pterocles orientalis. The sequence goes on along the minus strand of WKFP01014216.1, from coordinate 715,974 downwards.
TAATGGGTCAGATTTTAAAAACAATAAACCTGATGGAAGACCAGCATCTTGGCCTATAAGTCCTTTGGAATTAATAAAGATAAATAAATTTTGAAAATACTACTGACAGATTTCCCTTAAAATGAAAAAAATATGTTAAAAAAAAGTAGCAAAATTTCTATAAGAACTCATCTTAAACAGCTTAAGAAAAACATAATGTAATGCAAAACTATCTGCTGGGAGAACATTCAGAGAAGCAATCCGAGAGACTAAGGGTCAAAATTAGGCCTCTGAAATCATTATTCACATGATTCTTCTTCCATACTGCAACCTAGTATAGATTCAGGATCTGAATCCATAGCTTTGGGACACGATCAAGACAACAGCTGAGTTAGGTCCAGGGAAACCACAGAAACAAAGAGGACCTGGTTAAAATGCTCTTGAAACCCCATGGCAAGGTTATCAATGTTAATCTTATTTAAAGCCAGGTAACAGCCTAAGAACAGGTACCGGCCCCTGAAGTCGATAATTGCTGTATATATAACCTAGACAGCAGACTTTCACCTAAGAATTATAAAAATGCAATAAAAAGTACAGTGTTCAGTGATCACAATGGTTTAAATTGTGCTGTTTAAGCACTTGGATAAAGAGGAGTTTGAGATCCAAAACAAGTGGGGACCTGGAGAAAAAGGGGAAAAAAAAAAAAAAGAAAAAAACCCAAACACAAAAAAAAGGGGATAGAGAAAAAAGGGAGGGGAGTGGAAGAGAAAGGCAATATGTAGTTCTTCTAAGTTTTATAACTTCTAAAATAATATCTTAAATCAATAAGCATGTAATTTAATTCTAATGGAATTTTTGTTCTAAAGGCTATTTCTTCAGAACAGAAAGATTTTTCCCTAATTTTCAAAAGATTTATACCCACAAAAATAAATAAATAAATAGATAAATAAATAAATAAGGAACAATAATCAGAAGGGACAAATTATCCATCAATTTGTATCCCAACAACCCACCATGTCCACCAGACCTGACTCCGAATTTGTATTCACCTTCCTTTAAGAATAAGGAAGCAACAGAAAGCTGGAATTTGAACTGCATCTGTTTTCTCATTCTCTCCAGCTGGGAGAGAAGAGCAGAAGCACGCTACTCGCTTACTCCTCCAGAGGTTGGAGCACAGGCAATCACAACTCCTGTCTTTCTTAGGACCATCAATCTCTCTCAACAAAAAGCATTTAGGGTAACATTCTATTCCAGAACAATATTGCTTCTCCTTCTCCAACCTTTCATGTCCAATTTTAAACCTCAATTACAAAACAGTTGCTTTCTCAAGTACTTCTGGAAAATCTAATTTAATTTTTTAAGATGACAAGCTATTCAGTTGCTAGAGACTGAAAACCATTCAAACAAATGTCAACTGCTTTGAAGTCCACTACTTACAAGGCTAACCAAACTCCAGCTGAAGGCAATTAACCGTATGACCTACGTCAGCAAAACTGAGGTGTTTGACGTATCATGAAATATCAGAAATACCACGTTATTACTTGTACAGTGAACACAGAAGAGAGGAGGTTGCTTAATAATCTTAATCTACTAGATAAATTATCTATCTTTCCACTAAAAAAAACCCCAAACTAGAAAACTTTTCTGATTTGAAAAAGGGTTGCCTCTGACAGATAAGAGCTGAAATTCATAAAGAATTCATGTCTCCAGGTTCTGTTGCTTTCACACCATTCCTTAAAGTTAAATTCTGCCTTCCTATAGCCCAAGCAAATCAGAGGAGAAAGAAAAGAAACTGTCAATTAATTTTGGACTCACAAACTTGACAGTTGTTCAAAGCAGCTACCCCTGCTATTTTTACTAATCTCAAAATTCAACATGCACTATGTGCAGCATTATGAATCACTATGTTATTTTCTAAACCAGCTCAGATTTAATCATCATTTCACAAAACAGAGAAGTAACATGATGTCCTGGATCCTTCACCAGTATCTGTGGAAGTGGGCACAGCACTAGAGGCAGACACTATGCTTTTAAGTGTGATTCAGGATCACAGCCCACACAAAATAAAATACAGAGTACAGCATTCCTTGCCTAGAAGAAGGTGAATGAAAAATTGGGGAGATTAACTATTGTCAATGATCAAACAATGATCTTTCCACGTATCAAGCAGACAAAACCTTGTCTACTCTTGTACAAAGAAGGAAATCAGGCTTGCCTCATCTCTCTATCGCTGTTAGCCACTGAAAACAGCATCCAGCCATATTTTTAGGCTTAGGTTTTCAAACAGCCTATGTAAATGGATCCAGGGAACATAAAGGATATGTCCAGTATACTCCTAAACACTGTAAATAAAACTGTTTACTAGTAAATGCCATAACCAAAGCATTGCAATTTCCCTCGTGTGAATATTTAAACTCATAACTTATTGTACTCTGAGGTAGCTATTTTCATATGGGAAACAGAATAAATAACACTAATACAAAATTATATCGTGTCAGATCCTCTACTACCACAAAACAATAATTAAAGCTTTGAAAGTATTAACGAATACTGAAGACAAACAGACCTCATGTTTTTTAATCAGAATAATATGATTAGTTTAATAAAAAGAAGTTAAATTCCAGAATGTCATATTTTCTCCAGCATGGAGACACCCTTAAAAACATCAGCCTTAACTTTCATTTTTCGGGAAAAGAAAGAATTTTTTAAGTGACAGAGAAAGTTGTTTACCACATGCTAAGGCATACACAGCAAAACAGACCACCTGCTTAATTCTCAACACAGCCCACCGAGAACAAGCAGTCCGCAGAAAAACCAAACAGTCCTGAACAGTAGCCACAGTCTAGGTTGCGCTAGCATCTTCCAGCATTTTACGTGCACTGATCCACAACACCTTACACTATTTTAATGGCAATTTTCCTGAATGGCTGTAGCAATGAGGGCAGGAGCAAAGATGATATGAGCTGTACAGCAATGTAGCCTTCTCCCTTAGCCTGTGATCTGAAGTACTTTTCTTACTGGGCAGTGCTAATGGGGTTTAGTAAGTCACTCTCTCAAAACAGAAAGACAACATTATTTCCATCTACAACTGGAAAAATACAATAGAGGCTGTAAAAACTTGGCCTAGAAAGCAGAGCATGCCAGTATACAATGTGATGTTTCTTCCTATAGCTAAGAAAGTCAGTCTCGCTGTGTACAAAAAAGAAAAAGGGACTGTTTTTATTATTCTCTATGTAAAAAAATTTAAAACTGAATAGTTACATTTACAACTATAGCTACTGCTTCTTCTCTGGGTCTCAGTGAACACTATTATATATCAAAGATTATAAGCCTTTCAAAATGGACCTAAATTTGCACTTAAAGATCCCAAAACCTAAAATCAAAGGGTGTTTTTCTCATTATTTTTTCATCAGTTCCCACCGCCTCACAGGCAGCATTCCACAGTGTATCATTAGCACTTCCACAAAAAAATTATATAAATCTAATTTTTTAGACATTCCATAAAATCACAGCCCACTATTAAACCACAGGAATTCACTCAAATTTCAGAGTCTGAATTTGCTTTTTCCATTTTTTAAAACCCTTGCTTCCAGACACTATAACAACATAGAACTGCCCCTGTACTAATGTACAACCCTACTTTGCTCTGACCTTTTGCCCTTCCAGAAGGCAGGAAAAGCAAAGTTTTTCTAAGCAGCCATTAGGTTTCTCCTAAAACAAGAATGGGAATGATGAGGCAATAGAAACATAAAGAACTGTCAAGTATAATTGTGGGACATGAAGGGTTAGGTTTTTTTGATCTTCCACTTCAAGCTGAACACCACCATTGCATCTGAACACATCAAATTATTCATGAGCAGAAAACTATATTCAAGTTAGAGATTTCATTATAGCAACCAAAGGCAGAAAACGTTCCAAAAAGGCCATACAAGCCAAGTGGAATGTTTTCAATGGGGAAAAACAAATATTCCTTGCAACTCTTAATACTGTTAGCAAATGACATCCTGGTCCTGCCCTGTCCATGGTGGGGGGTTGGAACTCGATGATCTTTAAGGTCACTTCCAACCCAAACCATTCTATGATTCTATGATTAATAGCTAGTGCTGAGGGCACAGTGCTTGGTTTTGCCTGCAGGCTTATTGGTTCAATTTTATTTTGGGGTACCTATGGAACAGTGAATTGGAAAACAAAACCTAACTAGCTCTTTTATATATTTTTATTCTTTGAGTTTCATGCACTTTTTAGCAAAGTCAAATCTTCCCAGCTATCGATCTCAACTTATGTCAAAGAATTTCTATTGATTGCAGTGAAAATAACGAATACTAAGTATCTCCCAAACAGAACCCCTTTATCAACATCTTCTGCTAACCCAGGATGTTGACTTGCCTTTTCTTAATTTTTTCACTACTACAGGCCACATACCATAGCACACGAATGCAAAAATCAATTCTGATTAAAGTTACAAAAGTGAAATCAAGGCAGATGCATCACTGTGAGTAGAAGAGCTAAGCATAATCATTAATGAGATATATTTTATTAATTTCCCAGCATCCTATCTAACCTACTAGTGAAATCATTGTTTAATCATACAAAAAGTTAGAATGTAAAAAACAGATTGTAAGTGGTCTAAAAGCTGTTCTTGCACCACATAATAACTAATACTTTTTAAAGTTCCAGCTCACTGCAAATGTAAAGCCTAGGCCACCAGGAAAGGCAAAGCACACCATTTGCATTCCTTCCTAATTAGAGCCCAGAGATGGACACGTTCAAACTGAAGATCAAATCTGCTGCTTTTCAGAATAAAACGCCTGTGTAACTGCAAAACTGTCTGTGAAGCACAAGTAGCACTATCACTTCTTGAACTACAGTCAACTGTGAAATATATCACTTGGATCATAGTTAAATAGATTCATTACAAGCAAAGGTCAGCTCCTCACGTGTCCTCTGCCTTTGATGAATAACCTATTTATACTTGCATGAGAAATTCTTTTAAAAAAAAAAGACATAGCTGAACACTATGAGCATCAGCAAATTCAATTCTTTACCTTTAAAAGTGCCTTTTCTCTGAGGATTTCTGAGTGTTTCAAAAACTGACAGTCTGGCACACTCTCCTGAATTAAATCAGTTTTGTGTCATTATCTGCCATAAACAACCGTGCTCACTGTGCCAAGCAGCAAGGGAATTGACTGTAGTGCAGAGGAGTGCAAGCCTGGTTTTATAACCCTTGTCCCTTAGCTGCACCAACTCTCCTGAGAGTTTACGTCATCTGAAAATGAAAACACATTTTTAGAAACACTGCATCCATACCATGTAGTTCCTTATTACACAAGTACTTACCAAGACACCACATAGTTTAAATCATAGTATCCACATGCTTATGTTTAAATATTCACATTAGATTTACAAACCAATTTATTAGTCCTGCAGCTTCTTTGAAACCCAGTTGCACAATCTGTTTTCCCATGTGCCCTCTACAATGTAGGACAGTATGACTGAATATCACCTCCCTGTTTATAAAGTGGTGTGCTGCGAAGTTTGGTGGGTTTTACCCTGGATGATCCACTTAAGAGTCTATTTCCACCTGTGTTAGCATTGACATCACCAGATTCCATCCCTTCTCTCCAACAGGAAGCATGTCTGCTATACTGATTTACGTAAAAGTCATGGAAATTCTCAGGTCCACCTACATTTTTAAGACTGCCATTAAAAGAAAGGCTGATTATGCTCACCTCTATCACAGTAAAACCTTTAAAAGCACTCTAGTCATCTGCCATATGATGGTTAGACAAACCATTGGCTTTTCCTCATTCCAGGGACACTGAGCATCGCCAGTGTACATGAGAACAGTGAAGACACTGGCACTGAAAGAATCTCTGTAAACAAAGTCTGTTTCAAAGACTTGACAACTGCAACTTCTAACACACCAGCCACTGAAACCTGCTCAGGACTGACCTGTAGATCGAGCAGATTCACTGTTAGCACTTACCTCTGTATGCCTTCCTTAATTCCCATCCACATCCTCAAATGCTGACTATACCACACGAAGCTGTGCTAGCTGCAAAGATTAGGCAAGACAACAATTCTTTTTGTAGCTTTTCCTCAAATCATCTATCTGAAGTTCCTCCCCACACCAGGCATTGTAACAAGTATAACAGGCACAAAAAAAGAATATATCATCACAGAAACACTAACCTGGTACACTCCATAAGTGGCGTGCATTTGATCACAAAAAATTGACACCATCAGCAATAAGGACTGCCTGTCTTAATTTTTAAACAAACTTAACACAGCATTTGGGGTGCTTTTTTTGTTTTGCTTTAAATCAGTAACATATTTAGACAATCTTTTTTTTTCCTGTACTACAGAAGTTTGCATATTATTATGGCTTGCTTTTTGTAAAAGCAAAATTTAGCAAGGCTTTTTTCTGCTCAGCAGAAAACTGCATTGCAGCAGGAAGCTTATGCAGAAAGTGCATATAATACATAGCAAGTGTAAAAAATCACCAACTCCACTAAACTCCAATGTGCCTAACAGTCACTGCAAAACAGCAGGGAAAACATATAGCTGAATAAAAAGTCAAGGCCTCACTGTGTTCCTGACAACTGTCAATGGTTAAAACCATCTTACTTGCTGCTCAAAGACACTTAAAATTCTTTTAAACTGCCATCCTCCATGAGGATCTCTTCCTTGATCTCAAAACCTTTATGCACTTAGAATTCAAGGCAGGTTATTTCCTAGTGTTCTCCTGTCTTCTCTCATTTCTCAGTGGCATTCATTTGGCAGCAGTTTTAAGTCATAAAAAGTTCTTTTCAACACCTATCTGACCAACAAAAATGGTTACTCAAAGAAACAGAAGAAACACAAGTGTCCCAGCATTGAAAAACAAATGTTATTAGCATTTACCTTTCTCTACCACCTACCAAAGGGAGGAAAAAAGGGAGAGAAGGGGAAAAGAAGAGGAGCGGAGGGAAAAAGAAGAGGAGGAAAAAAGGCCCAAGTCCCTAAGTACTTCACTTCATGAACCTTGAGAGGCACGGCACAACGTGAAGCTATTCCACCAACAGCCACCACCACACACAACTGCACAATCCTGTCCTCTTCACAGTCTAGCAGGACCTTTATTCCAGGTCAGTAGCAAGCCAGCTAACTGCATCACCAAAATACAAACAAGAATGTCATGTTCCTCAAAGCCTGCCACCCCAAAATACATCACCCAACTGTGAAGTAACCACTGTCCAGGCAACAAGAAGCCAAATACACGTAAATGTGGTCAACTACAAGCATTAGAGCACTAAAAATTCTATGACTTTGAAAGAGCTTTCACAAGATAAATCAGAACAAACCATGGAAAATATCCCACAAATCAGTAGGTCTAGTACTGAGACGAAGCAGACTACAATACCTGCCTAGAACAGTGCATACAAAATTCAGAGCATGTTGTCGCCATGGAAGACTTAGGATACACATAAACCTGTCAACTACTGTGTTGCAAAACACTCCTATTTTTTGGCAGAAAATTCAGTCACTTTTTCATGTATCAAAACCTGATGTGTGCAGATGGACAACAAGCTTACAGCAGTAAAATCATTTTTCCAAGGATACAAAGAAAGCTTGGGCTATGCCCAGGATTAGAATAATCCCTGGAGCAAGTTCTTGGCCCAGTCTCTGTGAATCTAGCAGGATCTGAGTTAGCGTTAATTTGCTTTTTTTTCCTCAGCATTTAAAGGTGCTTGTGAAAGTTTAAACAGGCTGCCTTAAACAAATATTGTCTCACAAAAATGAGGGACAAAACAAGAGTTACCACCAAAAAAACAAGAAAATGCTAAAAGCAGGTATGTCTGAAAACACCTCATCTAGTGTAAATTCATCCTATCATCTGCCATAAGCTTTAGGGTCAGATGATTATCTGTTTCATATTGAAATAAACCCAAGCAACTCAACAAATCTATATGCATGTACTCCTATCAAAGATCTGTCCCTATAAATTATTTTAAGTGTATTTAGGAGATTTCAAGCCTAGAGATTCCATAAGTCATTAAACATTACTTGCAACACTACCCCTTAAACCCAAGTCTTGTTTTCATCCACCAGATGCTTCTCAGCAGGGAAATGTACACACGATAACCCGCCTCTTAGTGGAAGAGTAGCAGCAAATCTCCCTTTGAGTGGGGCTTGCTAGAGTGTTCACCACAATTCAAAATAACAAAATTGGATCATTTTGCTGCCCACATCTCCGTATCAGATGTTTGGGGGTTTTTGTTTTACACATGTACAAGCAGTAACTACGGGTTTCCCACAATCAGAACTCATATGGTAAAAGGCACATAACTATGAATTTTACCTCCTTAACTAACAATCTGTACAAATTAATTTGCTGACCTATTTTTTCATGGCTAGATAGAGAATTGTTAAACAATCGCTCATTTTCTTGTTGCAGCTAATTACACACAGAAATATCAAGCCATGCTAAATAAAAAGGAGACACATTTTATTACCAGTTTTTAATGTGCCACAAAGATGAGCAAATGAATTGGTTCTTTTGGGTACTATTAGTTCCACACAGTTAGACATTATAGTCTGATATATGTTAGCTGCAGCAGCAAGTCAGAGAATAGGGATGTCTATCAAGTTGGGAGGGAGGCAATAATCCTCCAGGCATACATATAGCCCTCACTCACTCTCTTACAAAACAACAAGCTAAGACTAATGCCTCCATCTGCCTTTCTCTATCCCCAGCAGCATGCACTTACACACAAAACGATAAACATAAAACAATGCTAGTATGGGCTGTCTTATTTTTTTCTTGTGCTTTTTAGCAGTTTTCTCATAACTCCTTAGCCATTTGGTTAGGAAGTGACCTGCCCCTGCTGCAGTCACTAGCAGTTTTCTCTCTAGCTTCCACAATGCTAGCTAGGTCTGATGCTGGTTACTTGGCTCTGCCCTATGTATTCCATAGAACTGTTAGAAACATTTTTCTAGGATTAACTCAATTCACACGAAGTGTGAATTTAACTGTTCCGAACACCACACATCTGTTATTAAATATCTGAAGCCATTTGTAGCTTTGAAAGAGCATTCTCGTCATGGAACTATCACAGATCATTCTCTTGATTAAGGTAAAGTAAGTTATGTTGCTTCTACAAAACACTATTTCCAAGGAATTCCTTTCTAATTTGGACTTCAGCATTTCAAGTATACCTTAACCAAAGCTGTCTACCAGGCCTACCAGAATGAGAATGCATGAAGCCACTTTTATTTTCCCCAGCTACACATCCTAGCTGACACTGCAGGCTGCATCTCCATTCCACTAGATCTCCCACTGAATGATAATAAATCTGTCCTCTAAAATTTGAGATTTTTCTTTTCAAAGCCTGGGGAAATACTGCCATTCTTTGGCCATTGATAAGTTTCACTTTAAAAATGTGATCTGACAACAATGCACTTAAAGGTTCATTTTCTTCACCTTGATATGTTGAAAAGATACATTATGCTTAACAGTTCCTTGATGCATAATCTTTAATAGCAGAAGATAAACAGTCTTCATATCTGATGAGAAATCTTTGTTTAGGATTCAGCTGAGGATCCTGTTCTGCCATAGATCTTACTCATGTTCTCAGCATCACACCTAGCATGCAAATGGTCCAGAGATCTCTCCAGAAAGGCAGAGTTTGTGGTGCAAGTATCAAAAGCCACTTATTCTGCAGCAGTTCCTGGAAGGCAGATGCCTCTTGTGTAACTATTTTTATGGTATTTGTCAGACTATCCCCCCTCCTCTGCAGTTTTTCTGTCTAGCAAAAATACCAGCTGGTTATTTCTGGTCACTGCTCCTTGACTAAACACTGACTAATCTGCTTCTTCTAACTCTGAAGTTAATCTCATCTGCCCCTTTCTCCACACATCCAGAGAAAAAAGAATGGTAAGAGGTCATACACGAAAGTCTGAAGAGATACTTGGGAGATCTTTATGGTTTTTCTGGAGCAGGCTGGTTTGCAAATGAAGGTTAGTGTCTATTAAAAGTTATCTTGCCTTCCCCATCTCCAGACTTCTGGTTTCAGTCTTTACCAAAGACTTATGATAAGCGTTACTCAAACAAAACAGATTTGACCAGGTTGTGCTGTGCTTTTAATCCAATGTATCAAAGTTATCCAATCTTTCAACCTGAAAGACGTGACTGACACTGCAGTTGCTTGACAGGACATCAAAATCTATGAATGCAAAACAGAGATCGGAACAGCTGTAGACCTTTATCATCCAAGTACCATTCCTTCAATGGAGAAAAAGAAAAAAAAAAAAAGAAAAAGAAAAAAAGAAAAACAACAACAAAAACCTACCATCACCAAACAACACAACCCCACAGTATGTTCTACTGCAACACAGTATAGATCTGCTGGGAGCTATATTGCGTTGTAAAGAAGTAGATGTGATTTATGTGATTGCTTCACTATTATTAAGTTCCTCCTACAGTGCAGACATACCAAAATAAGAGGAGACATTTGCAAATAGAATTCTGTACTGAAAAAGTATTAAAATCTAACAAGCTTCAACTTTCAGTGAAAGCAATTCAAACACTGATACTGAAAAATCACAGAGAATAAGTGCCAAGATGTAAACACCAAGCACTATCAACCTCCCCAGTAAACCAAAACAGTTGCAAATGTTATTAAAAAATTTAAATCAGGTGGAAGTTTACGTTTTGTTGTTTACATTTTGTTGTCTACTAAGTTAAAACACATGGAATATTTTAAATTTTTTGGCAGAAGTAAAGAAAACCTAAGGAAAAGAAAACTGTGTTTTGATTTTCATCACTTTCACTGCTGCACGAGATGTTTGTTTTAATTCACTAGTACTTTACAACCTCACAAACTTCAAACAATAAAGTGATACTGTAGGATGAATATTAAACATCCATTTTCTTTCATTACTATTGATTTCCTGTTCCAGATACAAAGAATTAGAAGTTGATCTTCACCAACAAGCAAAGCAGCGCATTCTTAAATTGGGAGAGCAGAGAATACTCCTCACGATGTATGAAAATCAAGTTCTACTGGTATATTAGGCATTCATAACAAAATCTGTTAACAAATTCACGCCTTTGCACAAGAAGTAAGCCTGTAACAGCTGAGTTACTACTTTGTGGAACTGATGCTATCGACTGATTGAAAATACATTTGACTTTTAAGACTGCAGTCAAGTTCCTTCAAAGAGCAGATGTGCAACCACTTCCCTATGTGATGTACCAAATAAACTAAGAGTAGCAATTCAGACTGTACTAGAGGATCATTTAAAGCCAATTTTATACAGAAAAAGTCAAACAGTTTTTTATGAACAACAGCTCATACCAACCACACACAATAAACATAATGTTCCTTCCTTTTCTAACTATTTTTGTCTACTTCTAGCCAAGATACACATTTTTCATCCACTACAGGCTAGGATGGCTGCAGGGCACATCATTCCACACCACCCAATTACTGCCAAGTAGCCTGCCTAAACCCCTCTCCATTAAGTGTTCAGCTCTTTTCCCATCTGTAAAATTCAGCCTCTACCTACCTCTGTCTCTAATGGCACAGTGTAATTCCCTCAGGGATACAAGCAGGATCCACGACACCAGCCCAATTACTTAACCCTGACTAGTTATCTACCTTATTTATTTGTATATCGTACCTTGCTATACAACTGTATTCTCATGGTCGGAATATCTAAATAATCAAAGACAAAGCTGCCTTTAATGGAAACCTAGCAGAGATCTGATGGCAAAACTGGAGATCAAATTCCAGGTCTCTAAAAAATGGATACAATATATGTTAGAATATGTATGTATCTTTTATATGGTATATTCTACGTAATAGAATATCAGTGTTAATTCATTTAAAGGACATTCTTGTTCTTACTGGTCTAGATCTTGCACAGACTTATTTCAGACTTTTGCACAAAACCCCCCACAATCTCAAAAAGGAAAATTAAAGCAACAAAGGAAAGAATTGTCATTATTACTTTTACACTAAATAGCCTAGACTTAACAGACTTGCGTGTTCCTCTTTCTTCATGAAATTATGTTATAGTGCTGGTTTACCCTCAATATCAGCGTCCTGTTTCAATATCAAAAATTCTTTGGGATGACCTTCTCTCATAAGAAAGGAATCACTACTTAGCACAAGGAATGGTTAAATTGCAATTTTTTAATGCAAAAATGTAACAGACTTGTATGTGTTAAAAGTTAGCATTTAAACACAAACTCAGTTGTTTTAATAAAGTTCCACCACAGCAACAATTATTTTAAATTGTTTACTGCTCAAACACGTAGACAGAGATCATTACATAGCCTGTTCTAGATTTCACAGACTTCTATAATCATTTTGCCTGCCAACTAGGAGAAGATTTCATGACGTGTGAAGCAGTGCAGATTTTAGACCTATACTTCTGTTCAACAGCTATCAGTCTTGAACTTGACATCCATATGCTATTTTCTGCTCTCAAGAAAGTCAGTGGAGTTTTGCATGCCTAAAAAAAGACAGGCCCTTACTGGCCTCTCATTGCATTTTCAGTGAATGACAATTGCATTTTGCTGTTACCAAGTACAGACTGACCTACACAAAAGGCTATCTTTCGCCAGTGCTGCACTCGCAAAGGATTTTTTGTCCTTTAGATCTTACGTATAACATGGTTAGGACCAAATGCTGTTTTCTACTGTAGTGATGCAGCTATAACAAGAACAATAGGGTTGCACAAGTGTCACCAGTATCAGAATTCTACCTTGGGAATTTGAGTTCTCTATTTCATTAACACTACGGTGAGACTACAGCCCTGAAGCAGCTGTCTTTTTGTAACTGACGTAATTAAATGCCTTGAGAAATATGCAAAATGAAGGATTTGCATACTATAACACAGCAGTTCCATTCTGTATTTAGCCTTCACTTGGTTTTAAGTGTCTGGATGGTATTGTTACTTGAGATGTAACTTTCTGAGTAAATGTAATGTGCTCTACTGCAAAAAAAAAAAATACTCTCAGGTCTTTAGGAGTAAGAAATGCAATTCTGTATAGCTCCTGGAAGAGAAAACACAAAGACCAAGACTTTTCATGTGGTCAGTGACTCCGGAGAATTTTGTTTAGGTACCCAGAAGAGACACTCTAAAACAAGCCTGAGGTCTGAATGCCCACCATTTGTCTGAAATTCAGCGACCTTTAAAGAATGTTTAATTGGATATCCAAACTAAAGAGCCTCAGAACCATGAACCTTCACTTACATTCTTTATTAGTAGTATTATCATTATTCACAGCTCTGCCCAGGGTACACTAAGTATTGTGTAAACATACAGGAAAAACCACATATATTTAATTTTTCAAACAAGAATAGGAATGGGTCAGCGGGTAAATTATATATTCATCAATAAAACAATATGATCACTCTCCAGTAGTATGCCTGAGATGAGGAGTGACAGATTACATCAATACATCCACATCTGAGCATCCAGAGGATAACACCTTCAATTGCTCAGCATTTGTCCCATTTGCAGCGCACCAGAGTAGAACAACAGGGGGGAGAGAACCAGCAGTCATGTCCTACAGCTAACCAAAATGAGATTTTATGGCTCTATTTAATCATCCCAATGTAGAAGGTGGACGTGGATCCACACTTTTGAAGGTTTGTTGGCATTTGAATCTGTCTGCTAGAGAATCTGAACTGGGATCAAGCTTTAACCTGAAAGCAAGCTCTACCCTGAAATTTCTAAGCGTATGGACCATGCATTTCAAATAGAATGCCTTGCTAATCTCAGTATGTGGAAGCTCACTTTAATAAATTATTTTTCAGCAATTCATTTTGAAACACAGATGATTCTGTATACAGAATTAGAGCGTCAGTTTCTTTGCATCTACTTGTAGTATCTTATCCATGGGCCAACACAAAAATCTTATAAAATACTCCCATTTAAACAATTGCATCTACCTAGTTTCCATCTGAGATACTATGCAGATTAATAGAATTTACCATCTCAAAGCAACAGTGCATATTTACTACACCAGACTGAACACTTACCAGGACAGGACCTCAAATCCCAGACCTACTGTTGCACTCAAGTTTTCAGTTATTTCTGTAAAGCTAAACCCTTAAATAAGTCTGTGGTGATCTAAAAGGAGTGATCTCTAAAGCAACCATGAAGACAGACTCCATAAGTTGCCTGCAATTTCCCCAGCGTTTTGCAAATAGCCCAGTGTGAACCCTTCCCGTGATGCATTAGCATGCAGGGCCCATTCAGGCGTGTTCTGACCACACTGGGACAGGCTGTCTGCAAGTTCCATCTCAATGGCTGCCTCATGAAAGCCCTTTACAAAGCTTACATTTACAAAGGCATATATTCTAAATCTTTACTCAGTTCCTGACTACAAAGAGAGCTTTTAGTGCAGAATTTGGTCTATACATTCTTTTGATATATTGATATGACTACTCCATTCACTGTGAAACAATTTTAGCTAATCAAACGAGGAAGATGAATGAATAAACTACATTCTGCGAATCACAAGTCTACACTGGACAAAGAAAACCCAGATAGAATGAGAGTTTGTTTTCTGCTTTGGCAATATTATCAGAGAGTAGCTGCTTATGTAGAAATTAAGCTAGAACAGCAAAATCTGTATTTGTATATTTTTCAAAATTATATTTTAGTAACATGAATGCCAAGAAACTAAGAATGTGTTTCAAAACACCAAAGCTCCATTCCACCTGTAATAGTCTCATCCTCTATTACAATTCTGAAACTTAGGCTCAGTAAGAACCTACAACAGTGAAGCTCCTGAAGGAACTTCTTATTAAATGATTTAGACTGCAGCCTTATACTACTCATGTTGCAAAAGATGTTCGTATTATGTTATCATTCTTTTCTTATATTATTGTAAACCAGAACCAATTATATTAAAATTATTGTACTTGGGCTGCTGAGGAGTAAATTAATCATTGAATCATGGAATCATAGAATGGTTAGGGCTGGAAAGGACCTCAAAGATCATCTAGTTCCAACCCCCCTGCCATGGGCAGGGACACCTCCCACTAGCCCAGGTTGCTCAAAGCCTCATCCCGCCTGGCCTTGAACACCTCCAGGGATGGGGCATCCACAGCTTCTCTGGGCAACCTGGGACAGTGCCTCACCACCCTCACAGTGAAAAAATTCTTCCTAATGTCTAGTCTAAATCTACCCTCTTTCAGCTTATACCCATTACCCCTTGTCCTCTCACTACACTCCCTGATAAAGAGTGCCTCTCCATCTCTCCTGTAGCCCCCTTCAGGTACTGGAAGGCTGCTATTAGGTCTCCCCGAAGCCCTCTTTTCTCCAGGCTGAACTACCCCAACTTCAGCCTGTCCTCAGGTGCTCCAGCCCTCTGACCAATTTCGTGTCTCTCCTCTGGACTCTCCCCGATAGGTCCACATCTTTTTTATGTTGGGGGCCCCACATCTGAATGTTGCTTTTAGTATTTTTTATCGTGCCCAGTCTCAGTTTATGACTATATATTTATAAAAATGTAAATCCACTCTTGATGAGAATTCTACAAGTAGATATATTTCAGGCAGCATTGAAATGAAAAGTGAAATGAACTTACGCATCAGGCATTGCTCAGTATCTGAACATAAAAGTACAGCACAAAACCACAAATGTCAGAATATGCATAACTGATTCTAAGCAAGCCTAACTTTCAGCTGCTAAAGACAATACCATAGGGCTCCACTGACCTTCAGGATCTTAAAAATTTGAGTCTATAAAGATTTTTACTGAAGCCTTGTACAATGATATGCTGGAGAGCAACACCTCCAGCAGCACTCGGATGCAGCGAGACCACAATGATTACCACCCAGTGCAGGAGCTGTATTTAGAGACAGCAGCTGAAGCTTCCAAATGGTCTTTAACAAGTACAGCATTTCTATAGTAAAATTAAGTATATTGAGTACCAGATAGTAAGAGATCTGTTCTTTCAGCTGTAGGAAAAAGCTGATGTAATGGTCTAAGTCCTACTCCTCAATATTAGTGAATGAAAGATGGTAATTTCATTTTCCCATCCTGCTCCATACCCAGCCTAGCCTAGTTTAGATTTCCAAACCTAAAAAGGCCAAACACATTTTGAAGCATATGTCAGCATTTCATCTTCTGCCTGCCACTATTTCAGACCACAAAACAGCCCATCACAGAGAGAATACACACCATACACCCGTTATGTAGCAAATACATGACACAATTTCATATTGTAATTTGAATGTATACACCTTTATAATACACTATAAATACACAGGTTCTTTCTATAGTAAGTCACTATAGACTTATAACACACTTAGATTCAGATCAATGGATCTCATACATGTGCCATAGATCATTACCTAATACAGAAACTACTTTATGTATTCAGATGAACGAAAGATTTATCAACCTCTTTCAACACTACTGAGTGAAAGATCAGATTTCAGCTGGGGCACCACCATAATCCTACCAAAAGAAAACGTCTCATACCAGTCAAGATAAAGCATCCCACTCTCCACACACACCATGCACACAGGTATCAATCCCCTTAATATTTTTCTTGCCCTCCACTAGAGTTATCGAGTAATGTCAGTTCCCTGGCCTAGTATCTTTACTGTATCATACTGCTACAAAAGCACCATAAAATACACCTGCAAGAAAGTATTTTGAAGCATATAAGAAGATAAAACAGATTTACAGAAAGAATGTATATGGGAATCAGAAAGAGTAGTGAGAATACAGTCAGTGTAGCTTGACAATTAGCATAGCAGGTCCCCGTTTTTCACTGAAATGGAACATCAGGGCTGTATTGCTAACACTTTACTGTTACAGACAAGGTAAAACAGAAATGGGATGCCTTAAATAGCAGGTGTTTGCAAAGAACTGGCAGTGTCAGACACCCCAAAGTGACAACTAGTCATTTATATCAAACAGGCAGCAAGCTCTGGTCACCTGGCATGTCTCCCAACTCACGGATTGTCTAGTGTAACATGCTAAATGGACAGCACAAAGGAAGAGAGCAGACAATGTGAGACTATAAACTGAGCAGAGCTACTGAAATTGCATGGAGGAGCAAAGTGATTCTGAAAGAACTACTGTATTTTCCTCAAAGATCAAAAAGTTTTAATGCTAAGCATATCAAAACCCCTGGCAATGCTTTCGTGGCTTGTCAGTTAACTGTCAACTGTCTATTAAAAGATTCCATACAGATTTAACATGTATCTGTGTGCGCTGATTCCTCTTTATTCTTCATAAATGTAGCCTCTTCAAACCACAAGGAAAGATACATCCAAAAACATATAATTAGTCTACTACTAACAGCTGATTTCAGTAGTTCAATGCCCACCCACTCCAGCTGCGCATGCAGTCACAGTATACCCAGGCAGGGACTACCTTCTCTGCTGCTTTTCTGGTAGGGTTTCTAAACACTACAAGAGTGCCACAAACAAGGAAAACACAAAATAAAAGCTTTCAGATAGCCTAACTAATCTTACAAAATGTTTAAAAAGATACTTTTAAAAGAAATTGAGTGTTTTAGTTATCCATATTATACTTACGTCTTGCAACTCTGACAAACAAAAACATAAAATAAAATTACACCATCTCTCAATATTCCCTAAAATTATATTGTTAATAGGCAACAAAGCTATTTTGTAATACAGTATTTACTTTTATTTATTTACTTTGGTAGCAAAGACAGACTACTGCATTTTCACGATGCAGAACAAAATGGAAATTTAGATGTCCAGCTTTCTTTTTAACATTTAAATTCTTTGCAGTGTTAGATCCTGCTTTTAAGGGTTCCTTCTCTTTTCTCTTCTTTTTGAATCAAGTTATTGTACCTGTGTTTCTATATAAATCACTCCAAGTAATATATGTTGAGTTTTCAGAGACCATTTGGTCAGATTCTAATAATGTCTCCTGGGAGCTGACACCAACTTCCAGCAGCAGGTCATACACTGCAGATTAGAATAATAAAACACACACTGCTGCAGCTTCAAAAAAAAAAAAAAATGCAAGTCTGTCTTTATCAAGCCGAATAATAGCATTTTGAGACACCTTAGATGTCTTGTCTCCTAGACAGAGCTTTGCTTTTGTTTATATAAACATGTAATCCAGTCACTTCTGTTTCTTCCTTCTTTTAAACAGAGAACGTGCCATTGAAAAGATTTTGTTCCAGATTCCACATTTCTTTTTGTCCTTACAGTATTCCAGTGTTACTTAATTGACCAAGATAGAAAGCTGGTATTTTACAATTTGCACTGAAATAAAACATATTTTTCTTTACACAATGTAGCATTTTTTCCTGTTTTGAACTAAAATAAATATATTTTATTTTTTCCATAAAAAAGTGGTTTGCCTATTTTTTTAAATTAAAATTCTTTGTGTAAAGGTAAACTAGACAAATGTTTTGAAACTTAAAGAAAAATACTGGCTTAAAAAGAAACTGTTTTTTCTCCTCCAGATTAGCATTGTGTTAGGGTATCTCTCAGTGTAATATAGACAAATTATATATTTCTCCCTTACAATTCACTTTCTTTATTATAGTATTCCCCCTACAAATCCCAGGTGGATTAAGACTTGTCATATTTGACCTCTTTGGTTAAAGGCAATCCACTGCATAATGATTTTTACACTATTCTGTAAAATGAACAGTTCCACACACACAAATGCTAGCAGGAATCAACATCTCCTGTTTCTCTCTCCGACCTTCAACAACCCTATCCTCTGCAGAAAAACAACAGTTTTACTAATTTATAAGCACCATGCAGACACAGGCAGTCTAGAGGGAAACCTCTTTAGCAGTTGCAAAGAAAAAACACAAGAAAGCTTCCACAAAGAGAGAAATTTTGAGAGCCCAAAAGAAAAGAAAAGAAAAAAAAAAGAGGTGCAAAGATTTAAAATATTCCCAATACTCACTGAAAGCAGCCACTGCAAGAGCCAGTGTGACAATAATGGAGACCCAGGAAACCCACAATGCCTTCTTTCTGTAGCTTTGAGCTTCATGAGGTTTTAGCCTTGTACTGCTTTCTAGTAAACCTGATAAGCAATAAGCAAAGAGGGTATGAACAATACATTGCTCCTTTTAAAAACGCAGCTCTGTTAGTTCAGACCTAGATCACATATTTACATTCTATATTACATATAGAATCAATACAGAACCAAATCCTCCTCACACTATTAGGGTTAAGTGAATGAAGCCACCAGAAATATATGAGTAAGCAAGGAGAGCACATACAAGTTGTTTTGATTTCACACAGAAAGACCCACACATCAGTCACTTAAGAAGAGCACTGCAATTGCAGGGCAGTTACGGAAATTTTCATCACTTAAGTTTTCTGCCTGTATATCTACACACAAAAAGGCTCAGTCCTATACTCACATCAAAACTCTTTTTGGTACTTCAGGATTGGGAACGGGAGGAAAACTTGTGTTCACCAGTCTCTGTGAAGTAACCTGCTGATGCACAGGAATACACTGCACATACTGAGCATCGAAGTTGAAGCAGGCATACACTAGAATCAAAGGTATCACAGTTGAAAAACCCTCTTAAAGCATAATGCCCTTCATGTGAGGTAAGAATACATCCCCGTCTAGAACTAACTGAAGAACCAATTCTGTCCTTATTGCAATGAGCACGAAGTCTGTTTACCACAAGGGAAACGGGCTGCTTTCCCTCTTTTTTGATGCTTTCAATTTGCACAACTCTTTCGTCCACTCATCTTAAATCACAGAGAAGAATTCAGGTTAAAAATTAAAAAAAAACCCCAATATTCATTGGTTTTCAGTCTCTCAGTCCGAAATTCATTCAGAATTTAACTTATTTGCCTTCTGATTATCCCATCCAGATTCTTTTCTGCTTAATACATTAACCTAATTTGAAACATACATTCTTTTTCACCAGCAAGTTCCAGCTCAAATCTGCTTAACTGGAGAGAATAATGGCTTTTAACTTTCTTAATGAATTACTCTAGAAAATGCAGGTGGATCCTCCTAGATGATGATCACTTTTCAGAGGGACTTGCCTGCACTGAATACACTGAACTGGGGCACTGATTTAATAGCACAACCTTTCAGTAGTTGTCTAACGTCTTAGACAAAGGGTTGAGAACAGGGGCTCTGGCAGACTCAGCAGCAGATGAAAACATAACAGCTGAAGCTGTTACTGTCCTCACCTTCCCCAGTCTTCTCTCTGATGGCTATTGCTACTTTCAAGACAGGGACACCTGCTCTGGTTGTCAGTGTGCTCCTGAGTCCACACCATGTTTAACCAAGTTTATTAACGTTAACAGATATTAATTTCAACTGAGTGTAATATACTGGCTGAAAACTGCAATGGTTTTGGAATCAGTTCAGAAGCGAATCAGACATCTCTGCCTCAGGGGCAGCAATGTGTCAGCAGAGGGGCAGGCATCCAGGGGCGGTAACAATTCGAGCCACCAGATTTTATTCTGCCACATGTTTTCACATTTTGCGTGGTATTCACCCCTCCTGCCCCTTTCCCAAACCAAGGATTTTGAATTGCAGTCCAAATCTTGCTGGAATGTAAAGCAAAGTAGGTTTTGTTAGACAATTTTGATCCTCAATATTTCAAATCTCAAATAAACAAGGATCAGAATGTAGACATCCTACCTCTTACTTTCTTTCAAGACATCCTATAATTCATGGCTACAGCTCGCTGTTACCTGGGAAGTCCAACATACACAGCTGATACTTACAAATCAAATAACATCCTAATTAAATTGAGACATGAATAATAAGCCCCAGAGCTAGTACAGCACTGCCGATTACTATTCACACGTCAAGCACATGTCCAGTATGACAGAGACTGCAATCCTTATAAATCTGAACCACTTCTGCCATGCGTGTGCATATGTGTGTTTGTCTTTCTCTCTCTCTCAAAATGGCTGGCACATTCTAGTTGTCAGAGATGTAACTCCTTCTTTCCTAAAATAATTCAAATAAATTTTCTGTATTTACAATTTACATCCCTGAGAAAGATCATATTATTCTTATGAGTGTCCTAGGGGACGGCACACAAAAATACAAACTCACTCACGTGACTACCAAGCCCATAGCACGAAAATTATTTACAAGCAACAACAGCTCATTAATTCACATGCAACAACACAATTCACAAGGTAAACCTCCATATTTTCTCCACTGACCATAAGAAAATAAGTTTTAATCATCCACAGGAGGCTGAAAGATAATCTTTCAGTATGACCTGCATTGCTACAAAAATAAAAAGCTAGTATCTACTGACAAAATTCCTCCACCCGGAAATTAACATACTGAGCAATTTTATTGCCATTAATTAATTTAACACATAGATATCCTCCAGATAAAGAAAGGACGATGGGCTGGTTAAATCCACTGGATTTTTACTTTTTCTTTCAGTATCTTTATATATTAACAGATTTTTTTCCCACAAAAAAAAAATCGGAAGGAGAAAAAAACCTGCCTAACAGTTGCAGAACACAAGCTTGGCATATTTGTGAAGTGAT
Source organism: Pterocles orientalis (assembly GCA_011057875.1). Classification (NCBI taxonomy): domain Eukaryota; kingdom Metazoa; phylum Chordata; class Aves; order Pterocliformes; family Pteroclidae; genus Pterocles; species Pterocles orientalis. The sequence continues at coordinate 694,486 of WKFP01014216.1, read as the reverse complement.
TCTAGGATATTCTTTACCATATGCTGACTTACCAGAAGTACTTTTCTATTTGGCTAACGGATCATTTTAAAATGTCAAGTTAGAATTTGTGGAAGAGATAAGGCTAATAGAAAAATTGTTCACCTAAGATGTTAATTTAAGGACCACATCTACAAAATTATCACTGATTTTAGATCTGGCTCTTAAAGAGCAAATATCTTGTTCCAAAATCTAGGGTTTGTTTTTATTTTTAGCAAACATGGAAGTATCATCTCTATAACTGTATCTGCTATGATTCATTGGAAAGGATCATAAGAAAAAGTACAATCTGAAAGGACAGACTGTAACAGGGACAACCTGCAAAAACCATACCAGATTTTCCTCTACAATGAATGGGAATTATCCTGGTAGATGGAACCAGTGACTACAGGAAACACTAAGACAAAGCTACTGCAAGGGCCATAGAAAGAGTGTAAAAGCAGAGAAGGAAATAAAATCAGATCTTTAGTCTCATTTCCCTCCTAGAAAGAGATACGGTCAGGTACATCAGACACAGTCTCTTTTTTGGAATTACCCTTTATACCAAAAGGGCCAGCTTTCACCTTTAGCTCTGTCATACTGGGCACAAATAAAAAATTCTGCAAACTTACACATTTGAGCCATAATCAAAATTCCTGTTTCCCATTATCTAAAACAGAACTGAAGTATCAAATTGCCCTCAGTCACGACATCTGACCTCTGCCACTGGTGGTGACAGCAAGAGTACCCCTGGAAAAAGGGCTGTTTCCAGCACCGACGTGACTGAAACCTGCCAGGGAAGGGAAGCTGGTGAATGCTCTTCCCTCTTACTTCTCTACTTCGTGTCTAGGGTCCGTGAGCAGGCATAGGCATTTGTAAAGCTGGAGAAAGAATGGGAGATACAGGGGTTACGTGTAGGATGGGATGAAGACTGAGAATACAAAAGGGACCCTGGGATGCTGAAAGCAAAAAGAGAAAGGAATAAAATGCAGCAGAGGGGCTAAGAAAAGCCTACACATGAAATAAAAAATGGAGAAAAACTGTGTGAAAGGGGAGCCTGGAGGCATTGTGGAGGACGGGGTAACAGGGAGGGTTAAAATGGCAGCTGCCTTCATGGGCAGCAGGTAAACCAGTGCCTCACACACCGCTAACAGATACCCGGAATAGCTGTGCTTCACGCTAAGAAGCGGGCAGCTTTCCATCCCTGGTCAAATATTTAGGCAAATAATAAAAAACGAGCTATGTGGAAGTGCAAGGAAAGGGAGACAAGGAGCCAGGTAAGCGCCCTGACCTCGCTGCCCAGCCCGGGCTGTGGCGGATCCCCACAGAAACGCCTCGCTGTGCCCCTGTGCCCCAGCCACAAGCCCCGCCGGCAGGTAACCTTAGAGGCTTCCCTCCCTTCAAAAAACAAACAAACAAAAAAAAATCTCCGGCACTGCCAGGCACTGCCAGGCACTGCCCGTCCCTCCCGGGAGTCCCCCGAGCCCCGGCCGCCACCTGCGCCCCTCAGCGCGGGCTCTCTCTCCCCTCGCCTGTGGAGCGGCGCCATGTCCCGCCGCTCCCGCGCCAGGCAGGCAAGTTTTGGGGCGAGGTGGGAAAGAACCAGGAATAGTTTATAAAAAATATTTTAAAGCTGTCGCGGGGTACTCTCATGGGAAGTAAAAAGGGGAGAAGCTTCGATGGACGAAGCGGCGGCGGGGAAGTGGGGGGGATGTTAAGCGAGTGCCAGCGGCGGGCTGAGGGGAGGCGGTCGGGGGCGCTGAGGCGGCGGCAGGAGGGGAGCAGGAGCGGGGCCTGCAGGCCCTCACACCGCGGGAGGCCGGGGGTTGAGGGAAGAGCAAGGGGGTCCGGAGGAGACCGGGACGCTGAGAAGCACGGCGGGCGGCGGAGAGCGGCTGGTGGGGACAGGTAGGGCAGGAGCCGGTGTGGGGTGCTAGGGCTGAGGAAGAGGAGGCGGGAAGGGCTGCTGTGGAATGAGGAGGGTCCAAGAGAGCGAGGCGGGAGGGTGCTGCAGGCAAGGTGCAGGGAAAACTATCGGGGGTGGGTGTTTTAGGCGTCTCGGGGCGGAGGGGAGGTGATGCCACCGAGGAGGGCAGGGTGCGGGGTGAGGGACGTGCGGGTGCTCACCTCTGTCCTCCAGCCCCTCGCTGAACTGCCCGCTCTCCCCGATCCGCAGCTGCTCCTGCTCCCGGGGGGGCACGGGCGGGCTGGCCCCAGGGGGCTGCACGATGGCGGGGTCCGGAGTGGTGTCCAGGGGGGCAGCGGACGGCTCCATGTCTTGCGGGGCGGCGGGGAAGCGGCTGGCGGTAGTGGCAGCGAAGCGAGGAGCGAGCGGAGCATCCAGCCCGGGTGCGAACCCGGGGAGAGGTGGAGACTCCGGCTCAGAGCATCAGGGAGACGGGGAGAAGCAGCAAACAAACTCCTCCGGCTGCTCCCCGCCAGCCGCTCCCCGCGTCCGCCTCATCACTAACCTCGCCGGCGGCAGGGGGGGTGGCAGGTGGGACAGCGGTGCCGCCTCCTGGCGCTGCCCTTCCCCTCCCCGCCTCGGGTCGCACCTCCGGCGGGCGGCGGCAGCAGCGCCCGGCTCCGCAGCGGGGCGGGGGCGGGAACCGGGGCCGGGAGCCGGGGCCGGCCGGCAGCTCGCCCCCTCGCGGAGCGGCGTGTGAGGGGGCTGTGGGGCAGGAGAAGTGGCGGGAAGGGTCAGTCGCCCTCAGGCGATCCCCACCCTCGAGAGCCCGCAGGCACCTGCGAAAGGTGCGGCGGGACCTTGGGCACGTCCCCGGGGCCGGCTGAGAGGCCTGTCAGCATCCCCTCGCCGTGGCGGGCTCTGCCTTCCTCCTCCTCCCGGTACCGGCTCTCTCAGGGGGAAGAGCTGCCCGGTGACAGCCCAAACCCGGAGCCCTGGCCCAGTGGAAGCAGGCCCTGTCCACCTCGCCTCCCCTGACACAGGTAAAAACCCAGCGCTCCCCTTTGCTGGGGAATTTGCTGTTTCTCCGTTTGCCATAGCCCTTTTTCGGGATCAGAGGTGAATCGCCGCACATACACACCTCTCGGACAGCCCAGAGCTGGCGTTTTGTTAGGCTCACGGTTGGTTTTACCAATATTAGCCTAACAGCTGTGCCAGAACATCCAGCAGTCTTGTCCTGAAGGATGGGATTAGAGCTGGAGACTTGCTGGTGTTCAGGGCCGTTCTCGGTTCCCTCACCTGCCATTCCTAGGGCTGCAGAAGAGCGGAGGGAAAAAACTACGACCTTAGGAGAACAAACACGTTAAAAAAATGGGAAATTTTACTGATAGATCTGTGCCAGAGTTGTTTACTTCTTCTCCACCAGTTTCTAATGACTAGATAGAGAAGTGCAAATAAACAAAAGCACAGTTTCCCAGCTGCATGCTCACTAGCATGTTGATAAATTTTGAAACTGCATTGTGTTTAGACTTCAGTCTGGGAAAACATCAGAAGACAATTAGACATAGCAGCCCAGGTCCTCAGCTGGTATGTACGGATACATTCCCTATTGAAGTTATATGAAGATCAGCTTGTCTTTCTCTTTTGACAAATTAGCAATTTTTTTTTTTTTGGGGAGGGGGGGTTAGAAAGGCCAGCAAGAAACTAACATTTGTGCTAGCACAGGGACATGATTTTATAAGCTGCCCGAATCTTGCTGATGTCAGCCTTCAAAAAAGTTTTGCAGTAGTTTAGTAATACCTATTTGGGAATGGTTAGTGAAACGTTGCTACCAAAATGTTTTAATTTTACAGAATACTTTTTAATGCTAATCTTCAAAATCTTTTCATCCGTATTTTTAAAGCATTAATTATTTGAAAAAGTAAATGTAAGTAAATGTTAAGGTAAGTGATGTAAAATATTGATTCAGAAACTGATTGGCATTCTGGCAACCTTGTGGTATGGAGATGGCTGTGGTGATGTGTCTCTTTTTTACCTAATCTTGTGATTTCTTTGCATGTAGTCTACCATACCTACTATATGAAATGTTTTTGAAGTCTTCATGCCTCTTGCCTGAATTTCATCTTCATCCTTAGCTACCCTACCCTGCTTTGTGATCCCAGAGCTCTCATTCTTCTAGTTGGATCAGTATTAATAGGAATATAAGCAATGCCCAAAGTATTTTCTTTTCCCTCATGTAATGGATGCTAAATTGCAAAGTGCCTGTTTGATGTTAATATCAAAATTGGTTCTCATGTGCATAAGCTAACCCAAGTGAGCTCTTCTGAAGGAAGTGTTGGGTTTTGGCTTTGGGCTGAGTTGGGAGGGATTGGAAAGTAGTAACTCCCTAAAACAAACATGGTTATTTTCTTTTTGGGCTGTTATTATGCTCTGGTGACCTTGAAGCTGTGAGATACGAGAGAAGATCTGTATGTGCAAGAGATGAATGAAAGTAGAAAACACTTATTTGTTACTTGCCATAAGTAATAGATTGTCATGTCTTTCTATCACATAAAACGTCTTTGTAAAGTGAGAATCCTTAAATGAGTAGAGCCACTTTTATAACCTGGTCAGAGACAAGGGACTGGGGCTAAATCACTTTTCAGGACCTGGCAGGGATACAGAAACCTTTGATGAGTCAGTTTGGGGAGACACTTTCCCATCCAGAGTGCATCCAGTACTAGCCATGGAGAGTCCCTTGAAATTGCTGCAACAGATACAATGCTCCCTAATGCAATTATTGCAGGATCCTTCCTCTTCTAGGGAGATAAGTCCATATCTGATCCATTCCAGCAAGAACTCTCCTGTTCCTTGCATAAATGAAAATTTGACTATTGACTGTCTTTGGACACTGCCTCCTTTCTGTAAGTCTCTGTTTTGATATTCTTACAACTTCCAGAAATCAACCCAAGAGGAAAGTGGCAGGAGATTCCTAATTCCAGTTCTTTAAAAGGTGAAAGGGGTAGGTTTCCAAATGATTTGGAGGAAAACGGGAACTAGGAACACCAAACCACAAATTTTAAACTTTAACATGTTCCTTTTTTTTAGTTATTTCAGTTGCTGTTCATATATAAAACTGTATGTGGCAGGGGCTGCAGCTGTCTCTATTTGTACAAATGCAATAGTGTTCAGGCTATAGCAAAGAGTATGAGGCTTGCAAAGAGTATTATCTTTGCTTTTAAATGAGTCTCTTCAGTGCTTTCAGACATGGCCTCACGTGAGAATAGATATACTCTGCATTTAGCAAATACAAATTCAAAACATTAAGCAGACTCACAGTGAAGAGCCTTTCGGATCAGACCATTATTTATATAAGCTAGCTACTAAGAAACAGAAAGGCTGCCATACCATAGCAGCTGGAAGCTGCTTTCCAGCATCGCCTCTTATTTCTCTTGACATTTCTTCCACCCAAAGTATATTCAATTGGATAAAGATATAGGGCTACAGTTTTAAAGATGGGGATCCTATTTTCCAGCCCTGTTGGACGTCTTGTATAGGAAGCCCGTAGGCAAAGTCAATGAAGAGGAAAAAGATGTCCCTATTAGATACATTATTATATTATTTTATTTCTTGGCTCCTCAAAACTCCCTTTGTTGGAAATGAATAAGGAGAAGCCAAAGTCAATTTAAAAAAGCCACAACTCTCGATTCAATCTAAATAGACTGACGCCATCTCATTTTCTGTAAGTGCTTCAAGATTAATACACACGTGCAGAACTTTGTTCCCTGATGAGCTGCCTGTAATTTCCATAATATTTTGACTTCCAAAGAAGGGTAATTCCAAACAGCATGGAGGTTTCTTGCACCACAGTTAACCAGCAACAACAAAAAGAACTTTTCTTGTTTTATTTCCTCTGGATTGTCTGTGGACTGGTTTTGCTGTGGGTATTTGTGGTGGTTTATTTATTTCTTTCTGTTCTTTCTCCTTCCTTCTGTTGAATAAATAAAGAATATCAATCAGATTTGAGATTTTTCCTCCAGGCCCACCCTAACTCTAAGCAAAATCAGAGAAAGAACTTCAATTATATCAAAAATTGATTAGGCCCATCATTTTATTCTTTTTGAAGGCAGGGTTTTTCTTGACGTAATAAGCAATCTCTTGGCAGTAGGTTGGCCTGCTTTCCTAAATTACCATCCCTTTGTTTCACTTAAACATTATTCCCATACTGCCATTAGCACCCATTATGGGATGACAAAGAGGAGCATGGTGCAAAAAGGCAGAAAGAATGCAGTGCTATTGTATCACGTAGAATGAAAGTATAACCAACGGTTGACGATGGCAAACAGGTCCTGGTCCATTAGTGAGACAGTGGTCACTATATGAATGCAGAACATTTGTTATTCCTGTTCAGTCTATGTGGAGTTGAAATAAATCCATTTTCATTGTAAGAAAGTTTGGATATGTTAGCATTATATGTTCGTATGTCATTCTGAAAATGAGAGCTGCATCTATTCTGGACTTTATGTTTTTTCTTTTCTTTTTAGAGCCACTGACTGGAATGTTTTCACATGAATTAGCAGAACACAGTGGTGCATCCAGAGGCTTCTGAGAAGGACATTTGCTTGATTTCATTGATGTTAACTAGTCGATGTTCCATATTGACCGTTATCTTAGGTGTAGCACTTTTAAGAGCACTCTTGCATGACGGGAAAGAGTTGGTCAGCTGGCCCCATGATTGTTTTTTAGTATGTTTAAAGGCATAAGAGCAAGATAATGATACTGTCACCATTCTCCATTTTGTTTGCAGGGTTGTGTTTCATACATATGCTAAAGACTAAACCACGTTTTTCTGGCAAGTGGCGTTGTATCGTAGGATGAGGGAGTGCTAGTGTAAACCAGGATGGATTGTTAGTTTGGTCTATCAGACATCTCCTGCCTGACATTCAAAAGAAAATGCTCACTTCATACTTTCATCAATATGCCTTTTGTGGAACCACAGCAGGAGGTACTAGCATCCCCATTCAGTTTTACAGGAATTGTTTGGTTTTCACAGCCTTTCTTAATGAACTTAATCTTTTCTTTTAATAGTCCCTTGACCTTCTTGTGCAATGTTTGCTACCATAGTGACCTTTTACAAACAAATACAAACGAGGCTACATTTTGTAGGATGTTTTTTACCTTTTTTTGTTTGCTGGCTTACCTGATGGCACACAGGCAGAGGCAGATACATATTTTACTGTTGTTTTGTAGATCACCTTTAGTCCCATAGTGTGTTCACTGCTCAATAGGATGAGAAGTTCTATGCTAGGTTCTTTTAACTTGGTCTGGATACCTCTCAGCCTGGTATTAGTCTGCCTATTTTTTTATTTTAAAATAAAACAATAATAATGATGTTAATACAACAATGCTACATTAATTTTTAAACTGCAGAGCATGCTTAAATCATTATCCCGTGTATGTAGGTCATTTTCTGTTTTTCTCTTGCACTGGGCTAAATAGAGTTTAAATTGAAATCATCTCTCTTCTTGGCATTTTTAGACTGAATATTAACTTGGGTCAAAAATAATCAGAATGTTAGATTGAAAAAAAGAATATGATAATTCAGTATCTTTTCCTTCAGGCTATGAAAGAGTGCCTATAATATGATTCCCAGAGAATACAGCATGTGGTGACCTTGGTAAGTAATTGATGACACCTCACATAAGCACCTCTTCTTCCAAATGATGTTGTTGCAGGATCATATTTGCAAAAAATGCCCAAGCTAGCAAGAGCCACAAGCATTAAAAATTCCATTGTGGCAACAAAGAGGGGGGAAAAACATAGAACGCAAAATGTGTCATCTTAAAGTGAGCAGAAGGTCTTGAAAAAGACTCTTCACAGTGAGCATTTTCCATCTTGAAACTATTTTAAAAGCTGTTTTTCATTCAAGTTAAAATTGCTATGTAAATGTGGGAAACCAAAGGTTTACCCACAAAAACTAAACTTACTGTTTTGTTCAGAGAAACATTCTGCAGTCATGAAAGACTATATGCCTCTGTTCCAAACAATGTTATTTCTTTATATGACTGGAAATATTTTGTTTCCAGTTTTTATGTAACTCAGTAAAACTGACTTATTTGACAGTAGCTTTATTTCATTGGTAATATTCACAACTATTGAAGAGGAATGGAAGGGAAAATGAACTGAATTTTAAAGAGATAGCAACCTGTTCCTTAAGTAATAATCTTCCTTTTTTTTTTTTTTTTTCTGCTTCCCATGCTCTCTTCGTATGCTGTGTGGGCAGATCTTTCTTCTTCAGTGAGACCCTAACCATAGCCTAATAGATAACACGAGTATAAGCAGCTGAGATTTCATTTGTGCATCAAAGAAAAGAAAAAAAAAGGCAAGGAAATTCCTAGGAAGCAAAACTCAATATAATTTTGAAATAACTTATCCAATTATAGTTACTTGATGAGAATTCGGAACTGAAAGCTCCTTGGAGATTAGACACTTCCAACATGTTGCATAACTTCATGTTTTCTCCCATATCTTTGCAAAAAATTTCCATTAAGTTTATATGATTAACCACAAGTAGAAGTGAACCACAGAAATCCCAAAACATTCCTTTTATTTTATACGTATTGGGTCACTTGTCCTCTTGCCAAGACAATGCCCCTTCCTCCTGATCCTCCTGTCTCCCAAGACCTCTTCTCACCATGTCAGACCTAAGTTTTGTTAAGAAGGCTGTACGCAAAGACAGACATACGTGTGTTTCCTAGTCAGGTTAGACTTGCACATTTATGAAATATGTATAGTTTATAAATTTAACCTTAGAGCATTAAAATAAATTGAGGTGTCATAATCCCTACTTTGAAGGTAAGGATTTAATGAGAATAGAGACTGGTTGCATTTACTTATGGGATTTGCCTGTGTCGGAAAAAAAATTATGCAATAGGTTTTATGGGGAATAGCACCCAGCTCACATCTATTTTTCTCTTCCAGTATTTTAAACGCTAATTTGTGATTTGGGTTAATATATTATTCCTTGGCAATTAGTGTCATCAGTAAAAGAGTAATTTTTTTTTTATCTTGCTGTATTTTTTATCTTTTGTCAAGAGACCACGTACAAGTACTTGAAGGAATGACCTTTTTAATAATCTATAGCAATAATATTTATATTACTCCTACTCTACGAAGTAAGTACTCCACAGCTCACTCTTGCTGTGAGTTGTTTAATAAACTGTATGATAAGATAATATTTATGTGTTGTTTTGAACTGTTTAGTGAGTTGGAAAAGAATATCTTACCCTTTTCCTGTGCCAAATGAATTGTAACTAGGGTTCTGCACACTCTCACTTGAGTATTTAGCTAGGGTGGTTATAGAAAGTGTTTGAAAAAAGGATGATAGCCACAGCCAAAATGAATATTTTGCAAAACATGTTCTTCATAACCAGGAAACTGTACTCATTCCCTTGTGTGCCAGTTTGGGGGTTTTTTACATCTGCTCAAGCAGATGTTTCACACTCTAAATAATTTTTCTCTTCTGGGTTTTGATGGAAATCAGATTCCTGAGTACCTAGTGGAATCTGTTACACACTTAATGTTGGTTGGTTGGTTGTTCTTGTTTCTGCTTTTTTTCTGGAGGAAGTAGAATTCATTTCCTGAGTCCTGACATGCAATTTGAGTTTAAATACTTCATTTTAATGGGAGATGTTGTAGGTTAAAAAATGAAAATATTCACATAATAATTTTTGAAAGAAGTTTAGGTTAGGCAAAAATAATGTCAGCAACATATAGAGCAGTTTTAATAGGTTTCTGCATTCTTTATTCTCATTATATAGTCATTGTTTTTCATCCTTTGAGGTAAAAAAATTCAGTGGACAATGGGAAAAACAAGAGAATGTGACAAACTTGTAATTTCAGGAGAGTGAATCACATAATTCATGGCATTCTTCTTGTAGAAAGAAATGGGAGCTGGTTTTTTTGGGGGGAACACAAAAGTTTCTAGTCTGTTACAGCCAACACTTTCTTCATGTGCGGCAATATCAAAAAGCAGCAGATCTCCATTTAATCTAGCATGATGCAATACACTGTGAATATTGACATCGATCTATCCATAGTGAATACTGTCTGATGTAGATTTATGTAAGATGGATAGGAGTAGTTGGTTAATGAGCCTACTAAAACATCTATATTACATTTATCAGTAATATGGAGTTGCACGTGGCTATTAGCATTTGCTAATTTTACAAGGAAGAGGAGCATCTTTAGGAAATCAAACACTTTTCTCTGTAGACTGAAGAGTGTTAAACACATTTCACTTATGCATGTCTTTTTAAGCAACCAGTAAAATTCAAATTTAAAGGCAATTGAAGTTTGGAGTTCAAAATGTCGGCGATATTGTGAGATAAGAAGCAAGGGGGTAAGGTGACATGTTTTTTAATTAGCTGGACTTTTAACAAGCAGGCTAATATTATAGCACAGACATGTGAAGATAAAGGCCTCACTGTGTCAGTTCCAGCCCCAAAATATTCTTACAGACCCCACTGCACATTTAATGTACAAAAGGAGCCCAGTTTCTGTTCTTGGAGCAGCACTTCTTACATCAGGCAATACTTGTCAGAGGTTATTAGTGCTAGACTATAGTTGGCTTTTAGTTATCAAATAGATCTGGCTTTTTGCTTCTTGGCTCTTAACTCACACTTCTTCAGCTTTAGTATGGTGGTGGGATCTTCCCCCTTGGAGGATTTCTAAATTCAGCTGTCAAAAAAGCCGCAGGTAACCACAGCTGACCTTAGTCAGTGGTGCTTATAGTCCTTCTCAGAGAAGAGAATTGACGATATGGTTCTTCAGGTCCACACTTGTATGATTCACACAATATAAACCTGAGGGAGTATGTAACTGTAAGGTTTTACTTAGGAAATGATAAATTAAGTAACATCAAAATAGGTTGACACAAAATGTGCAGAGGGTTGGAGACAGTTCTAGTTCAGGCCTAAGATCAGGTTACTTCTCCAATAAATGGCAAGTGCTACGTTTTTATGAAGGATAGACTTCTGATGACATTTCTCTTGGATTGTTCCTTTCCTGTTGATTTTAAAATGGCTATTAATGGAGTATGTTACTTATCTGAAACAGATGGTCTCTCTAGGCCCCTTATTCTGCTGCAATATTTTGACAAGCCTATTTCCTTTACCTTACATAACTTGATTTTTAGGCGCCTTTTTCACTGTGTCCTTTTTTAATCTATGGGCATAGAAAAGTGACCTCATAATCATAAAGATGAAGATGATTAATTCTGAAACTCACCAGAATTACAGGTTGTTCTGGCTGATGTATCAGTAAACTGCTTTGAATTGTCTCCTTTTTCAGCTTGAAGTGTGTGTGATTTCATTGACCAAAAAATTCAATCTCTAAATAAAATTAAATTAGGAAAGAAAAACAGGAGCTTTCCGAGGTCTGTTTCACATCCTAAAATCATTATAAATGGAATTTCACTGATATTGTTTTGCATATCTTTGAGGATAAAATACCTTTGGAAGATATTTAAATTTATCAAGATTTTTTTTCACAGAGGTTTTGAAAATTGTTATAGTTCTTTTGCTCTAAATTTAATTCAGTATCAAAGCTGTCAAGTAGTTGTAACACTAATTGGATTCATATTGCATGGAATATCTAGACAGACTTGTTGCATCTATACTTGTTGATTTTTCCACTAGATGGCATTATGCATTAAGTTAATTTATGAGCTTAATTGCACATGCTAAAGATTTAAAAAATAAGAAATGATCTATTGTGCTTGCTTGTGTTCTGTGCAAGAGTAAAAGAAATGTGGCTTAGAAATCACTTGACCTACTTCTACCTGACAGTAACCCAATCCATCCTTAATGCATCAAATATGGATTTACTCAAAGCAATAAAGGAAGTCAGCCATGGCAACAATATCTGATTCTGTGTGCAATGCGCCTTTTAGAATAAAACTCTTCCAACCTTTTCTGCATTTAGCTTTCAAAGAGTGACTTCAGTGCTGCAAATTGCTTCCTTTCTGGCTACATGGCTCCAACTTGAAGTGATAGGAAGTATCTGAAGTAAAGCTGCAATGCTGAAGATTGCTTTTAAATAAAGAGCCCCATGCGAACATTTTTTGTATTTAGTAGCTAATTCAGGATAGATTCTCAGAATAATTTATCACTGCAAGTTTAAATATAGATATGCTGTTGTTTCCTCCACCCAGATGAAATGAACTATTAGTGATCCCTTACGAAATTATATAGTGCTTAAGAGGGTGATGTTTCTAGAGCTTAAGGTCCTGACCATTGAAGCAACATCTGAGCAAAGGTCTAATACCTTCCAAAGTACTGACTAGCAGGACTTTTGCTTTAATCCCAAGATTTGTGGTGACTAGACAAGGAGAAATCAGCAGCCCCAGTATCAAGAAGGCAATGGCAAGGATTTGGTATGTGGGAAGCAGGAAGCAGCACTAGTGGTCCTGGCGGGGGGAAAAGGGAGTAAATGAAACAAGGGCAGGCAGCAAAGCCAGAGGTGGAGGAAAGAGGATCCAAGGAGGGGGAAGAATGTGGTGACAGGAAGGCCCAAATTTTTAATGCCAAGCTTGCTATTTTTTTTTTTGTGCATGCTAGTGTATGTAGGTACATGGGTATTAATTTATTCTGGGGGAAAAGAGAAGAGGTGGTCCTTTGTCTTAAACTTGTCTTCTAGAACCAGAGACAAGTAGTCACAAAAGTGGGCTCATCAAATTGCTGGTCAGATATGTATTATCTAGGGTACACTCCCCTGCATTCCATATTCTGAGCTAGCTTTCTTCTTGATTCTTTATGGAGCATGTAAGTGGCTTCAGGCTGGAAAGGGGTAACCTGGTGTAATAATGTTTAACTGTAAGAAGGGGTCTAGAATACAAGCTGGATGAACCAGTTTAGTTAGCCTGGGCCAATAATGGAAAAGCATCAAGGCCAAGAAAACTTGTAAATATTGGCTTAGTATTAAACAGGTCTTTTAAATTCTCATGGTGGTTAAACACGTAATAGAAAACTAGTTAAACTTGTGCTTAAAGTTGTCTCTGAATCAGACTTTGTGAAGGGGACATACCAGTGCCACTTGTAAAAACTTACCAAAAAATTGCCAAAAAATTCAGGGTGTTAAACTATTCCTGTTTTCTATTTAAAATTTTATATTACTTGTGCTACCCCCTGAGCTTTAAGAAACTATAATTTTAATTATCCTATGCAGTGGATGGCTGTAGATAATGCAATATATGATTTTTTAACATAGAAGTGTTTATGGTTTGCATTTACCTGTGATGGTCGATATGATTCAACTCTTTTGTAACACTGACCCAAAAAAATACGTCGTGATACCTGCCTTCTACCACAATGCTATTAAGCTTTCTGGAAGCCTGGGTCAGTAGGGTGGGTGTCAGGAAATTTTGGAGAGGCATGCATCTTTTTCCCAACACCAATCTCTCCTTTCTTAATCCCTCAGCTCATGTTGCAGAGGCCAGAGTCTGCTCACAGCTACATCGCTGTATAACAGAGACTGTAGCACAAGTTAACGCTGGTGGTAATATCTGTCACCTCCTGTCATGCTCAGGTATGGGACCATTTACTTATTCTAATCAATTCAGGCTCACACTCTGCTCTTGCAAGATCCGTTTACCTGGGAGCTTTGCCCTTCTCCAGGATTTTGCTATGAACAGAGGGAGGCACCACCAACTAAGGAGAAGGGGTGCAACACAGGTCAAGTCCTCTGATTGCCCTACTCTAAAGGCACAGAGGCACAGTAACAAGGGAAACAGCAGTGCAGGGAGGGGAACAAGGCTAGCGTGGTAGATCTCACAAATGTCACAGTACTAACTCTGCCTAGTAATTCTGGCTTTATTTACTTTTGCATAGATTTGGAGTTGCAGTAGCTGCAATAGTATCTGTACTTTTAAGTGACCAACAGCCAAGCTGTTAAGGAAAGAAAAGGCAGGAGCAAACACTTAGCAACTGTCTCAGTAGGGGATTCTGTTTCATTCCTGGCAGCACAGGTCTTGACAAACTCATGAGTCCACTGGACCTAACTGTAGGCATCCAGACATTGATGTCTGAACATTATTATTTCTGGTTCACAAAGGGCAAAATATATTTGCAGTGTGCATGGCGTTTATGTTGGGGGAGGGAGGGAAGAAAAAACAGCAAGAACAAAAAAACCCTAAAAAACATATAAAAGAATTAGAGATGAAGTCTCCATGGGAACACAGCAGAGTGTCCATCTTGCTGTGGTACCCCTCCTTTGCTGTTTCCTGGCCAGCTACCTACCAAGGAGGTCAGTGTCTGAAGTATGAACAAAGTATAGTAATACAGGTGAGAATGAAACAAATCCTGAGATTTTGAGTGAACTACTGAGAACCACATAAAACAGACTAATTAAGAAGTCATTTAATTATATTTCAGTTATATTGTTGAAGTGCCTAAAAACTGCAAGTATGGACTAGGATATAGTTCCACTGAATTGGAGCAATGGATTTCCTTTTGTCACTTGAGATGAAGAGGTTGAATGTAGGTTTTAGCTGGTTAGTAATATTAGAAATTAATTATTGTTAATTGTATTATTTTATAAGCACACGAAATTCATGACTAGGATCCAAAACTTGAGAGCTTCACAAATGGTGTCAAATCTTACTACTAATTAGCAGATTTCCATATGAAAAAGGTTAGTGACAAGGACTTCCTTTATTATTTGGCAAGTGGTGAGTATTTATTGAAAATCAACATACAAGCCCTAGTGTTTGAAATGTGTATTCTGCATTGCGATCCAAATGGTGGTGCTCCAAGCCCCCAGGAGATTTTAGTATACCCAGTTGTTTAAGAATGTACAGCAGAGATAAGCAAGCTTGTTAGGAAAATGGAAATTTGGAAGCATATATTTTCTTTCTGTTCCTAAAAATCCTATTTACTAGAGACAAAGGAATTTTAAAAGACCCATTGACCAAACAATGAATTATATGTGTAAAACATTCGTTACAAATCCACCGCACTTAGCAGCAGTTCAACCCACTTGTACTTTGACATTGTAGCGTCAGCCATAAAATCAGAGAGCACAAGCTTGCATCACTTACCGCAGGCAAAATCCATTTCAGTCAATATGAAATGAATGTTCTCTGTGTATATTGCAATCACTGTTTGGTGCTCCACTTAATGCATTACAAATTGCAACTCTTAGTATTCACAGTGAGCTGCACAAAGACTATTAACAATTTTATGATTTATAATGCAATTCTGTTTTTTGAGGCACCGTACTGACATGGGCAATCAGACATAATCCAAAACCAGCATTCTAAACTACCCTTGCTTTTAATTACTGAACTCTGGGCAAAGTTTACCTGTAATTCCTCATTTAAATGGGTCTGTTTTTCCAGTGGCTCAAAATTACTTTTTGAACCATTACTTGATAGATCTCTTTGGTCTGGAAACTGGATTTCCTGGTGACTCCAGTGGGTTTTCTGTTGGGTCCAAAATTATTAATTGTAACAGACTAGAGTACTTCTGAAACACCTGCAATATTTTCAGATCATAAAAAAGTTAACATGAAATACTAGGTTGAGATGAGTGGCAATGTCCTGAAGGGGAAAATACATCTCATTTAGGAAGTAGCTTTGTTTATGTACTTCACACTCAGAATCGAATACAAATGTTTTGACGTATCTGCAGTACAGTTCTGGCTGTAGCTGTGACCAAAATAGTACAAATTTCTTAATCTTTTTCTGCAAATAAAGAAAAAAAAAAACCAAGCAAACTAATAAAGCACACTTAAACACAGTCAGAAAGTCATGGATCTTTTTTTCAGTTATTGTGAAGAAGGTTGTTCATATGGACGGGATGTTATTAAGTTCCAAATGTTGGAATTAAAAAAGAAAAAGACAGTACCTGCCTTTTCCTGAGAGGAAAACTAAGTACGATAGTTGAGAAAATAGTTCAAGTTGCAATCAGCAGTTGCACTGGATTAAGTCTTTTGTCCGGATTTTGTATGGCACAAATTGTAATTCAAAGTGCACCTAAAAGGCTTCTCTGTGAAAGTAGTTTGGGGTTTTTTTAAATGGATATCATGATTGTTTAGCTGTAACCATAGTATAAATTTACTGCATAGTTTTTTAAAACATATGCTTTAAGACTGTAACTTGGTGGAGATTTTGTGCTTGCTAGATCATATGGAACCAAAATGACATCTCGGTGTAGTCCGTGAGTTAGTGGTCTGGACTCACTCCCTTGTGCTTTCAGTATAAATCTTGAAGCCATTCTTTCTGTACTCTCTTTGTGCACATATAATTGTTAGTTGAGCCTGTTGCATGTAAATATAGGTAGGACCGAGGTGATCACTCTGGTGGAACTGCAGCGATTAGCATTTGCTTAACTTAGTTGTGCTACTAATTCCAGTGTTGCACTGTGTTTTAAAGTTAAGCATGAATTTAAATATTTATTAGCAAACATGTATCAAAGCACATGTTTCCATTTAGAATGGAACCCTCCCCAGAAAAGGCAAACTGAAGGTATCTTATTGGGGAAACAAAAAAATCTTTCTTAAAAGCCATGGTAAAAATGTTAGAGTAGCCTTTTAAAGGAGAAAAGCTGATACAACAGGTCATATTCTTTCCTATTCCACTTGTGGAACTCACAGGCTAAAAGAAAATCATCAGAGCTGGTTGACTGATTCAGTCATGGTGTAAGGCCACCAAATTCATTGATTTTTCTAGTCAGTGATGGACTTGGCTTTGGGATAATGGATATTTGTAAGAGTAACCAGGATTTGCAAAGCTTTTTTTTCAGTTGAAGCGTTATTTCTAGAGGTGTTCTGTGTTATTAATTCGCGTCGCTTGGCATGGTCGGTTTACTCAAGTAACGCAATTCCAGGCCACTGTCGTGCTAGGACTTGAAATAAGTGGGCACATCAACCATGTATGTTGTTGTAACTATTCTTATTTACCTGCTATGTAAATGTCTTACTGCATCTTTCTAAGTGATTTGTTAGTACATTGAAATGCATAAACCCATTATATATAATCACATATCAAAATATGAGCATTTGTCACTTTAGCTGAAGAGTAAAGAAACTTAGATAATTCGGAAAGAAAATACATATGGATTTTGCTGTCTGGTTCCACTTGTTAGTCAGAATTTTGCAGTTTGGATATCACTTTTCAATCAAATTGCTTGGGAACTTGTTTTACCTACTAATACTTTTCTTATGGTGAACAGTTACTCATTAAGTTATCTTAATACAATGAACTGCTAGTAGGATATTCTGTAAACCTTTACTAACAGTTCTGAGCCTGTGGAGCAGCAGTATCGCCTCTTCTGTGTTACAGAACGTAGTGTGACCTGTAGCATCAGCTTCTGATTCAACTGTAAATTCCCTTGTGACCAGACAAGACAGCAACACTTCCAGCAATATTCATATTAGATTTGCTTGAAGTAACGCTAACCATCACATAATCCTCCATAGTGCTAGTTCATTTAGGGACAACACCAGTGGGAGAGCATATCGTGACTATCATTTACTTACAGTACCCCAGCAACAGCCAATGTTTTTTCCAACTGACAGCATTTTCCATGAGGTGTTTGCATTAAGGTGGGAAGTTTGCTTTGATACGGCTGCTGTGGAAAAAGTAGAAAGGGTGAAAGCTTCAATATTTGGATCTGTCTTAATTCCTGTGATAATCTGAACCGAATTCTCACTCTGGTCGATAATTTTAATATAGTTTGGATTTCAAAATAAACAATTTTGAGACATAAATCCTATTTTGGAATTAATGTATATGAAGTAAAAATGTTTGTATCTGAACTCAGCAAGTGAAAGCAGGCTCCAGAAATCCTCTGTGGAGGCATTCCTCTGCCAAGCTCCCTCCTCCAGATGAATGAATAAATGCAGCTGCAGTACTAAACCCTAAATATTTACGTCGTAAACATCTGCATAGTTGGATAGGTCTTTGTTTTGGCACTCACTGCTGTAACCTACAGGTATCAATATTCCTGCCTCTCAGAAACTCAGCAAATGCATCTAAAGCCATGGCTAACCATTTGCACAACACTTAATGGGAGCCAGGGTTTCATCTTAGTCCCTTGCAGAAGTTCTCTTAGATGACAGGGATTCACAGCTGCTCAGAAACAATGGAACATAAAACTTCATGCTTAAGCAGACCTTGAGGACCCAGAAAGAAGCCTGTTTCATTAGCCCAGTCCTAATAGCACAAATGAGGCATAAGCATGCTTCTGCAGAGTTCTAGAGGCAGGTGTAGGAATTCATTGAAGCAGCTGAACAAATTCAAATGTTAGGTTTTCCTGTTTATTCATTGGCTTCCTTTCAGAAGCAGTAAAAGCTCTGGGAAGACTATTCTTCTCCTCAAAATTCAGATATCCCCAAACAGTGGCACAGAGGAGCATCTGCAAGGAGAGAAAGTTGAGGATTTGAGTATCTAACATACAGGAAAAAAAGTTAAGACAACATTTGGCAACAGCAACTATTTATTTGTTTTAGACACCAACCTTATAAATAATTTTAACTATCTCAGATGTTATAATGGGGTATTAACTTGAAAATGATGACTTTTTAATATCAGTGTCTGTAAGCTTCATTCCATCTGTTCTTCCTGGCCCATGTTTATGCTACTGGTATCTGTCTGGTTGCTCTCCCACTGCACAAGAGTGACGCTTGGCCTGATACATGCTTAAATAGAGTCTTTTTTATTTGCTTGTGTCTACAACTGGGAAAAAAAAAAAAAGGAAAATTCTATTTTACTTGTGCTCACATTTTGGAAAATATCCTTTTAATTAACAGTTTTGATAGAACATTTCTATCCAGGATAAATGCATGGTAATTTTAAATTGCAGAAGTGCAAATGTAGTATATTAAGAAAGGAATTCTATTATTTGAAAGATAGCCGTGTATTTTTCTTTTGATTTAGAATAATAGTTGACTTTCAACAATGTCACATTTTCAAGAAACCTGAAAATAAATGAGGATTTATTACAGCTTAACTCACACAGCAGAGAACACGGCAGTGGTCAGGAATTTGGCACAGGACACATTGTTTACTTTCATCACTGTGTGATTCATCCGAACCCTTGCTAGGCTCATAGTCACACAGCAGTGCAGTGTACTGCCAAAGGCGTCAGCAGTCTTGGCCACCTTTACACTATAAAGTTTAGTGACACAACTGTGATGGCTATGGCAGGTCTAATAGAGAGACCACCTGGTGAGCATCATCTGGAGCTTGAACAACCATGAAGCTTCACCACGCAAATTTAATAGCTTAGATCTGGGAAGCGTCAGAGATGCAGCAGTACAGCATCACACCTGAGCTAAAAAGCCCACCTTCAACCAGGACAATTGTCAAGCTTTAGATCTACGTACCTAAAGCGGTGCATGGGAACTGCATTATTATTCCTCTTTAGAAGGGAAAGTTTATTATTCCCCATAGAAGGGAAACCATACCTCTTCCACTCAAGTCTGTGTTCTCTGGAGTCCCAGAAGAGGATTAAGTTCTGTTATTAGACTAATTTAATAGGGGAGGTTTCATTATTTGATACCACACAAAAAAAATAGAATTACTTTTGCATCCTTTCCAAATGTGACATGTCCAAGCAGGTCTGTAATGGCAGTCTCAAAGGACCCGTGCAGTCCCCAGCACAGCCAAAGGACAACCTGTTGCTAAGCAACCAATGTAAGTGTGCTGCTCAGCATTTATTTCATTTGGAAAGGGACATATTCTTTAAGTACTTCATCTTAGCTACTAAGCACAAAGAATTTTCCAGTTGTTTTTCCAGAGCTGTGTGCATGTGTAAAATAGCCCGTTTTCACAAGCAAACGTACAATTTAAAGAGCAGGTGTCAGAGAAGAACATGCAAAACTGAAGGTTTGAAAAACTGGCATAAGTATTTTAGCACTTCCCAACATCAGCATTCTGAATTTGCCTATTTGTTTCTGTGTTTATCCTATTTGAAAACGGGTTGCCTTGATAGCACGTATGTGGCAGAGCTGTCTGCAGAATTTACCGATGTTTATTGATGCACCCTTCTTTAAAGAGTGCTGTGTCATGGTTTTCCCACTGATGCTACGAAATACTTTCTCCCTGACAAACAAAGGCCAGAACTGGATCCCCATTCTCCAGCCTGGAGACTCCAAATCTCAGATTCTGTAAATGTTTCTGAAAAGCAGCTCAATAGCTTTGGAAAAGAGTATTTAATGCTGTACATCTAACACCAATTTAACTTTAGTGCTTGTCCCTATAGTGAAATAAAACCCTTCATATCTGAAATCAGCCCTGGCCTGAATAGTCTCTAGCTAAATTGTCCTAAAGGAGTTATTCATCATGTTTCCCAGTCTAAAATCACACAAAAAGAAATCAGATATTGCACAAAATATATGGGAAGCTGGTCAAAATCAAGAATACAGTTTGATTTCTAATGGCCCTAATACATGCATGTTTTATTGACATGTTATCTTAAAGACACTTATGCCATGTGTAAGTGTACTGAGGCAGCTGGGGCATGCCATCTTAGTGTATGTGCCATCTTAATGTATGGAGGAGGCTACTTTTGGCTGGGAAGAATTCTGTACGCATTTTAGTTCTCCTCTCTAGCAGATGTAGCAAGTACATTCATTGTCTGATCTCTTTTTTTTTTTTTTTTTTAAACCAGATTTGTGGTCTCATCCCAATGCTCTAGGATGTAAATTATTTGTGGGTAGCCCAAGAACAGGTACAGTTCTGGTCTTATGTAGGTCCACAAATGGCAAAATATAACTTTCTGTTGCCCCATTGCACATGTGAAAGTCCACCTGGTCACAGCCTGCTGCCTGACAGCACCCTGAGCTTAAGGTCAGCTCTGTCTGAAGGCCATCTGACACATGTGCAGGTTTTCCTGGCTGCTGTTGGCAGTTTCTGCACCTCTGTGTCACGCTCCAGAAATTCACAGCCAGGTGGAGACAGACAGCAAGGGCCATGCTAAAAACCATCATGTTGCACTAGGACACAAACTCAGCATAGAGATTAAGAGTCACTCACTGTTATCAAACAGATTGTCCAAAACACGATGAAGGGGTATTGTTTTTCAAATCCACACACTCAAAGTAGGTAGGGTGCCTGGGTAACTGAGGATACTTTTGTTTTTACCCAGTCTTTCTGCTGCTGGTTCAGTGGATCATATCAGATATAAACAGATGTTTTACTGTCCCTTTGATAAGTGAAATGGATAGAAATTTTGCCTTTGACCGGTATGGTTTCCAAATTATGTATTTTGCCAAATTAAATGCAGTGTGGATGTACTGCACTGTTTGCAAGCTAAGCTGTGTCTTAGCAGCAACTAACATCTTTTTTTAGAGCTGAGAAAATTAAAGCACACTGTTGAAGAAATGCTGCTGGTCTCTGCATGGTAGCCTGCAGCTATGGTGACTTAAGAGAAGAAACTAGGTGTCTTAAGACTATTCAGATACACAAACATCTTCCTTCCCCCTCTCCTTCACTAGTACCTCTGTTTTCTATGCTTAAATAGGGAATTGTCTTCCAGATATCTCTTTACTGAAGGACTCACCTTAACTCTTTGTCTCATGTCTGTGGATTCATAGGATTCATGATGCAGAGTTCCCACAGCTGAATCAATACTTCTTTCTTCTCTCTCCTGTTGTAAATGCAGGAACATTTTTACCAACAGGCTAACACAGTAGTGCTAGATCATGTAACATAACTGTCACATTTGGGAGCAAGAGAGAAAATTTGCTGCTTAACCTGGCAGCCTGGTCATGAAGAGCTTGGTTTCGATTTTGAGATGGAAATAATTGTGGGTTTCAATCCCGTGGTTTTGATCTGTTAATTATTGGCTGTCCTGCTTTACTTAGGGAGTACTCTCCCAAGGCTGCTGCTTCCTATTTCTTCTGAACATTCAGTCTCAGTGATCTCACGTTGCAGAGAAGCACATCATCAAGCAACCAACCAACCCTATCACAAGGGGTTGACTTGAAGAATAACTCTAAGGAGGTCAACTGACCAAATGAAAAGCAGACTTGCTTAATGACTGAACAAGCAGGGAAATATGAGTCCATTTTTTTATCAAGTCCAAACAAAATAACAAATTTGGAAAAAGGATGAAACAAAATGACCCACTTGTTTTTCAAGTTGCTTGATTTCAAGTTGCAAGATTCACAACAGCACTTAGTTTCGAAAAAATCAGCATTTTTCACTAGAAACAAATCAATCAAGGAAAGGTTAACCAGCTTTTGCAAGAAGATACCATGTGAGCAGCATACTTCAGAGGAAATAATTTACAGAGAAAAATACAGCACAAATAAAAGACAAGGATATCTTGAGGAAAGAAGTGTAATACTAAATTGAGTAAAGGGCAAAACACGAGATGTAGTTTCACAGAAAACCTGAGCTAGCTCAAATTAAGCTTAACTGGAGGAGCTGTGTGCCACATTAGCTGGTGAACTCCACTAGCGTTAATTACTAAGGTAATCTGTGCTGTTCTCCTGCCAGATCTTGAGCCAGCTTGACAGACTGTGAGCACCAGTATGCAGTAGCGTGTGTAAATATCCTAAGTAAACTAAATAATCAGGAGGAGGAAATAAAGTGCAGAGCACAGATTTGGCTACAATTCAATATTTCTGTGATTTTTTAAAAATGTAACTTTAAAGAAAATGCAAGGGGAAGAAAAGAGAGTAGATGAGGAGGTATGACTGTCTACCAAGGGTATACTGCACGCTCTCTACAAATTATTTCAGAATCTAAGGGAGAAAGGAGGAAATTCAAGTCAGCATGTTTAATAAATTATTCTAATTCAATTTTACTGAATGATTTTAACTGCAAACAAGCTTGCATTGTAGATTCTTGTCATGGTTTAACCCCAGCTGGTAATACATAGCCGCTTGCTTGCTCACTCCCAGTGGGATGGGGGAGAGCATCGCAAAAGTAAAAGTGAGAAAACTCCTGGGTTGAGATAAAGACAATTTAATAAGCAAAGCAAAAGCTACACACACAAGCAAAGCAAAACAAGGAATTCATTCACTACTTCCCATCAGCAGGCAGGTGTTCAGCCATCTCTAGGAAAGCAGGACTCCGTCACGCCTAACAGTTACTTGTGAAGACAAAACGCCATCACTCTGAATGTCTTCCCCTTCCTTCTTCTTCCCTCGGCTTTATTTGCTGAGCATGACGTCCTAGAGTATGGAATATCCCTTTGGTCAGTTGGGGTCAACTGTCCCAGCTGTGTCCTGTCCCAGCTTCTTGTGCACCCCCAGCCTGCTGCTGGTGGGGTGCTGTTGCAGCAGAAAAGGCCTTGATGCTGTGTAAGCACTGCTCAGCAATAACGAAATCATCCCTGTGTTATCAACAGTGTTTTCAGCACAAATCCAAAACATAGCCTCATACTAGCCACTACGAAAAAAATTAACTCTGTCCCAGCCAAAACCAGCACAATTCTGTTTAAAATAAATCCCTTCATAGTGCCAATATAAACAGATTTTCCCTTTGCCCTCAGCCAGCTGTAGTTTACGCATTAACGGGGGCGTTCTGCTAGAAGCCTTTTTTCTTTCAGAGAGCCACTCCTCTGGGATTTAGGCCCCTTGGTTGGCCACTGTACCGAGCTCTACTGATAAAACAGCAGGTGAATCTGAACAGCAAAGTTAATAACCTGCTAAACCAGGGGCAGGAAGGACAGTAGCAATTACACAGAAAACGTTTTCATTGAAAGAGTATTTCTCCTTTGATACTTCAAAAATGAAAATTGATATTCATAGCCACATTCTACCTGAGGAATGGCCTGACCTAGAAAAGGTAATAAGAGTTTAGATATTCAGTGCCTTATGTTATCAGCAACCATTTCTACCAATGTAATTGTTGAAAGAACAATGAATGAAGGGTTCTGTTATAAACATCTCTAGGTTTCTGTATTTTTTTTTCAGCTTTAAGATATTTGTATTGCATTACTTTGCAAAGCAGGAGTCCCAGTAAGAAAGGGATGGAAAACTGTGCTCTGTTCCCCACTCTTTGTTTAGTCTGAAGAAATTCTTATATTTTTGCTTGGTTTTTTTTGAGACCTGAAATTGTCAAATGATGAGTCATAAATTCCACTTTCTTGATAAAAACAGAGCTGTCAGGTTCCTAAATGGTATCCACCTTTGTTTTAAATAAGAGAAATAAGCAAATATTAGACAAGATTAATGTTACCTAAGACAAAATTAATTGACATCTTTAACCACAGGCATGAAATTCATTAACTTCAATGGGAGTGGGGGTCACTCTATGTATGGTTAATTGGTGAACATCATCATTTTACTAATACCTGTTATTTTTTCAGTTACTGGAAAGAAGTAGCATATTGTATTAAAAATACAAAATCTGAGTTGTCAGAACACTGAAGCTATAAGTCAACTTGTCTTAACTTTGAACCTTATTATTATTCAATGACATAAATTTATTCTTAACCATTATTATTATTCAATTACATAAATTTATTCTTGTCAGTAATAATTTTCATGATCCTGTGAAAAGTATTTGAGAATGGAAAGTGTCATTCAGGTTTTCACATAATAAATCTAATTCTTATTTCAGATTATCAAAAGCCATGTAGTCCTCTCATTCTGAATTAGGTTTTAGAGTTATTGCCTAAATAATTAAAATCACAATTCAGTATAGGGATGTGTGATCACTTTTTGATTCATAGGGGATCTCATCTCCAATGCTGCAAAGGGTACCGAAAAAGATCACATGAAGCTATATTTGTATATAGTTTATACACACATACGTATAAAATTATTTGCAATTTAAAATTGCCTTCAGATTTTCAGGGTAACTATTTTTTGTAACTCTGTTTCCATTCATGACAAAAAATTCAGAGTAGAAAAGAGCAGACCTGCA
Organism: Pterocles orientalis; assembly: GCA_011057875.1. Classification (NCBI taxonomy): domain Eukaryota; kingdom Metazoa; phylum Chordata; class Aves; order Pterocliformes; family Pteroclidae; genus Pterocles; species Pterocles orientalis. The sequence goes on along the minus strand of WKFP01014216.1, from coordinate 669,722 downwards.
TTGTTGCTTCTTTCCTTATTGTAATTCTGTGTTGGTTGTAGTTTGAATGAACATTCCTGTGTCTGACAGTAGTATGGAGCCACTCGATTTCATTCTGTCTTTGACAACAGAAGAATACCGTTATTTCAACCACGCTCTTAGGCATCTGACACACTACCTGAAACTTTGTTTTACACTGTACATTTCTTTCACTTAATTATTTTGAGGTTGATGATGGCAAATTCTCAGGTGTTTCCTATGTATTAGCTGTGTGTTTCTCTGATTTTAAACATGACAGTCCAGTACCAGTTCAATATTAGCCAGAAAGCAGCTGGGAAACGTAAACAGCGTATTAGGAAAGAAAAAATGAGAAAAGCTGGCATTAAGAGCATACATAGGATTATTTCTTCATTAGTAGTGAAAAATAACATTGTTTTGCATATAACCTCTTGGAAAGGAATGTTTCTTTCCTTGTTTACCTAGGAAGTTATTTTTAAACATCTGTTTGAACTTCCTATTTGTAGTTACAAGAGCTCTTCAATGAAAAACACATGTACACTGGATAATGTAGGTGAGATGACATATCTCTTGGAACAATTACGTCTGTTTTAAATAGATAGGAGTTTAAATATCTAGACTACAAAGGTTACTCTTGCATAGTTCAGATTTTGTTGTCCTTGCTCATGCAATATCACTATAAAAAAATCTATAAAATTCCTTCATTCTGATTTTACATTGATTTTTTTTTGTCTGTATATACTTTAAAAGGGCAATCAGTTCACTGATTTAAAATCACCCCAAGAATTTCTCAATGTTCACAGACATACAGCAAGGCTGAATTCAATACTGTTAGAACCTGTAGGCTAGTGTTGCGTTTATTTAAATGCAACTTCTAATTTGCTTCTAATAAAGAAGCAAATACCAAATTTTTAAAAGTTAATTTCCACCTGCTAGTTTTTTTTTCCTCTGTTCTAAAGACTGAGCTATCCAATGGTTTATTAATGAGCCCAGAATAGAAAACAAGTCTCAGAATTCCCTAGAGTCCTCTGAAAATTCAGGCCATTAATATAGTTCTCTACATCTCATACATGGAAAACCAATGAAGCAATCGTAACATGCACACATAGTGCTGAACTTTTCTTTCTTTTTTCCGAACTTAGAAATACTGAACCTTGAGCCTGTGACTAGAAAATTGTACTGTCAAGAAACCTTTTTAAGAGCTTAGGAACCCATAGTAAGTATAAAAATTCACAGAAATAAATGAAATAAGGACTGTCAATACATCCAACTAATAACTAAGGGGAAGAAACAAGAAAATAAGTTCAAAAACAGACCAATGAGTTTCTTTATTTCCTAAATGCTCCTTGAGCACCTTTCAGGTAGTAATTCTCTGCATAGCTTACAACTGCAATTAGCATGGAGCTAGTGAAAACTTAAAGTTGTCATTGGGTGTAATTCACAAAATTTTCCCTAAATTTAAATGTTATATATATAGCTATAAAAGCCTATAAATTTATAAAGTTAAATAAAATATACATAGCTAAACGTAACTAAATAAAACATACATAATCTCAGTGATTAGTATCACTGGCTGAAGTCAGGAGGCTTGGCTCTGCACGCCCACTTTAGGCAAGCTCACAGTGGCATTAAGAAATTATTTGTTATCACAGGAAATTCAGGACTGTATTCAGGTTGTTTACACTTCAGTGAAAGCAATGCTTGCTTTTACACAGTTTCCTTTGAAATGTTTCTTTACAGAAGAATGAGAATTCTGAGCATTGTTTTCAGTCTATTATGGTATTTCAACATTTAATTTATTTCTAATCTGATAATTTATGAAAATAAAAGGAAATCAACATCTTTTTGTATGTTCTGGGTTTTTTGCATAAGCAATTTTGAATCTCTCTGGAAGAATCAATGAGCATCTAAGCTTTTCCTCTCTAGCTTCTCTTGGCTGTTTAAATATTAATAGACAAGGGACTGACCTTCAATCTTGCTGCTGAATCATGGAAGCTGAACAGTGGAATCAATACGTCTTTGTGCTAATGATTAACTGATCACAGATTGGAAAATTGTCAGCCCAATTTTCATATTGCCAAATGCTTGATTTAATTTTTTCTGTGTTAAAATCATTCCAGTTAGAACTTCAATACAGTAAGCAACTTCAACTACTTTGAAATCAGTTGTAGGACTTACTTAAGAATGTTGTTGAACTGGGAGTTAAAAGTTCAGATCTACAAACACCGTTAGTCCAGTCCAGTTAAACAGCAGAACTTCTGCTGAAGTTGATAGGGCTACTCGTAGGCTCAAAGCTGAGCATATGTGTGTTTCTCTTGAATAAAGAACTGCTGGATTGTAAGAACTGAGACTTTTATTATTATTGTAGAGTGCTAACTAGCATCAGCTTTATCTTCTTTCTTTCACAGAGATACGGATATGGTGGATGGGTACAACTGGATCATCACTGCAAGGTTTGGACAGTTTGATGCTCTAAGCTTATCTTGTGTTGTCATCACGAATACAAACTCACAGTACTTCTGTTAAAAAGCAGAGTGGCTATAAGATTGGCTGTGTCTTTGGTACAGATTTCTCTAGAGGTCTATCTTCTATGAAGTAATATCACTCCACGTTCTAATATACCTCAGTAGAACTTCCTCCTTGAGAGGTGAAACTCACATTATCTTGTATGAACCAATATCCATTTTTCATCATCGCCTCATTTTAACACTTGGAGTGGACAGCTCTAAGGAATTCTTTTCAATAAGATAAGTCAACCTAAAGCAGATTACATGTAGATTTTTTTTAGTTAAATGTTTAGTAATCTATATGAGAAGCAAAACCAAAAGGAACTGGGATTTTCATAAAGAACTCGGATGTGAAAATGTCTTCACGTCTGAGTGAAAGGGAAAGAGTAATTTCTGTAACTTCATGATGAGAACAAGTAGCAGAACAATAAGGACCCATGCTGGAGCAGTCTGTTCCTGAAGGACTGCACCCCATGGAAGGGACCCACACTGGAGCAGTTTGTGAAGAACTTCAGCCTGTGGGAAGGACTCACATTGGTGAAGTTCATGGAGGACTGTCTCCCATGCTGGAGTAGGGGAAGAGTGTGAGGAGCCCTCCCCCTGAGGAGGAAGGAGCAGCAGATACAACATATGATGAACTGACTGCTACCCCCATTCCCCATCCACCTGTGCCGCAGGGGGGAAGAGGTAGAGAAATCAGGAGGGGAACTAAGCCCAGGAAAAAGGGTGGGGTTTAAGATTTAGGTTTATTTCTCATTATCCTACTCTGAATTGATTGGTAATAATTTAAATTAATTTTTCCCCAAGTTGAGTCTGTTTTGCCAGTGACAGGAACTGGTGAAAGATCTCTCCCTGTCCTTATCTCGACCCACGAGCCTTTTGTTATATTTTCTCTCCCCTGTTCAGTTGAGTAGGAGAAGTGATAGAGCAGCTTGGTGGGCACCTAGCATCCAGCCAGGGTCAACACACCACAATATATAATGCCTATTAATTTCAGTGGAACTAGATATTCCCTCATCCTCTCGTCACTTTGCAAAATCACGCTTCTTTGTGATTGTACATATGATTGTATGAACTGAAAAACAAGCTGATAAAATGGATACAACACTGTGTCAGTTTATTGCACACTGTTGTCATTCCATAACATGCAAGGATATGCTGTCAAATGCCTAACAATGATTTATCAAAAAGGACCACAGAATACGAAGGTTGGGACTGAGAATGAGGAGCAAACAAATACTATGCTGAAATTTCAGATCTGAGTCTACGCAGGCACAGGAGGAGAGAACAAGCCACCTGCTGAACCAAAGTATGGATGGCACAGCTTCTGAGATACATGGTAGGGGCAGGAAGGTGAGAATTGTTGGAAACATTTTTAGCAGCTTAGCTGTTTGTTTCAGGTCTGATGCTAAAATTCCTTGCTAAAAATAGTTCGCAAAGGAACTTTGTGGCAAGTCAATAACAGCCTTATACACTTTGCAGAGAATTCAGTCTAGCCTACTTCTGTCGGAAAAGGTTACATGAAAAAGTGCATGGCAAAATAAAATCCTGTTCAGATATGTGGGGCTGGGGAAGTTAACCCTTAAGATTAAAAAAAATCAAAAGCTTCTCATATTCTGTGAAGAAACATCAGGGTCAACCTGGAAGAAAACAATTACATGCATTTTTAAAGAAGTGCAATTTGGGATGCGACTGAGTAGTTTAGTGATGGGATAATTTTAAATGTAGCTTGCTGAACCAGATCAGCCTGTTGGACCTAATTCTTAAATCTCTCTCTCTCTCAATTTCTGCCTTAAATATCAGGTGGTGAATAGAATAGAATAGAATAGAATAGAATAGAATAGAATAGAATAGAATAGAATAGAATAGAAGACAGAATTCTTCAGCTTTGCCCTTGGAAAGTCATGTTAAACTTGCAAATAAAAATCTCATGTCTTTTATGAGATTTTCAGCACTTTATCCATTGCTTTGGAACCTGATATTTTTTTTTCCTTATCCATACTTCATTCTTACTATCTCAAAAAAACTCTGGAATTGCTTCCCAGTTGAAGTGTCTGAGTAATTTCTCATTTTAAAAATACCAAGTGCAGATTAGTGACAGTGTCTGGAGACTATAGCAATATAATTCGTTTTCCAGTCACAGTGCTTCTAGACCAGATTTCTCTACCCTTACACACACAAGCATGAATCTATTCAGATGATTATGGTTTGCTTTCCTGCATAATTAGGTTTGTTGTTGCCAACATACAATGCTGTGACCTTAGCTTTGACCTGTAGCATGTTCACAAAGGATCACTTATTGCAAATGAAAATTGCAAAGTGTTGCAACTAATTCTTCAAAGCGAACAGCACATGGCCTATTAGAAACCTTTCCTGTATTGCAAACCCTGTTGCAGCATTCAGAGGATAACTGTGTATCGGCATTTAAGTATGAGCACTGTCAAAGTTGCTAGTAAAATTACAGTCTATCGAATATTGTTTCCAGCATTAGCAGGAGAAAATATAAATGAGCAAGTCAGCTGCTATGCCTTAGCGATGTCTGAGGAAAGAATTACGTTGCCTGCATTCCCAGAAGTACTCCCAGTGGTAACCCAATAAAGTCCACACAATCTATTTGTCTGTGATGCAACGCTCATTTCTACTCTTTTTCTCTACTCCCACTCCAAAAGTTTTTTCTGTTTATTAGGCAATCTGGAGCAATGTGCTGATCTTTTCTTAATGTGTTGGAGTGTATGGCTAGAGTAAATCTTTCTGTCAGGTTGGAAAATCAATTTTACAAGAACCTGAAGTATTTTACCAGAGGATCAGGACTATGTAGTTGTTATCACTGACTGTAATATTTCAAGTAATTTTCACAATCTGTGATACAGCTAACAAGTAACTTGACAGTTTGCCAAGGCAGCACAGTTAGATTTGTTGAAGAGAGCTTTAAAATATTCATTAGGGCAGTATATTTGTGAATGATGTATGAAGCTAATAACAAATTCAAGGTTAAGAACAGTCTGGCTTCTCCGAAGGAGGGGAGAGAAACCAAGCTCTGCAAGAAACAGTGAAATTGTATTGGTTATTTTTAGTTTAGCATACCAGTAAGGAATATTCTGATTTAACAGGTTTTTCACTTAGAAGAATAGACAGGATCCTAAATAAACCAGTTTTGTAAGGAAAAATAATGTGGCCGTTGGAGAGAGAGAATGCCCTTCCCAGAAGGGTCAGAAGACTGCCCTGTGCTTAGCTTGTTTTCTGTGAAGGTGAAGGAGTAGCTGCTGTCTTTTCTCATGCGGTTTTCAATTTTCAGCTGCAGATGCAGTGTGTTCTCTGTCCAATACATCAGCTGCATCACTGCATTTACCCATCTCAAATACACAGGGCCATGTGGATCTTCTGACTTTCACCCATTTGTGTTTATCCCTATAGTAGCTTCAAGCAACCAAGAAATATTCAGGCCTTGCAAGTACTGGTGAATTGTATCTCTTCAATTTGTGCCAAGCACAAGCCAACAGAAACACAGTTTTGTCTGTCTTTACTTTGCTTAATGGGACAACACTGTGCCTACCCAGCCACTTTGAAAAATTGACAAATCAACCAAAAATTAAGTTTAAAAAGGAAGTCTCTATGTTCGTTGTTAAAGGAACAGTATTTCATTACCTTGATAATATTTTTATCTTTGTAAGTCTGGAAATTGGTGGCATATGGGGAAGGTATTACAATAATTCAGGTAATGGTTTTATACTGCATTTATTTTTTCCCAAACACAAATTCTTCAATAATTCTTTTTTTTTGTCAAGGAGAAAATGTAATCTGAAGACAACGTAATAGGTCTGCTTTTGTGTCAGTGTCACTGGTGATATGAACCAACTGGACTGAAATTAACAGAGTCGCACAATTATTTCTCTAGTTACTGGAATCATTGACTTTAAAAAGAACATACACACATACCCAAAGGGAAAATTTAGCACAGATTTAATTAGAGCGCTGTTTTGAGGTCAAAATTTGTTTCGAGGATAAACTTGGACTAAGGTACCTGATATTTTTTCCAAACAAATGTGGAGTGATATACATTGCAAAAGAAAGGGGATTTTCATGTTATGAAGAATTCATGCCATCTGAACTATAAATGACTGGTTTATTAATGACTATTTTAAAATAGCTTTTGATTAAAAATACCTACTGAATAAAAATAGGAAAAAAAAATCTTTCACTGAATTTCTGTAGGGAGCACAATATACTCAAGCAACTCTAAATTAGAATATACTACTTTGTCACTTTTATAATATATGAAAATGTCATTTCACAGGGACAGGCAAAGATGATGAAGGATGGAAAGGTTTTTAGAGTTATTCAAGAAAACTGCTGGGATCCAGAAGTACGGATTAAAGACATGGATCTATCAGGTACCTCCATAAAGGAATTGAAATAATTGTGTCTCATTTAGAATAACAGCAACTTCTCCATTAGTGTGCCTGAAAGCGCTCAATCACAATATGAAAATTAAAAGGTTTAGCATACTGATTCATTAGATTGGTTGAAAGTCAGTGAAAACTGATACACTTTATACTCAAACTCAAATGGGACATGTTCCCATAACTTCTGCATTTTCAGTAGCAATTTATTCCCCACATCGGCTCACCAATTTTGGTGGGATTGTTAAGGCACTAAAGAACTAGTTGACGTAAGCAAGGATGACTGATTCTGGACTTCAAAAGGCAATGTACATTCCAGGTATTGAATCCCTTTCATTTTTGTTCCAAATGTTAAAAATATTCTGTTTACTCATAGGTTTTCTTTGTATTTTTGTTTCCTTTTCTAATATTTTTTCTGTTTAGTTGTTGCGACTCTGAGCCTAGAGAACTGGTACGATTTCTTTCTCAGAAAAGATAAGTTTCCTGATTTAGAAAGAAACTTAAGTAGATGCAAAATTTGCAAATTTATTTTCCATCAAGTTACTCACATGCCACTAAATAAGATGTGTAAGATGGAAGACTGAGGATGAGTGAAGGAACTTTCAGTCTGATCAGTTATTTTTGTTAGTTCTTCTTAACACTGTAATTCCCAATTACTTTTGTGAGAGAAATATTATCTCACTAAAGATTATTTTTTCCTAGACTGAGGTCTCAATAATTTGCTACGTCAGTTTCTCAGAGACACAACTTGAATATCTTCTCCAACTTTTCATAAGGAATAAACATCTGAATTACTTAAGAGAGCAGATATTTTATAAGTAGCATCCTTATGATTATTATTTTCTTCTTTCATGGGGTAGAATGTTAGGAGATACTTTGGGTCACTCTCCTTATGGTGGTTTACTGCAACACATAACACAGGCCAACTTAGGAACTCAAAGAGCTGGTGTGCAATTTATGTAAACACAAATAATTCTCAACTATCTCATTTTCACCCTGGAGAAGCAGTGTTTCAAACTCCAACCATTAGACATTTCATGAAAAGCTAGAATGTCTTTGCAGCCTCTATGAAATATGCTGCCTTGACTAGACCATAATAATTCCCTGAGTTAGCTCAGGGATTTGGGGGATTACCACATCATCCAACCACAGTCGGGATCATAAATGGCCTTTGGGCATCTTTCAGATATTTCCTTCAACACTAATGGCAAGTTTCTACGAAACAGGTCTACCCTGCCTATTTGCTGTAGACAAAGGGAAAACAGAGAAACATTTTTTTTCAAATTTTTGCAACAGCTCTCAAGAAGAGAAAATGTATCATAAAGCAAACATCACAATATTTGTCCACAAACTAAACAGTGCTCACTTGGTTAAAAAAAATAAAAATCTGAAAACTGTGTGTTACAGCACCATCTGGTGACTTGTGCCATAAAAATGTCCCCTTTTATTACAGCACCCCAGAGATACAGGCATCAGCCAATTAAGTGTGGAAAAAAGTCTTAGGGTTTTTCATTCTTACTGTTCTTCTAATGATAAAGACCATAGGCCACATTTACCCTTTTTTCAGTTTACAAAGCTGTAGCTGGTTAGTTCAAAGATGTTTTCCATCACACAGGCTGAGATATAGATTTTACTCAAAAATTTAACCTCCAAACATGGCAGAAGTTTGGAACAAAGACGCAAGGAGTCTCCCAGCTGAACAAAGCTAGTATCGGTCACTGTAAGGTATTATTAACTGGGAGAGATAACTTACAGCTTGGTTGCTAAACAGCTTTGCACAATGCCCAAGAAATCATCTTGCCAGTGATGAGAAATGGTAGCCAATGTACCAAAAGGACTAAATTCATCCTCACAATCACGTCCTAGGTCTATTTGGTATATTATATATATATATATATAGGTATATATTACATATATATATATATAGATACCTATATATATAGGTATCTATTTGTGTCTTGATCCACTCAATAAAACAAGCTGTCAAGGTAATTCAATAAAACAAGCTGTAAAGGTAATTAACATCACAGTTCTGTGACAAAAATAGTCAGAATTTTGTTGGAGAAAATTTTTCAGTTAATCCTAACTGTCTTTTCTTATTATTTTCTCCTGTAAAACCTTCTGATGGGGGTACAAAGTAGGGAGTTTTCTGTGCTGATTCTTCTTCCCGAGGTTAGTGTCTAGGAATGTTCAGCTTGGAAATCTGCCTTTAAGGTTTAAGTTAAATTTGCTTAGAAGTGTGAAAATGGATTGAAAGCAGATACAATGCTTATTGTGGAAAACATGGTAAATGTAAATGTTCTCAGACATACTAATCAAGTGTCCAGTAGCATATTGGTGGCTAATACAACTTAGGCTGTACTTTGGGTATATATGTAATTTTGTAGAGCTAATCCTTAACCACAAACCATTGCTGCTGTACATAACATTAATCAGATCTTGTAAGACAGATGCACAAAGTTATGGTGTAGAGTTGTGTTTGAACAGAAACCAAACAACACAGGCTTAATTCTCTTTATTGTTAACATCAAAGTTATTTCTAAAACCAGACAGAATTTCTTATACTTTTAACCTCAGTAGTCCAGACACAGGATGAATGAAACCTAACACAATAGAGCTTTGGGGAACACATTGTTTAACAACTATGTTAACAATTGTTTAACAGCAACATTGTTAATATAACCTTGTAATTTAGTATGATTATGGAAGTGTTATTTTTCTTTCTACTTAGCGAAAATATTCTAATTTTAATAAACTGATACACTACAAGATTTATTACCATGATCCCCAATTAGCAAAAAAAAAAAAAAAAAAATTCTATCCATGTCACTGTTAAATCAGTTTTTCTTACCATTGAAGTTTTTGCCTTCTACTTTTCAAACCAAAGTGCTTTCTTATTTTTAACATTTTACCAAAAAAAAAGCAAACATTAATAACTGCTCTTTCTTCAGGAGTCACAGTCCAAGTCCTTTCCACAGTCCCTGTAATGTTCAGCTACTGGGTAGGTTTCTACTATTTTCCTATTATATTCCTTCCCGTATTTTGTAATTCATATGTTACAAAATTTTTAAAAAATAAATCCATCCTCCTATAAATTAGGTGATTGAAGTATTTACTAGAGCACTGAAATAAAAGGGGAATTGTACTGCTGTGAAAAACAAAAGACTAAAAAGTAGCCCAGGTATCAGAAGAGCCAACAGGGTGTCCTGGCAAAGCTCCGCACTGCAGTACACCCAGTAAGAAAGAACAAGACAACAGAATTTCCTCTAGGGACCGTATGGGGGTATCTGGAAACAGGGAGAGAGAATTTACACAGCATGAATCCACAGTTAGCAGGTAGACGTATATGTACAGATTCCATGAAAGCTAGACATCAGTATTTTCTCATGAAAAAAAAAAAAAAAAGAAGTAAAAGATATACTCGTGGTCTTGTCCCACTTTCTTTTAAATGTGGCATGGGACTCAGTGACCTAGAATGCTTTGAATCTTAAAATTCAGTAGCAAATTTAAATTAATATGATCCCTGCATTAATATGTTTTCTTGTTCACACCAAGGAAATAAAAACAGTCTGAGAAGATAAATCGTAGCAAAATGCTGTTCTAAATACATCCTCAATTTGACTATTTAGCTATGCGTACAAGTTGAGTTGTTACATGTAAACAGATACGCTACATTAAAAGTCATTGTGTTAAGCCCACATATAAGTAGTACCACTGATCTTCAGAATTTCTTGTTGGGTGAGATATCTTTAAATTTTATTCTGGTATTTATGGGAATATTTTCCATGAAATATGTATTAGGGGGGGAAATGGGAAACTAATTGTATGGATATTGCAATTCACTTGTTAGAATTATGACTGTTATCTCCTTCTAAATGTTAGAGAGGTTTGTTCAGGTTTTCTCTATAGAATTCTAATGCTCCAGCATCTCACATTTCTTATCTCTTCAGCTCCAATAATAGGAGAGTAAATATTTGTTGCTATGTTTAAAAATTACATGCTGAGGTTTTGCATTGGGATAAACAAAAACAGAGGACTGGTTTACACAAAACACCGGATACTTAAGTGTATCAGCAACTTGGGATTTATTACACTCATCTTGAGCAGTAAAGGCAAGATCAGTTCAGAAAATATTCAAAACAAGAAGCAGAACTGCAACCAGAGGTTTTAAAGCAAGGCAGGATTCAGCCCTGCTGCTTTCCAGACATTCAGAACTGTAAAGTAAATTTTAGGTTCAAACCCTGTGTCTGAATTGTTTTAAGTGACCTTTATCCAATATCTTCCAAAGGTGATAACATTTGAGAACTATATTTTAATGTACTATTCTGCTTAATATCTTATCAGGCCAAACCTCAGGATACTTTAGATCTAGCCCAGATATTAAATAATGACTTAGCTGCTACAGTAAAAAAGTACCCCAAGAGGTTTATTGGCTTGGGTACATTACCTTTGCAAGCTCCAGACCTGGCTGTGAAGGAAATGCATCGCTGCGTGAACGAACTTGGATTTCCTGGAGTACAAATAGGATCTCATGTCAATGAATGGGACCTGAATGCACCAGAACTGTATGATATTTATGCTGTGAGTTAATGTTTCTTTCCTTATTTTGGGGAATTCTGTAAAATAGAATTCTGTCTAAAAATACCTTGGGACATATTCAGTCACCAACCAAATTTATAGATATGTTTAAACAATTGACCCTTCTAATCTGCTTAGTGAGCAAAGAGATTCAGGTTTAATTATATATGATAATTCATTACAGGATCTAATAATAATACAATATAAAACATTCTAAAACATATTTCATAATAAAAGATAAATATTTTTATGATATGAGTTCTCACTGTAGAGTTGCCTTCTTGATTTGTGAGTATAAGTGCAGTATGAAATAAAGCATTTCTGCACTGTTTGCTTTTGGGTTCAAGTTACTGTATCCAGTCCTCTAGAGGTAATTGATAAAATTCCTTGAGATCTTCAGAGGTACTTATAGAGCCAAAGTACCACACAGAATTATACAAAATTCCAGCCCCAAACTGGATGTATTGATTATAATTGAACTGATAGATTGCATTTCTTAAATAGCCTGAGGTCCAGATGAGCATGGTCATTTGTCTAAATTATGGGGTTTAATCAATGTACATTTTGTATCTGTTTCAGAGGTTGTTATAGCTGTCAGCTTGAAATTGATCCATAGGGGTTATTTTTCTGAATGCTCAATTTATTCAAGATTCCTGTTAGTGCAGCATCTGGACTATTTGTTTTTATGGTCACATACAGTCAGTTAATCAACCTCCCCTCTTGGAGATGCACGCATTCACAGAATCACAGCATGACTGAGGTTGGAAGGGACCTCTAGAGGTCATCTGGTCCAACACCCCTGCTCAAGCAGAGCCACCTAGAGCCAGACACCCAGAAACATGCCCAGATGGTTTTTAATGTCTCCAAGGATGGAGACTCCACAGCCTCTCCGGGCAACCTCTGCCAGTACTCAGTCACCTCTGCAGTAAAAAAGTGTTTCCTGATGTTCAGAGGGAACCTCCTGTTTTCCAGTCTGTGCCCATTGCCTCTCGTCCTGTCAGAGGGCGCCACAGAAAGGTGCCTGGCTCCATCTTTACACCCTCTCTTCAGGTATTTATATACATATAATAAGATCCCCCTGAACCTTCTCTTCTTGAGCATTTCCTTACAGGAGAGATGCTCCAGTTCCTTCTTCATCTTTGGACTCTCTCCAGTAGCTCCATTTCTCTCTTATACTAGGATCCCTCTCTTGTACTGGGATCTTTCTCTTATACTGTACATTCTTCAGCTTATGTCTAACACATGTAGGAAGTAACCTCTATCACATTTAGAAACATCCTGGGATAACAAAGGTTGTGAAATGAAGCCATATTTGATAATTAACTCCATCAATCTACCAAGCCAGTTATTGAATTGCTATTTTTAGTTTACAAATGTAGATGGCAATTACTCCCTACAATCCAAAAGTTGCAGCTTTATTTATACATGTATGGGTAAATAAACCCAAAATTTTCAAATGTGTGATAATCTCCTTAGCAACAAGAGAATGTCCAGAAATACATCTGACAAAATGAAGCTGTTAAATTCTGGTTAAGCATATGAATGACTGCTTAAATTTAAGCACACAGTTATATTCTGCAGTCAGAGTCAGCATCCTATATTGTTCCTCTGTGTTCCTTTCCAAAGATGTCACTAGTTTTGGAAAAATTAATATACTTGAGTGGAGAAGGGTTATTGGTCAGAATACAGCTATATTTCGAACTCTTAGGATGGATTAGGAATAGTTCTAACTTCTTTTTAAGACAGGCAGAGGGCCAAAGGGGACAAGTGTAGAGCAAAAGCAATGAAAATTCCTGAATGTAGCTGAAACCATTCTGCAAAACTATCCTAAAACAGTTCTATAAAACATTATGAGAGTCATCCTCATGTGTGTAATGAAACCAAAAGAATGCTAATTTGAAACAAGTTTTATACTGCTGGATGGCTGACAAAAACTGCTAAAAAAATCGCTTCTCGGCCTTTTGGCTAAGATCAAGTGTAGTATGATTCTAAACAAAAAACTTTTTTGTACCACGATAATCTGAGGAACACTTGGTTTATGAAAAATATACTCTCATCAGTGTTTCCAATCCTGTACTCTCAAAAAGAAACTGAGTGTGGACTTCAAGGATATGGCCCAGAGGAGTAAATATAACCAACTATTGCTTATAGCTCTTATTTCTGGGCCAGTTTTCATTACTAGTACTAACGCTTAGTACAGTTTTGCAGGTAATCTTTAAAGCATGGCTAAGAACTAAGATGCATTTTGGTATGATTACTCAAGACTTAGATTTTTTCTTTTTGCTGCAGGCTGCTGAACAATTAAATTGCTGTCTCTTTGTGCATCCCTGGGACATGCAGACAGATGGACGGATGTCCAAATACTGGTTTCCCTGGCTAATAGGTGAGTGTATATTTCCTTTGTTTCATCTAAATTTATGAGCTGTCACTGGATTATGCCCAGAAGATTGTTGCAAAGGTACTAGTACAGAGAAAAAAAAAACAGAGAGAGATGTTAGTTCTAAACTGTAGGAACTGGCACCATGGCATAACTAAACCCCAGATTTGTGCTGGAATATCCACGAACACAACTGTCTCACTTTACACACAAAAGAAACCCAGAAGCACAGGTGAGAAGAGAACCTGGCATATTCCAGATTGCCTTTGAACTAGGATAACTGGGCAATCACCTGTACTGTGTAGTTCAGGATTGTGCTAGGTTGACCCTCGCTGGATGCCAGGTGCCCACCAAAGCCGCTTTATCAACCTGTCCTTCACTGAACAGGGGAGAGAAAATATAATGAAAGGCTCATGGGTTGAGATAAGGACAGGGAGATCATTCAGCTGTTACCATCACTGGCAAAACAGATGTGACTTGAGGAAAAAATAATCTATTACCAATCAAATCAGAGTAGGATAATGAGAAATAAAACCAAATCCACCTGCTCTGGCACACGGTCCCCCATGGGATGCAGGTAAATCTCTGCTCTACCGTGGACCTCCATGGGCTGCAGGGGGATAACCTGCCTCACCATGGTCTTCACCACAGGCTGCAGGAAAAACCTCTGCTCTGGCACCTGGAGCACCTCCTCCCCCTCCTTCTTCACTGACCTTGGTGTCTGCAGAGTTGTCTCTCTCACATATTCTCACTCCTCTCTCCAGCTGCAGTTGCCGTTGCACAATAACTTTTTCCCCTTCTGAACTACGTTATCCCAGGGGCACTGCCACCGTCACTGATGGGCTCGTCCTTGGCCAGTGGCAGGTCTGCCCTAGAGCCAGCTGGCATTGGCTCTATCGGGCACAGGGGAAGCTTCTAGCAGCTTCTCACAGAAGCCACCTCTGTAGCCCCCCTCTACCAAAACCTTGCCACGCAAACCCAATAGAACATACCTAATCTGCCTGTCAGCTGTCCTAGTGGTGTAGGATAAAAACTGGGCTTAGAATTTAGAAGATCTTAGCTTCCAGTCCTCTGTCCTCACCTCAGTTAATTAATGTTCAACTCCATGTTTCTCTAATAGAAATCATGTGCAACCTTTGACAGGTGCTCTGTAACTGTTATTTTTTCAGTAGGCTCAAGCCTAATTTAAAAAAATGAAGATAACATTTAAAACTCAAGCACAAAATAATCAATAAAACTCTCATACAATAAAGCTTTTTTTCTTTTAGGTATGCCAGCAGAATCAACCATAGCCATTTGCTCCATGATTATGGGTGGAATTTTTGAAAGATTTCCTAAACTGAAAGTTTGCTTCGCACACGGAGGTAGGTGATATGCCATGTGAAATACTTGTTCTTTAGTTGAGCATGGTACAATTTTATTTTCTGGTATGCCAGCTAATAGGGTTACCACTTTAAAGCTGCCACCGAGTGCTATTACCCCAAAGCAGATATCTGCCAGATCGGCTGCTTGTATGAACCCTCTCTAGCCTGCTTCAGCCAGTGTTTGAATTGTTACAACACTGTTCAAGGGAAACAAGCAGGACAAGGAGACAGGAGATGAGTAAGGGAAAGGGAAAAGGAAGCAGCAGGAGGAATTCAAGCATCACAGTAGTGAATAAATGTGGAAAAAAGAGAGAAAAAAGCTAATGAAGGGGAAGGAATAAAAAATTTCTGGTGCAGAACACCTTCTTTCTAAACAGCTGACAGTAAAACTTATGGGTCTCTGTTGATAATGTGGGGGTTTTTTTTCCTCCTGCATATTTTCAGCTTCTGTTACTAAAATCTTCTTCTTTCAGGTGGAGCTTTTCCATATACAGTGGGACGAATCTCCCATGGATTCAACATGCGCCCTGATTTGTGTGCAGTGGATAATAAGGTGGATCCAAGAAAATACCTTGGTTCATTTTACACAGATTCTCTTGTCCATGATCGTGGTGCACTAAGGCTGCTAACAAGTGTAATAGGAGAGGTGAGTTTTAATGCTTCCAGAAGCAGGTGAGTCATTCTTTAATTCTTTATGAAATGGCAAAAGGAGAAGAGAAGAAGAAAGCAGGAAGAAGACAACGTATTCACCCAGTAAAATCAGAACCTGAGCTATTATAAACTGACAGGCTTCTGCCATGTTGATAATGTTTTTACTATATAGAGTTATCAAAATGGTGATTTTAATCCAGAAAATAATGTACTGTGAACCTTAGTTTAGTGAGGCTAGATCCTTGTGTAAGGTTGTTCAGGATGAGAGTGCAAACAAAGACTGCTTCATTTGGAGCCTTGTTTTCAAGTGGCTTACTTTTCAAATTGAAGTGTGTATTTGACGAAATCAAATTGTATTTCCACTTGTGAAGTTATAGGCAGAAAAAAAGTCTGTAATAATGAAAGTTTTTGTGAGGATCCTAGAGAGCACATTAAACATCACGGACTTGCAAAAATATTTTAATTGTTAGAGGAGAGAGGAAAGAAATCTTCGTTAGTTTAGCAACCTGTTTAAATCAGGTACAGCATGAAAAAAAACAGAAAAATCCAAAACAATCAAATAATTCCTTCCCATTAATGAATGCTCGGGATCGGGGTGAAGATGGCATCACTCATGCCAACTTCCACTGGATCACTGCAAATCAACAAGAGACCTGTATTTGTGTCTTGATCTCTGGACTTCATGGAGTTTCTGCAGCTAGCAGGCAGATATGTACCAGCTGTCAAAAAGAGAAATGCAAACTCTGACAGTGACTTTCTTGTCTCAGGGACTGTATTCCTGCTTCCTGTACGTTAGTTTCTATGGTCGTGTAGTACTTTCTTAGGTATGGGGCTGCTGCTGTCATCAGGGCCTCTTGTATGACTGAAGTTCACAAGGACAGCTAAGCCAAATGCTTTATTTATCTCTACAGAAAAGATGCTGTTGATTTCCCATTTTCATCTCCAGCAGTCTGAACAGGTTACTGCAATAAATCTGTACTAGAACTGGTACAGAAGTGATGTGCCTAGGCCAGCCAAAAATAATAATGCAGAAGAAACTATTGCTTTTCATTATCTTGGTACTCCTCGGTACCTTGACCTTAGGTTTAGGGCTGAGACCCAAACTGGCCAATGGTCTACCCCATATCATGCACGTCATGCCCAGTACATAGATGAGGGTCTGTCTGGGTCAGTCTCTCTCGCTCCAGGTCTTTTGCTCTGGGTTGTCTCCCTCTGGGTCATTTGGTAAATTTGCCAGGGTCAAAATTACAACAGTCCTTTTTGGCACCCAATGTGGGGCTTGAGCAGTTGAGATAACGACAGACTTGGACAAAGCGTATTAAAACAAATATCCGATAAGCATTCATTATGTTTCCTAACCAAAAAGGACTGTCATCGTTTTGACCCTGGCTGGCAGACACCACAACACCTGATCAACCACCCTCTCCCCTCCCGGGGATGGAGAAGAGAATTAAAGGGTGAAGGGAAAAGAGACTTGTGGGTTGAGATAAAAACAAGGGTCTTGTGGGTCTCAATCCTAAACCTAAGGTCGAATCCTAGGCTAGTAATTGGGGTTGTGCTCCCTCCCAGCTTCTCCTGCCCCTGCAGACACTGGCACAGCAGAGAAGCTGAAAAGGTCCTGACTGCCCTGGCAGCAACTATAACCATCAGTATGTGATCAGCCTTTTTCTCAGCACAAATCCAAACACAGCCTTTTACCAGCTACTGTGAAGAAAGGTAACTCTGTCTCAGCTGAAACCAGGACAGGGATGAAGTTTGAGGCACCAGATGGGTTACTACAAAAATACTAGGACTCCAACCCAGTATTTATGTTCATTTCTGTTACCAGCTTCTAAATAGTAAATATATCATGGTCAACAGTCCAGGATGTTTTCCTGTGCATTACCTTTTGAATCTAACTGTAGTTTACAGTAATCAAATGGCTCTAAGTAGTTTTTACAACAGATTTAAAAATTTTATCAGATGTGATACGCACTTCCAAGATACCAAAGGCTTATAGAGTACCAGTTCAGGAATTGCCTTCTCCTTTTCTGAGAAGTCTCCCCAGACTTAGACCATGTTCGTTCTAAGTATATTCTTGTTCTGAGTGCAGTTATAGTATAGCAGGGATGAGTCTAGCTCTTGAATTTTAAATTGCCACGTTTAGGTAGTCAGATCCCTTTTTTTATTGCCAAGGAGACAAGATCACTTGCTTGTTTTGTTTTTTTTTTTTTTCCATTTTAAAACACTGAGAGACATGTTTTGCCATTGTTAGAAAGACCTTGGTAAATTAGAAGCAGTGTGACTCAGCATGGCTGAGGCCCCCAGATTCTTTTTTCTGGGCTGATACTGGTTTTAAGCTGAACTATAAATGTCAAGAGCAAAGCAGGAGACAAAGTACAACAGGATGTTTAATCTATTGCTGACAACTTTTTTTTTTTTTCTGTTTTAACTTGTATAGAATGCAATTCTCATAGCAGTTCTGCTTTAGAGTAACACGTTAGCTTTGCATCTCAAGGCTGCTCTAAGCTATGGCTCTTGTGAGAAAGCTGCTGTCTTTGCTCCACACTTAAACTGTAACTTCTCTACCTTTCTTCCTAAGAGCAACACAGACTCTGGCCCTTAATAGTCATTAGTCTTTGTAACTGAAATTTAGTTGTTTGAGGAGGTTGTGGATTCTAATTCAACAATCGAAAAGTCACTCAGCAATAGCATCTCTGGTGTCTTGTTTATTTTGTCAACAGACATGTGAAATTAAGTTTCTTAATGCAATAAATATGACCAGTGTACTACATGGGATGTTGGTGTCATCTTTAATTCTGAGTATTTTGAGCTCAAGCAAAGTGACATCAGGTAGAACCACAGTGATGAAAAGTCATGAGTCAGATCCCAAAAACTTAAATGCTTTTAATGCTCCAGAGAAATTAAAAAAAAAAAAAGACATTTTCTTTGTCTTTTTCATAGCTTAAGGCATCTTCTCCTTGGAAAAAAAAAATTAACATTTTCAAGCTTTACTTTATAACCATGAAAATTAGAAAGTTCACTCTCTTTTCCAATGAAAGTTAATATTCTTCCATAATACCATTCCAAGAATGAAATGCTTAAAAAAGTGCCAAATATCTCAGTGTTTTCAGCGCAGTCATGTTGGCAGAATAACAAATATAAGATGCCTAAATGGTGGGCTAAAAACAATGTGATTTGGCCTTGAGGATGACACTAACTTTATAAGCTGCAGGTTTGAAATAGGACAGCTCTCTAGAGTACAGCTAAGAGCTGTGCAGGAAGGGCATCAGTGTGTGTAAAGATGTGGTTAGACACAGCTTCAGGTCCTTAGGGAACAGCGGTTACCTGGCATCGGAATGTAATGTGCTGGCTTTGGGGTTATGAACATTAAAATCCAGTGACAGCTGTGATGAGTCATGTACATTTCATCCCTTCTTAGTTTTGGGTGCAGGTTAATCAGAGCCTATCCCAAGTTAAAGGAAGCAGAAGTATACATTTCTGAGAAATAATTCTGCAAGACAGCAAAATTCCTGCAGTCTTTACTCCCCCTATGATGAGGTAGCATGAAGTGAATATAAATAAACACAAAATCCCTAATGATGCTGGCTATAAAAAGTGAAGATCTGGGTTGACAGGAGATTAAATGATTCAGTGAATCTCTGCAAAAACTTCCCCATGGTGATTCCTCAAGAGCCATCCCCCAAAGATAAAACATTCTGGTGAGAAGCTGGAGCTGAACTCCTATAGCGGTCTGATCTTTTTTTGAAATGTACCCTGATAGTAGGAAAGAAGGTGAGATTCAAGGCAAATACGAATTTTCTCTAATATAAGAGGACAAACCCATGCTTGATGCTCTTTGAGATAAATTTTAAGATTCAGGTCCCTATTACCGTGGAAAAAGTTCTGTTGAGTAGAAGGGTCCACTGAGGTTACTCATTAGCTGTACGTACCTTTCCAAAAGGAGAGATGCACTGATTAAGGTACCGAACTACATGTCCTCTAGGGAAAACTGACTTTGCTGATATACTTTGGAATAACATAATAATACATCTATTATGCTAGGAGTATTATTTATCTGCAGAGACTTCACAGGACTTCTCTGAGGCTGGTTGCTAAATCCCCATTTTATAGATGGGTACAAAACCGAAGCCCAGAGTATAAATGAATAACGTAATGTGACTTGTAGCAGGGCAGTAATGCTGCTTCTAAATTTTTCTCATTAATTTACAGTTCTTGGTTTTACTGCTAATGAATAGATCATATGATTACTGTGAAACACTTTAATTTAGAGGAAAAGAAAAATAGAATTTAAATAATATATATATTATTCCAATGAGGGCACAGCATTTATTTCTGCTTTGGTATATAGGAGACGTAAACAAGAATGTAGAAACCCTCCTGGCTTACTTAACCTTGACTAATAAACAGCTGGGCGAACACTGGGCTTCTGTCTCCTTTACTTAGAAATCCATTTTTCTCTTATAAAGTTCGTGTGTTTGCTGATTGGGGTGGGTTTTGTATATAGCATACATTTGGTGTTTATATCTGAAGGAAATGTCTTGATATCAGATTGAATATTATAAATAGAATAACCTATTTAGCTGCTTAAACTTACACACATACAAATATATTTTGTTTAATCTACACTCAGAACTTGATTTAGTAGGCAGAGGACTATAAAGTCGCCTATTCTAATCTTATGGCAAGAATTCTGCCGTAAATTATAACACAATAATACAGAACAGTAGAACGTGCATCTTCTGTTTGGATTTCGTGAGAGGTTTTGTATGGGCTCTTCCAGAGACTCTCCGGTGACACCTGCTGGACGTAAAAATAAAATAAAATAATAATAAAAAAAAAAATAAAAAAAAGTTTGGCAAATAAGAAAAACGAATCGTTTCCTAAAATAACTTAAATATCTTTTCTTCACCCTATTTGGTAACTGAGTTCAAATATTATAACATGTGCTCCAAATTCATGAGCTTGACTTCAAATTCATGAGATGTTTAAAAACATATATTTTAATGAAAACTGTGGCTTTCAAATATTCACGTCTTCAGATGAAGCTTAAAGGAAAATAGGCTTTTGATAAAATCAAGAGAGTTGGCAATATGCACTCTCTCTAAGGTAGATAAAATGGGGAAATATTATTCCAGTGTGAAAATGAACCTATAGCAACGGGGACCTATTGAGGGTCTGCCCATTTATTTTCATCTCTGATAACATGAAGGATGCATACAGACTTTTATTGAATTTTCTTTTCACTGACTTGCTTTCAGAAAAAAATTATATCATGTCACTCATATTCTCAGATACATGTTTCAAACACATACCTAACATCCAATCCCAGTTAAACACAATGACATCTAAAAAAGAATATAGAGTTCCAAAAAGATAAGAAATTTTGTAATTGAGATTTTGGTTTTGTTGTCTGAAGCTGAATACTAATTAAATTAAATATTTCTATTCAAGTTTTTGTAGTACTTCTACACTGTACCATGCTTTAAAGTAGTATCACATTGCAACTACTATAGCTTTAAAAGTTATCACTCAAAAGATAACATTGGTTGCTTTGTATTTTTATTACACGTTTTTCTCACATATTTATAGGTTTGTCTGTGTGTGTGTGTGTGTGTAATCAGGAATTTCAAATTCAGGAATGCAAATCCAAGCACCTTTTCCGAGTTTGGTGGAGAACTTCCTGAAATTCTTAAATGTGTCAAAAACTCTCATAGTCATTTTGGACTGCACGCAACAGTGCAGAGCATGCAATGAGCATGAAAAAGAACCCAAAAGTTGAGAAACAGAAAGAAGAATACTGTGTATAGTTGAGGTGGACACAGGGGAAAGCTTCTAGCAGCTTCTCACCCCTGTAGCTCCCCCGCTACCAAAATCTTGCCGCACAAACCCAGCACAGTCCTTTACTGGCTAGTTAATTATAGCAACACTTAACCAAGATTAATCACCGCATTTTAAGCAAACTACTTGCAGAAGCAGCATGAGTAGTGCAACAGAACAAGAGATGTGTTTATGTCACGTTTCAAACCAGCAAATCTGAGTAGGAAATTACCATTGGTGTCATATTCACCTGAGCAATGCACCCTCATTCCCATGGGCCTGGGATTTGCATTTTGAACTTTCTGTGTATCAGAATAAAACTATACCAAAGTTTAGTTAAACACCACAAAAACGACGAACAAATAACGTGTACTTTTTTCAAACTTGCATTCACTTAATAAGCTCTTGAGACGATGTTTTCAAGCTTTGCTTTTTTCCTAATAAAAGTTGGAACACAAAGATTATCTTCATATTCACTTTCGTAATTTATCAGTCCAATATATACATGTAATTTCCTGTGGTTTATTACAAATTCCACAAACCACATGCAACTATATTGTTTAAGATTACCACAAAGTGTACAATGTGTTTTTTATTACCAGGACAAAGTTATTTTGGGGACAGATTACCCTTTTCCACTGGGGGAACTGGAACCTGGAAAATTGATTGATTCAATGGAAGATTTTGACGATAAACTGAAGGTATGATCTTTATATTGGGGGGGGGGGGTGTCCCTCCTTTTTAAGCCTCTGGTTTTGGAATTGAGATAAAACACTGAAAAATCAGAGTAGTACAGATTTCTGCAAAGACTGAAGAGGCCTTTTAGTCTCTTTGCAGCAGTTCATTTCAAAGCATGAGTAAAAGCATTTGAGTAAAATATAAATTAAGCACACACAAACATATGCATGTGTTTTGTTTTACAGAATAAACTCAAGGCTGAAAATGCTCTGGAATTTTTGGGTCTTAGCAGAAAACAATTTGAATAATTACAAAGATACGAAAGAGACCAGACTTCAGAAATAGTTCTATTTGCATATCACAGAATCACAGAACGTTAAGAGACTGGAAGGGACCTCGAAAGATCATCTAGTCCAATCCCCCTGCCGGAGCAGGAACACCTAGATCAGATCGCACAGGAACGCATCCAGGCGGGCTTTGAATGTCTCCAGAGGAGACTCCACAACCTCTCTGGGCAGCCTGTTCCAGTGCTCTGTCACCCTCACTGTAAAGAAGCTTTTTCTCATATTCAAGTGGAACCTCCTATGTTCCAGCTTGAACCCATTGCCCCTTGTCC
>WKFP01014216.1:623208-646684 GCA_011057875.1 Pterocles orientalis | reverse complement strand
CCTCCTGACACTCACCCTTCACATATTTATAAACATTGATTAGGTCACCCCTCAGTCTCCTCTTTTCCAAGCTAAAGAGACCCAGCTCCCTCAGCCTTTCCTCATAAGGGAGATGCTCCATTCCCTTAATCATCTTTGTGGCTCTGCGCTGGACTCTCTCCAGCAGTTCCCTGTCCCTCTTGAACTGAGGGGCCCAGAACTGGACACAATATTCCAGATGCAGTCTCACCAGGGCAGGTGAGAGGGGGAGGAGAACCTCTCTTGACCTACTGACCACCCCCCTTCTGATACACCCCAGGATGCCATTGGCCTTCTTGGCCACGAGGGCACAGTGCTGGCTCATGGTCATCCTGCTGTCCACGAGGACACCCAGGTCCTTCTCCCCTACACTACTCTCCAACAGGTCAGTACCCAACTTATACTGGAACCTGGTGTTGTTCTTGCCCAGATGCAAGACTCTACACTTGCCCATGTTAAATTGCATTAAATTTTTCCCCACCCAAATTTCCAGCCTGTCTAGGATATTATATATATAATTATTAAATAAATAATATTCATATGCAATTATACAGATGAAAAATAAATTTGAGCAGTATATTACATACTGGAATATAGTAATATACTAGTATATACTTCCAAAACAAAAGCAAGGGCACTGGAAATGAGCATGCACAGGTATTTCTGTGCATTTGAGGATCTACATTGTCTGTAAACAATTCTGAAATCCCTGCTTTCATAAAATAGTAAAGATTTCATCTTTTGTGGTTATAATAAGAATCTCTGAAGGATAATCAATGTCATGTTCCTAGGACTTGATTCCCAGGAAGAAAGAATTGAGAAAATTATGACTTGGATCCATTACATTTGAGTCTCTGTTATGGCCAACAAGCAGAATTTTAAAGAATCTTATTAACAGAATTTAAATAGAATTGTGTTGATGCCACATAAAAGGCAACATGTGCCTTGATCCACTGATGGAAATTGCAGCATACCACGCTTCAGCTCAGCACTGCAAGTATATGCACTGACACTTTGTAAATGTTGTGATAGGATGAAAAATGTCTATGTGGGGACTTGTACTTTTTAGCTGCTGCCTACACCACTGGCAACTTATTCTTCAGAAACAATTTGAACAATATGGTTGTAGGTGCAGAAAGCATGTATTTATGTGGGTAATATTTTGCGTGTCACTGCCAAAATAAATACTAGTGTTTAGCAACAGTATGGTTTAATGTTCTATTCCTTAACAAATGCTTCCTAAAAGTAAGGTTGGATACTTTTAAATGTTGAAATGTTAATGCTTTATCTAGTTTGAGTCCTGCTATAGGAATGGAAAGATGGTTTACTTTATAGACTACTGATTGAAATGGGTTTTTGTGATGATCCAGTGAGTGCACAGGCATCCTTCTCCTGAGAGGACTTCATACTAGTCAGAAAAATGCTGATGAACATTTACATTCTCCATTCTCATGGGATCATTTGCTGGCTACGTGTGGTTGTCACCATTCTTCTGCTTAAAGTCTTACAACACTCCAGGAAAATAGTATTAAACAGAACTCAGTTTTGTAGCTGTGTCCATAACTGTCCTTATGTCATAGACTGAACCTGAAGTATGTTGAACATCAGCAGTTCCTGCTGATACCAGCCTCTGCTGGACCACAAAGAAGGCTTTGTCCTTCTTCCGTGTCAAAAAAAACCAAACCAAAAAGTGGTTTGTGCAGGTTAGTTATATGTTTTCCTAGCTACTGTATTTGGACCTTTACTATATTGCTTCTCCAAATATATTCCATGAAGGACCACTGGACATCAGAAGCTGAAGCAGTCGGCAGCTCACAGGTTTAGGCCCTGGGAATACCAAGTTTTCATGTAAGAGGAAAAGGGACCTAGACAAAAAAGCTTTAACAATATTAGTTGTCCCCAGGTTCACAAGACTTCTGCTGACCTTTTTTATTTAAATACCGACATGCAAGTATTGAGCTATTTAAGTGTATGATTTGTCAACAAGATTGTTTTAATTAAATTTCAAAGTAGAAGAAAGACACCTTTGTTCTCATATAATATTCTTTCCTGCAGCATATTTGATTTTCACAGATGCTTAAATGGATTTAAGAGAAAAACATAGTGATAGCTCCAATACATTTTAATTTAATTAATTCTTCAATTTTTTAATGAATGAACCCTGTTAAGTTAGTGAGAATGCAATGTTACATCTTTGGGGACCAAGGTCTGGAACCCCTCCAGCAGCAAGAACTGTATTTAATTACCTTAACCTGTGACTAAATGGGTGATTGCAGCACTCTGCATGGCAATTAATTAATGTGCATACCCTGCATAAATCATATTCATTATGCACTGCCCTTATTTAATTATATTCTACTTATTTTTGATGTGTTAAGATTTTTAAGACAGGCATATAAATAATCTTCCCTATGTTTTCCTTTTTTTTTTTAACAAAGCTAATGTAAAATTCTAATCATGATCAGACAAGAACATTCTTAGTACTCTTCCACCAGTTACTGAAGGAACAAAAAAACTGTACTTTAAGATTGCTAAGGGCACAAAAATATGAAGGCAGAGATCAGCTCCTAATTGCAACCAAAGTCTTTGTACTTAAATTTCCTATGCACATGTAAAATCTTAACGATGATTTACAATTGGGAACCTCAGGCAAGTAATGTGCATCTGTCTGTGCTGCACTGTACGTCTGTATGTTTCCTTACTGTTCTGTTGGGTCCAGTTATAGAATTATAACTGCTTGTAGAAAATTTGCACTGAAGTTGTAAAAGTAGTTGTAACATAATTCTAGGTCAACAAAACCACTGTGGAGTGCCAGTAGCATGTGCTAGAAATGAGAATGCTTGGAGTCTCATTTTGATCCATCATGATCAGAACTTTACTTAAAGACAAGTGGTTTTTTGTACCCTTAACCCTGTAATCTCAAGCTACTGCTGAAAATCAGCAATTGAATACGTGAATCATTGAAGTTTTCTCTCCCCTGTGTATGTGAGTATCCAGTTAAATGCAATGGGAGCACACACATCTTCTCTGTGTACAGGAGATCAATTGACTTGCTGGAGCTATGAACCTGTAAGGACACAAGATGTCACAGCATAACTTTAATTCTGCCTCTTTAGTGCCAAATTCCTGAGAAACGCTACCTGTAGAAATTAGTTATTTTTTACAGATTATCATACACAGCAGCTTGAGATGCTGGAACTGCTGTGTGATTCCTCTGCGTTCCTGCCATGTAAGAGAGGAGCGCTTTGCCTAGATGTTTGCTCCTACCAGTGCCAGGAACAGAACCAGAGGCACAATCTTGGCATTTTTCTCTCAGAATGATAATAGCAACTTCAAATATATTAAAGACTTTCCACCTTCTCCCCGCAGCCTCTACCCCTAGCTCTTTTCTTTTTCCAACACAACAACCAGTTAGGATTTTCAAACATTTTAGCCCTTAAGACAGATGTTCTTTCATCCTGCGGCGCCCATGGAACTTAATTGGAATCTGCAAGAACCAGAGAGGCAGCCGGGCACGGGAGGACAGTACATGGAGCATCGGTGAGGCGACAGGATCGCTGGAAACAACCGAGGCTAAAACAACCGACGAGTCTTTAACGACACAAGGATGTTTTGGGAGAGGTAAGAGATAATGTACCTCAACTCACCAGCCTCCTCAACCGAACACCAGCAGTGTGGTAAGACACCACTGCAGCCAAACCCCCGCAGCAGAGGCCAGCCGGAGCTGTTCCCACACCCGCCACAGCTCCGGGAAGGCCCCTACAGAGCCGGGACACAGACACGAACCGCCACCCGCGCCTCCTTCCGAAGAGACACGGGGTTCTGGCCTTTCAGAAAGCAGGCAGACACCCATGGCTCTGCGCACCCCGCCACCCCCACCGGGCACACAACACCCGGGAATCTCCCCTCACAGCGGAAAAAAACCAAACCAACCCTCCCCTTGCCCGTGGTTTTTCAAAGTCCAGGTTCCCGACGGCCTCTCCCCTGCCCCATCCCGCCCCGCTGAGCGGCCGCCGCCTCACAGACCCAGACTGCCGTGCGTAAGGGGGGGGCCTATCCCCGCCGCGTCACCGGCCCGCAACCAATCAGCTCCGGCGGCCAGCCAATGAAGACAGGCCCTAGGCTGCCACTTCCGTATACACGAGCTGCTCTGGAGGTCGGTGCAGTCCTTACTCCCCACATCACGTGCTGCGGGAACTATGGCCGCCCGTCACCGCCCTGTAGGCCACGTGACTCCCCCCACCCAGGCGGGCGCTCTTGCTGCGTTGCCGCCAGACTCTATGGTTTAGAACGCATAGGCGGGAGGGCGGCGGGGCGCCGGGCCGCCAGTTCTCGCGAGAGTAACCATGGAGGGCGGGGGGGAGGGGCCGGGCGCGGCGCTGCCGCCGGCGGGCGGGGCCGCGGAGGGAGGGGGAGGAAGTGTCATGGCGGCGGCGGGCTCAGGCGCGGGTGCCTCAGTGCGGGGCGGCGGCGGCTCCTCGACGGCGTCGCGCTGGTTCTTCAGCCGCGAGCAGCTGGAGAACACGCCCTCGCGGCGCTGCGGTGTGGAAGCCGACAAGGAGCTCTCGTACCGGCAGCAGGCGGCCAACCTCATTCAAGACATGGGCCAGCGCCTCAACGTGTATCCGAGTGGGGCCTGTGGGGCGGTGGGAGCGGGCCGCGCGCGGGCTGAGGGGGGCGAGGGGCCGGGCCGGGCGGCGCCCTTACCGGCCGGTTGCAGCTTTCTCCCGCCGTGTGGGAGCGCTCCCTGGGGCTGTTCCCGTTCCCGCGGCAGCCCGGCACAGCGCCGTGGTGGGCTGGAGCTGTGGCCCTGAGGCACAGAATGGGAGGAGGAGCCTGGCGGGAGCCCCCGCGCCGCGGTCTTTGTGAGGGAGGCGCGGGTCGCGGGCTCGGGCCCGCCGCAGGGCTCTCCCCTGCCCTTCCGCCGCGTTTGTGCCCGTAGCTGCGGGTTTAGAGACTTTTAAACTGCATCCCAGTTGCTTGTAGAGTCGTTTTCCTCGAAACGGGCATCAGCTGGTCACCCGTTCTTTAATTTCTTTTAAAAAAGATCCGTGTAGCACTGAAACCTCAAATCCCCTGCTGAAATAGTTGAATTGGAGCAAAACAAAAGCACTCGGGAGATGGTGTTTCAGTGTGCGTCGCTCCTTGAGGAGTTTTCACTCGGTGGGGGAGATGTGGCTGGTCTGGTTTAGGAATCTCCACATTGTCTGCGAAGCAGATGGGAAAGGTAGGTGTTAATGCCGGTTCGGTTCTGCGGTGTCACGTCCTTAATTCATTTTCAGCTGAAGACAGTAGTCGAAAGCTGTGATTGATGTAGAAAGTGCGTTGCTTTCAGTTCTTGGAAACAATTTTCTTAATGTGTAGTGTTTCCTTAACATAATCTTCCAGATCTCAGCTCACAATAAATACTGCAATTGTTTACATGCACAGGTTTTATATGCATCATTCCTTCACAAAATTTAATCGAAATGTAAGTATGATTTTATATGTGGTAATAATATGCCCATAATTTTGGCAGTCTAACTGGCAAATGTTATATTCCTTGGCTACGTTGTAAACTTTGGTGTGTATAGGAATTCTAGTTTCTTATTGGTGGTTTAGAAGCAATAATGTTGTCTCTTTCCAACATTGAATTATTTTTACTAATGATAATTAGATTTTTATCTTTGACCATCGAAATAAAAAAATAATTACCATCAGCACACACATTTCAGATGTGTGAAGAGTGCATTTAGATATTTGGATTCTGGCTAGTGCTCATGTGCTGTAGTTTGAAAGGCTGATGTGTAGGAACACACATTTTTCTTAATGAAGTCAGTGGTAGCACCAGTATGGTGTGGCTGACAGTTAGAATGTGTATGTCCGTGTGGATCATGTATCTGTTCTTAAAAACCAGCGTAAATATATTTGTCTTTAACTAGTCTTAAGCAGCTTGATTATAAGTCATATTAGATAAGAAAAATCTTTAAATCTGGTGAGAAAATGCAGGTTCTCTTGTTTCAACTAATGAACTGAATATGCTTAAACTGAATGTGGAATGTGTTATGAAGAACTGAATTCTTCAGTTAAAACACTTTCTGTATTTGAGGGATATTGTAACAGGTGTGGGTCTTGAGATACCAACTTGAACATTTCAGGCCTTCTTTCATGTCCACTGTTGGGTGCGTGAGTTAGAAAAAGAATAATACAATATTCTAGGTATTCTTTTTTTAAAAAAAACCCTTTTCGTCAATATTTTATTCTAACTTTGCAAGAACAGTTAATAATGATGGTGGTGTATCATGAAGTGGTGAGGATGAGTTTTCTCAGATCTTGGCTTTTCATGATAAAATAAACAGATTGAGACTGTGACAGATGTTGTGGCCTAGACCTTGGTCTGCCAAGGGGTGGAATTTTGCAAACCTTGCACTGTCTGAAATTTGGGCAGGTACACAGTGGGTTACAATCTTAGCCAACTCTGTTGTCTGGCATGAATTTGTTTATCTTTTTTGACTGAGCAAATCAGTGTCTTATTTGGTGTTTATTTGACAAGAAATGCATATGAGTTTGTAGGTATATTTCAGAAGTGTATTTATTTTTGTGCAAAATCTGATGTAAATTCAAATTTGCAGCAAGCTTGTTAGCAAAAGTGTCCTGTTATAGTCTTTGTGTAGTAAAAGGTCAAGTGTTTAAGTATAACGTGAGCTAAGTGTGCATAAGCCTGAAACACTTTAACTGGAAGAAATATGTAATGTAAGTTTTGTTTATGTCGTGGTAGAGAGCTGTGTATTGAATGTATATACATAAAACCAAAATGTACTTCCCTAAAACAGTTTTGTAGTTTTAGAACAAGAATAGCACACATGAGAATCAAGTTCCAGCAAGCTTTGTGATGGAAAATGCCCTTTAGAAGTGTTTCTGTCATACATCAGGTGAAAGCATGTGTTCCATCTTTCTTCCCTCTGTGTAGCAGTAAGCTCTAGTGGAGGAGGAGCTGGTGAGGCATCTGAAGGCTTCTGTGACTGTGGGTGGACTTAATAAACAAGGCAAAGCTGCTTGGATTGGAGAGGTCACTGTGCAGAGCTACTGTAGCCAGGGCTCGTGTTATATACATCACCTGCTATAGATTGCTGTTTGCACTGTCAGCTGGTAATCCAGGATAGATTAAGGTAGCAAGAAGCTTTAGCCGCTGTGTTCAGGTTTTCACCGGATGCTGGAAAATGCTGGTCACTTGGAACTGGATGCAGTAGTATTTGGATATATAGTGCCCTTGTTATGGAAAGTACACCTTAAGTTATATTTATGAGTCTTAAAATTCACAAGGAAGCTATGTAAGGGCTGAATGCCATGGAAACTGCAGCTATTACAGGAGGGGGAAGGTGCATTGTTAAATTAATTCTCAGGTGATAGTATTCAAATAACAGCTACAGGCAAGTGTGCTGCAAGTTAGCACTCGGTAATATTGATTCCTGCTGAATTACTTTCTGTAGTTCTTAATGAATGGAAGGCCAGACAGCAGTTTTGAGTGTGTACTGATGGGAAAATGCTTTTCTTACTTGTTTTCCAACAGGGAAAAGGGGGTGGTCTCCAAGTGAGTCTGAGTCACTTTTAAAATACTCCCAAACCATCTGGCAGGTTCTCTGTAGAGAAAGCAAAAGCTGACGACTGTAATGAATACTTAAATCTCTGGAGTACTGGGCAAGCTGAAAAAAAAAATATTCATCTGTTGCTAGATGAATAATTGCTAACCCTTAGAAATTAAATAGTAAGGTACTGGTAGTCTTGAAGCTAAGACCTAGCTAAAATTTTCTACAGTATATGGAGTATATCTCTAATGTTTCTTTGTTGTGTGCACGTAGTGTTGTTTATCCATGGCAAGAAGGAATCTGAAGGCTGGGGCTAGAAAACTAGATGGCCATTAGTCAGAATGCCTTATGATCTCCAGCTGAAAAAATGTAGCCTTTGTTTTCTTGCCTTATTGGTAGGTTAATGTTTTTAGTCAAGTAATAAACACTTGTGTATTTATTGTCATGTATAATTGCTGGCTTACAAATATACATGTATTTCTTAAATGTATGTCACACAATATTGTTAATAAACAGATCTTCTTGTGGAAACTGATTTACTTGGATAGCTGTTGTCTTAATTCTGTGGTTTTTGGTCCATATAAGTTGCTGCTGAGCAATTTTACAGGCTTTCAAGGTTTTGGGACTGTGAATAGGGAACAGAATTCACAACAGTATCTTTGATCTGTAGAGTGACAGGGGTGGCACACAGCAGTTAGAGTAGCCTTGGTTCATCTTGAATGTGTTACATTTACTGCTCTAGTGACCAAATATCCCAGTTTTTGCAAAGTTATTACGGGCTAGCAAGTCATTTTTTAATTTCTGTGGGTTATCTATGAAGTACATAGGTGCAAAGAAGAATGTGTTGGGGTTTTCAATGTTGCAATCAAAGCAGGTTAAGACCTTACAAGGTTGCTGTGCCCCAGTAATAGGGTGGAAACTTTTTTACCAATTTGGGTAAGCAGAATTGGATGCCCTAGCTACTAATTTTCCGTAGCCATGCAAATGACATTTCAGGAACTATGAATCTCCTCAGCAGTAGTTCAAATTATTCTTTCCAATTTACTGTTGACCAGGGCATAGTAACTTTGGTTTGCTGAGTATAAAATTAGTCAGTGCTAATATTGGAGTGGGGAGGGAGCTTGCTGGTTTTTTATAGGAAATCTAGCCTGGCTGTTATACTTTAATATATCTTGAAAAATAAAATTCTTCTGTTTTTGTAGTACTTGGTTTGTTTGATATTGTTGTATAGCAAATACGTCTTTTAGAGGCTTATTCTTCAGTACACTGTGATTTGAAGAACAGAGAAGGGGGAAAAATCCTTGGTATGCTGGAAATGAGAGGTAAGACATCCAAATAGTAGTTGTGTTTTAAAATATAATCCTTAGAAATGCCATGTGGAATACTAAACAACCAGTTGAAAATATACTTGATGATGTTAAGGTTTTTTTGTCTGATATGCAGTGGAACTTAGTAAAGTGCCTAAAGAAAGCTGCAGGAGGAATTTTTTGTCTGAAGTGCAAGGTAGGTGAGTTGTGTGAAGGACTTTTTTGTTTCTCATCCCTGTGTATTCCCTTCCTGTGTCTTGTGCCCTGTCCAAATTGCGATATTAAACACTCGACTATGCAGTTGTGCAAAGTTCTTAAAACTTTCATAATATACATCAAGCTTTAGCAAGGCTTTTTTGGACTTATCAGTTCTGGTTTTAATCTTGCAGTTTAACACATTTGCTGGTTTTATGCCATGTGAGCTCCTGGTCATAATAAAAAAAAAAAAAAAAAAACCTTGGATCTCTTTGTGTTTGCAGTTGAAAAACCTTTATCATAGGCTGTGACCACTTAATGTCTAAGGCTAATTTGTATCAAGTCTAAAAACATAGTAATATTGGCAGTAAAAGGGAGAGGGAGTTCTCAGGAAACTATGTGCATGCTGCAGATGTATTCTGAGATTATTCCAAATGCCTTCATTGTAGTAACACTGTTTTTACAATGTCTTGTACTTCTTAAGTGAAAAAGGACTTGTACCACATTTAACAATAAAATGTGCTGTATAACGCACATGGACTGTCACAACAAGGCTCTTGTGTTTTGGTTTTTCTGTTTCAGGGGACTTGGTTTCTGAGCTTCTTGGCTAGTACAAAAATGGGATTTAATTTCATAAATCACGTGTTCTTCTGAAGATATTTCTCACAGTTTAATATTTTGGGTGCATGGTAGATAATTATTTCATCTGTTTTATGTCAAAATGTTCACAAATAAGAAGTCTACAGCTTTGTCAAGTCTGTGTCTTTAGTTTTGGGTTTTTTTGTTCTACTTTGCTTTTTCTGTCATTTTTTGAGAATTGGAAATGAATGAAAGCGTTTGAGTAACTTTACCAGTTACACACTTAGTAGGGTGTTTTCTCTTCACAGAAGACCATATGCATGTCGGGTCTGAAATGTTATTAGGATGTCTCATTTTCCTGAATAAATACCAAGGGAGACAAAAATAATTGCCTGCTCTAAACCGGGAATGAGAGTCCTAGACAAGACAAAGATCTGAAATTCTTTGGCCGGAAGCCAACACTTTTTTTTTTTAAGAAAATAGATAATTGGGGTGTACATAGATCTCTGATGAACCAGAGTTAATGCCAGTTAATCAGTTTGACTTAAATCACCCTCCAGAACTGCATTTTATGTAAGGTCTTGGAGATCAGGAGTTGTGTGGAGACTTCTTGACCAGAAATTATCTGTTCCGGTAATTTAGAAAATATCCTGAAGTCAGCCTGATGAGGAAGGTGCTTTTTTTGGAATGAAATAAAACTTCAGTGCAGTCAGACATAGAATAGCAGTGAGTGAGAATTTGCTGATTAACTTAATTGTGCAGTTATTGGTGACTTGGTTTGAAGAATGTCTCTGTGAAATATTTTCAGTCATGGTAATTGTTGGAAGTTGATTTTTCAGAAAGGTAAACTGTGAAAATTCCACTATATGTAACTATACCCGCAAAAAGTGTAGGAAGAGACCTTGTGTTAGGATATATTTGAATTAAACGTGTATATAAAGCTAGAAAGACTGTAAGGCCCGAATGCAGGTACTTGGGGATAAGTGTGTGGTGCTTGCTGGGGATGGAAGGGCGAGAGAGGGGAACAGCAGGGAGTTGTTAGTTGTTCCCAGCGCAGTTGCTTTTGTTCTTCGGCTACAGGTTACCGACTGAGTATCTGCTTGGTTTTTTACATAAAAAAAGAGGGAAATTGTGTAAACCTGGGGAGATGGAAGGGAACTTCTACTTACTTTCTATTAAAACTTCTTCCATCATCCATTCCCTTTGGAGTTCTTAGACTCCATGACTTAACTTTCCTTCCTCAGTGACCTGACTAAGCTGAGTCTTAGTTTTCAGCCTGTGAAGGTCTCCCTCATTGTGTCCTTCTTCCTGAGTCAAAAGAATTGAACCAGTTCTAGTCTCTCTGATGTCCTCATGAATACCTCCTTATTTCTATCCCATGTTTTGTTGTCAAACTGTTGATTCTTCCACATCCATGATTCTCTGGCTTCCTGGCCCTGTCTGCTAATCTGTTTTTTTCCCAGAAGCTCAGGATTACGCTTGAGAATGTAATCCTTCCTCTGAGGCTGGCCCTGGTGTAGAAGGTGCTAACCTCAGACACCTGCCTCGGTTATGCCTGCCCTAGATCGCTGAAGCCCACTGGGGAGAGGTTAGACTTAGAAGGATGAAGCACCTGTAGACGAGAGAGGTTTCCTGAGTTTGTGCGTTACTGGGCTAGAGCACTGTTGGTCTGCTCTATAAAACACCTTTATATGGCATCCATACCTTGGATGGTACATGTGTGTGCCACTGTACATCTTCTGGCACTTCAAAGCTGTTGTTAGTCTAGCTTTCTGAACTCCAGAAAGTCTTTTCCTTCACACTTAGTGTTTAGAAGTTTGTATCCCAGCTTAAGTTGGGACGTACCAGTTGAAGTATGTCTTAGCAAAGGGAATTTCTTCCAGAATTTCAAATCATTACTTCAAGCAATGTGGGTAGGAACTTATCAAAAATCATCAGAATTCTTAATGACAGTGTTGATATGGCCTTCTTCAGTAACATCTGACTTAAGGTTTTTATTTCATTCATTTGTAAGGCTTAAGTTACAAGCTTCTGAGAAAGAAAGTAGTTCCTTTGTCTCTGTTGTGGAGGAATTTGCTCCCTGTGACTTGTTTTGCGTGGTTTGGGTTTTTCAGAATACTGGAATTCTTTATGGTGCATTTCTATGCATCAAAGGGTATCACCTTCCCAGGGTGTCAGCTTTCCTCAAGTCTGCCAAATTACAAGTTTTACGTAAGATCCAAGTGGACATTTCACAGTCATTCAAGCAGGCACAAAGTACTCCCTCAATACATTTGAAAGCTCCTGAAATGTAATGGGTAATAACTTAAGTGTTCGATTCTAATTTGTTCATTGCGGTTTTTCAGATACTGTGAATTTTTATACCAAATGTTTCATTTTGGTTTTAACACAGGGCTGCTTGCTGATGGAAAAAAAAAAAGAGCAAGCCTCACATTGGGGAGGGAGCGTGGCTGCTGTTCAGTTCATTCTGTCTGTTTCTACCTGGGCATGGAGTGAGAAATCCAATATCTGCACTGCTTGCACCATGGAGTAATTAAATACTCAACAAGCAGCTATTTCAATCTGAATAAACGCTTTATACTGGCTTAATTTTTACCAATTCAATCTGTTCCTGTCTACAGGAAGATTTCTACGGTCATTTTATACCTGTTTAACATGGGCGGGTTTTGCATGCAAAGAGGACCCTGATTCTTCCAAGTCATTTATTACCTGTGTTCTGTATCAGTATACATCAGTCATTCTAGCTGACAACTGGGCATCAAAACTCTGCTTCATAGCTCACTCCTAGGTGTCACTGAACTGCGAATGGGTGCTTTGCTGCCAGCTTATGACACCTAGACTTGTATAAAAATGTTCATCTTTAAATGTAATTTGTAGTCTTTACTAATGTTTGATGAATCTGGTGGTGTGTGAATCCTTGTGCTTTGATCACCAGATATTGCTGGATGTATAGTAAAGTTTCTAAAAGTAAGCTGCTACTTACTTACCTGTGTTTATATAACAAGCTGTTTTCCTTAAAGTCCTCCACAAAGTTGTTTTTGCTTTTTAGGAGAATCAAATGCTAGCAGAACTTGTGATCAGCTGTTTTGACTTTTGCTGAAAAGATGGTGTAATGGCTCACTGCTGTGCAAGAAATTGGATGAACTTTCTCACAAAGTATATTTAACTTGAAACAGCCTGTTCTAGTGTGACTAAATCTTCTGGACTGAGTCTGTTCTTTTTAAGTTGAACTAGAATTAGTCTGACCTCAGACATATTACTCAGAAATGTAATTTAGCGTTTATGCTACTCCTTCCCTGTGCCGAGAGGATTACATCAGTTATAAAATAAAACATGACTAGTTATTTTTGTCTTGCATGATTTGAGAACTGTTTAAGGAAAAAAAAGCCACAAACAAATCCAACTTCTTAAACCTTTTCTAATTCCCAGTTTAGATTCTTCGTAAATGTTCAAGCCCTACTTGTAAAAAGTTTAAAAATACATATGTTTTTCTTTCTCAGATAATATCTCCTACGGCATTGTTTTTGGCTGCAAAAGTGGAAGAACAGCCACGGAAACTTGAACATGTTATTAAAGTAGCACATGCCTGTCTTCATCATCAAGAGCCACAACTGGATACAAAGAGTGATGTAGGTGGAAGTAATGATTTTAAAGATAATCAGATGACACTCCATCTAATGATTTGTTACATACATTGTCTTGACTGGATTATTGCTGTCTGCAAACTAGAGAAAACTTGTTGTTTTTACACCCTTTAAGACTTGTATTGCTTAATATAACTTACTAAAGGTTCAAATATTTGTCTTATGAAACTTGAAGAGATTGCTCCATCTTGAACTTGCGTTATTTTTAAGAGTTCTACATGTATAGTAGAAGACTAGAAAGATGTTAAATGAGAGGCTTCAGGCATGGCTCCAGAAGTTAAGAGTTAGTGTGCAGAGAGGAGTTAAGGACACTGTGTTTGTTTTTCTCAACCAGAGGCTCACTGTGCACTGTTGTCTACGTTCTGTTTTAAAGGATGCGATTTGGTTGTCAGCTGCTGCCTCTGCTAGACGTTGGTCTTCCTTTTGTTTGCCACTGTTTGTATGGCTTACACTTACTTTGTAGTTCACGTTTTCTCTCCTGAGATGAGTCTTCCTGAAACCAAACGTATGAGGAAGTATGGTGGAAATGCATCAGAGTTGTCCTGCTGGAAGGTCAGGCTGAGCTAGTTATACCCTGCTGGACCTCAGCTGACGTATAAAACCATTAGAGCACCTTTGCTGTGCTCCCAGTTCTTGGAATGACATGCAGAGGTGTATATATATGCATTTGAGCCCACAAGCTTAAGATAGCTTACCACAGGCCAGCTGAGTATCTCCAGCTGTATTTTAAAGAACTTGTAAAATGAATGGCCTGCCTAGAGACACGGGTTGATTTGCACTGGCAAGCCTTTGTTATTCTTATAGCATCCCCCACTTCTCCCGAAAATGTTGTGCTGGAATAGATCATATGAGATCCAGACTAAGTAAATCTTACTGTGGAAGATGGTTAGGCTGGAATAACTGAATTTGCAGTAATGTTTATACAGGTAGAAGAAAGTATTGCCGTAGTGAAATGTTTGAGTTTTCAGTTCTAACTGGCTTGGGCAGTGGTCTTACCTTGTGTTGCTAATAGCAGAATTCAGATAGGAAGCGTATGATTGAAATTTTGAGACAATAGAAGCTACGTCTTGACCTGTTTGCTTTTTTGTTTCAGGCATACCTTCAGCAAGCCCAAGAGCTGGTTATACTTGAAACAATAATGCTTCAAACTTTAGGTATGTCTCTTGAATATCTCCTGTGCAGCCAACTTACCGTGAAAAAGTAACGAGACCCAAGTAACTGGAGTTTTGATGTGCTGTTGGTACACTAGAATTTTACTATTTTTGTGTACAGCTTCTGAAGTAGATGTTTCTGACAGCAGGGTTACTACTTCTCAACATCACAAGTCATAGTGTAACCATTTAATGGATTCAGGTGATTCTAAAATTTGACATGGAATGTTCTGACAAGAAGCTCTTCTGACTTCAAAGTAACATAAATAGAGGCAATTGCAGCTCGTAGACCTGAGAACACTGACTTACTCAGATATTCTTAAATAGCACTTTGAGTATATTGTTTAAAAAAAAAAACTGACAGTAATTACCTCATTCTTACAATAGTCATAAACAAGGGTTTCTTAAGTCACTGACCTACAAATTGACTTAATTTGTAATTTCGTAGATGCAATGTGTTGTAAGTCCCAGAAATCAATGAATAAAATGTGTGCACACGCATGTATTTCAATGTCTGTAATAGAGTTTTTACTGACTTATTAATGTACTAGAAACTGTTCAGACACATTCAACTTTAAAAATGCAGTAACTTCCCAAGCACATTGATTTTTAGGACTTGAGATTACTGAAGGAATGTTGTACTAATTGATCTTGAAATGGCTATACCATCTTCCATGAAAAAGTGAATAAAAGGCAGTTAAATAGTGTTACTTGATCTTCAGTGCAAAGGTTTAGCAAGCATTTCAGGTCTGGGAAAAGGAAAGGGTTTTGTTTTTTTTATTTAACAGATGGAAATGTGTAGTTCTAAAACATATTTTTAACTCTTCAGGTTTTGAGATTACCATTGAACATCCACACACAGATGTTGTGAAATGTACACAGTTAGTGAGAGGTCAGTGACTTTTAACCGCTTCTGTAAGTCCTTTTTTAATTTTACCTTTCTAGTAAAATTTGATGCGGATGTTATTTGTCTAATATGATCTTGATGAAGTATGGTGTCCAAAGAGTTTTCTTAAAGCTAATTACTAAAAGCTTGATCTTAACCTTTAGAGTCTGAAGAGTCCACTTCTGTCCTTCATATTTTTTTTGCTTACTTACTAGCTTTGATTTTAATAATTTCTGTTCCATGTTTTCTTAAATGGCAGAAGCAGTTAGTAGTTGAAAACTGAATAGCAAGCTACTTGGTATCTGGCTAGATTTTCACTCGGAAGTAGTCTTACCAAGTAAAGTTTAGTCTACGTATTGGTTGAGGGCTAATGTTAGCTTTGTGCCTAGCAAATCTTTTTAGGTAATGAGCGGAGGGATAAAGAGTGCATAGCAGGTCTGTTATCCCATGCAAATACTTCAAGATGCGACTGGTTCTTTTCTGGAGCAGGGTGTACTTGCTTTGGATGGTGGCACAGAATCCCAAACCTTTTGTTAAACAATCGTATCCTCTAACCTGTGTGCAGCTTGTTAATGTCACTCGGGCTAGAAACCTGTTTTGTTCTTTAATATTTTTGTTGACTTTTGGCACACCTTCTTTAATTGGTTTCCTTTGGAGCTTTATAAAAAAGAAAAAAATCCTCTCATAAGATGGAGGATGAAAAAATTAGGAATCAACTGTAAAAGCACCTAAAATAAGCTTTTCACTTTAATAATGTTCCTTAATTTAAGAGTATTTGGAAATTATTAGACCATGGTTGTTAGTCTTTAGTCACTAGGTGTTGTTGCACTTGAAAAAACCAAAGTTAAGTGCTTCAAAAATTTTGGGGTTTTTTCTCTATAAGATATAGGAAGCTAGGTGCAACTTCATCATGTTAACTAGATCTGTTTTGTAGCAACTCCAGAATTAAAGTTGTTCTTTGAAGGAAAAGTATCTCTCCTTCCTCATTTTAAAGTAGCTTACTGATGTAGTGTCCTCAGAGTTTGATTCTACCTATGACTGATGCTGTGTGTAACTAATTTGCATATGAAGTACCTTTATTGCTGTTCTTGCTATAAGATAATGATTCTTTCCTTTCTGTCCAGATGTGATTGTGACTCAGTGCATAAGTCAAATTGCACCTGAAGTCTCAATAGTCTGCATCAGCAGCTCTAGGGTTTTGCTTTGGGTTTTCTTAGCTGTTGGTCACTGTAAATGTGAACACGTTTCACTGTTTTGTGTGGGGCCCTGCGCTTCTGCTCAGTATTTGGAGCTGTGGGGAGGGGTGGCAGGCAGTACTGTAGCTGCGTCAGGATTTCCACGTTAGCAAGTGTGTTTGACGTTTATTTATTGGACAGTGTTGTTTTAGTGTGAATAGCTGCAACACTTGGATATCAAGTCCTGAAGCTTTCAAAATGTATTTAAGACTGTTGTCAGTGTTTGGCCTTTAGTGCTGAAGGGATTGACTGAGAAGTTAAATGTAAGGTTGCTTCCTCTGGTTCTGGCAATATGCCTTCTTGGACAAAAAGCACTATTTCAGAAGGCAAAGAGAGACCTTGTTTTATTAAAGGTGATTAACTTACCCGAGACTATTTTAAAACCTTCAACTGCATGTTTGGGGGGAGAAGGAAGGGAGGAATACTGATGAAGTATCGAAAGAGAGGCAACAAAGTTAGCTGAGGTATGCAAGTGTACTTAAGGTTTTGGCTCAGCATGTGTGCACTGAATTGCCATGTTGCAAGAAGATCTCCTGGTCCCTTAAACTTGTGCTGGCTAAACTTAATTCAGTGAATTAAGAGGATGGCCGATTCTCTATATCACTTTTGTTGTCTTGCATCCAGGGTAATGTGCTTTAATGCTGTCACTGTTACCTGTATTTTTCTGCAAGCTATCCCCTTTAAAAGCAAAATGGAAGAAAAAAAAAATCTGTTTCTGTTGTTGATGGTCAAAAGATTCAGTGAAGTCTTTTGTCAGAAGACTGTCTAGGCTAGTAGTAGCATACCAGAATCAATCGCTGGAAGCTGAAGATGAACATGTAAGTGAGAATTGGTGCAAATATACATAATTGCTTCAACATACAACTAAAGAAAAAGCTGAATTCTTCATCTATATGATTGAAAGCCTTTCTGAAGGTAGTACTAGCCAACACAAATCATTGTAGATAAGGGGTGACTGGATGGATACCTTAGACCTGAACATCATTAATCACTTTGTATCTTAATTATTCCTTCTGGTTTTGAAAGATTCATGGCTTCATGAAATTGTTCCACCTACAGTTTGATCAGTGTAGCAGGCAAGGAAAATGGTGTGGGCTCAGTCTTTTTTCTGCACCATTCTTCCTCAGTGTCAAGAGACTGAGAAGAGGAGACAGGACCATCATTCCGTAGGATCCCACAGGTCCTCTAAGGAATCTGGAGGCAGTGGATCTGTGAAGGCCTGTCAGCAAGCTTTAGTGCCCATGCCAAGAATGCGCCAGAACTGAAGAGAGAAGAAAAGGAAAAAAAAAAAAAACCACCAAAACCTGTTCTGGTGTCACACTACCTTCCTGGCTTGAATGCTAGTTGAATGATCAGCAATGAAACTGCCTTAGCACTGACACCATGACATGGTCCTCTGAGACTGATTTTTGCACCAGAGCTTGTTCCCAGCCTGCTTCTGGTGGAACTTGAAGGGAAGGAATCTGTATCCTCATCTGCACTTTGGGAAGTCTGCAGTCATTCCTTTTTCTGTGTTGGCACACAGCCTTCTTTGGAACTGAAGATTGGATTCCAAGGATTTCTAGGACTGTTCTCGCTACTCTGCAGGTTAGCAGGTATCTTGAACACCCATGAATCCTTACTGATCTTATGTGGAAATTGCAGTGTCAAATACTTCAAACAAACCATAGGATCTGTGTGCACAGCTGCCGTTGGTGTAAGTTGGGCTGCTAAAGACAAGGTGGCAGAAGAGGAGATTAATCTGAATGAGTCTGCTTTTTCAGAGGGCATTCTGATGAGGAAAATTTAAATCTCGGAAAGATTTAAAACACCAGCAGCAGTCCAGCACTGCTGCAGGTGGCCTTCACATTCTGAACTTTCACCTCAGGCTTTTACAAGCCTGTTCCCAAGGTTTAAATACTTTCAAGCAAGTAAAGCCACCAGGACTGCTCATACCCAAATGCCTACACCATGGCCGCCTCCAGCCCTTTCCAGATGCAGCCTGCACCCACGAGTATAGCTCCATTCAGAGCCTGTGGCTTTTTTCCTTTTGCCCAGAAGGACTTCAGCGAGCTTTCTCTCTTCTGATGTTGAGTGGTTTTTCTGCAGTCTCCTCTTTCTGGGGAACACTTACCTAAGTTCTCAGGGTCCTAGGCATAGCCAGCTACCACTATGCTAAGGGTGGCTTGGCAGTCATGTTTACATCATTATCTGGAGATCCAAGATAACCTAGCCTTGAAGGAAAGACTCAGTTGCACCAGTTGAATTGCCCAATAAAAAGCATTTTGGCTTCCAGTTGGGAGTTTCTTGGAGACAGTAGCCTTTTGGAAGGTGTATTGGACAGCAAGTCCTGTTTCAAAATCTTGATTGCTACTTTAGTAATCCCCTGCCTTAGGGTTGCTTCTGCAGCTGTGAGACAGGATGGGTGTTTTAAATCACTCCTGAATGATAAAATATAAAACTGATTATTAATGGCTGGTGTCATAGTAATCAGTCCTGCCACTTGTGAGTTCCACCAGAGAAGCTCTGCTGGCTTGTTCTAACCTCTGCTTCAAGATTATTTTAATTTGGAGATGCACTTTCCACTACTATAAAGAAAATAACGCATCAAAATATAGGAACCAAAATTCATTAGCTTTAATTTTTGTGATGGATTCTACTAAAGTAAAGCTATCCTAATGTAAGAGGAGTCTGGGACACTTGTTTTCAGTTGGCTTTAGTTGTGACCTGAAATTTCTTGCTGGTTTTGGCAATGATGATTATTTAGCTGTAAGTAAGTTGAAACTGTAGTATAGGTAAGGTATTTAGGACATTAATTTTTGACTGAGGCTAAAATGCATGTTTCAAGATGTGATTCTTTTCTTCCAGGTATGTGTTTTGATTTACTCAACTTTCAAGCTGATGTAAAATAGAAGTTTTCTGGCATCTGCTTTTCTTCCTTGTTCAAAGGGGACATTTCAGAGAGAGTAGAGATGCTTGTTGGTCCATTCCCTTAATTCAAACATGTTGTAACTTTACCGAATATAGAAGATCCTTTAAACATTACTTTGATGAAAAATGAAGAGCAAGACATCAGTTTCAGTCTCATTCAACCATTCTGTGTTTTCATGTGTTTTGTTAAGATAGTCTCACTTCACTTGTTTGGTAACACTGCCTTATCAATGGGAGGAAGAGGTTGAACTCCATGGTTATCTGGCATGCAATTACCATTACAGTTTGGAAACAAAATCTTGTAACGCTGTCACATTGTCAGTTCACCTTTTTATTATTATGGATTAATTGAATTTGCGTGTGGGAATGGATCCTGTTACCTCGCTGCTTCCACGTTCTCAGATTATGGCACTGCCCAGCTGTGTAGCATAAAGACAAATCTGATTTATACTCC
Organism: Pterocles orientalis; assembly: GCA_011057875.1. Taxonomy (NCBI): domain Eukaryota; kingdom Metazoa; phylum Chordata; class Aves; order Pterocliformes; family Pteroclidae; genus Pterocles; species Pterocles orientalis. The sequence continues at coordinate 626,740 of WKFP01014216.1, read as the reverse complement.
TTGGCAATCATTAGAAGTTGAGTTAAATCACATTTTTAATATGCTTTTTTAAAAATTAAAAGTAATTTCAGTCTTTCTGAAACTTTATGGAAAGGTTATTATTAAAATAAAAGTTTTAACAATCTTCCCTTTGACATAAAATTCAACAATACACTTTCTGCAGGTAGCACTGATTGCAAGTGATAGTGTCAAAGTAAGAATTCAATGAAGGCTGCATTCAATCTTCAGTTAGAACCATTGTGCCCAGCCATTCCATTATATGCATGTGACAGTAAGTTCTCTTACCTGAGTGAGAAGCGTTGGGGTTTCACTGGTAGGGGCTAGTGCTAGATGGCTGTGACAGCCTGCTGTTAGCTTTTCATTTCTGGCATGTTGCAGTCTTGTGTGGTTTTTTTTCCTGACTGTAACTGAAATGAAGTGTTTATTGAAGTTTTGCCATAGGTTTAACGAATGTGGAACAAAATGTTACGAGTACCGTGCTTTTAATTAGAGGGAGCAGAAAACTAGTTTACTTTTTTTACCATCTAGCTTGGGAGCTTGCTGTGTTGTAGGGCTTTGGGAGAGAGAGGTGGCTATTCTGGGGAGCTGCTGGAGGGTGGGAGGGGTGTTCTCCAGGTGTCCTGCCATGCCCCTCTCCAGGAGCAGGGCTTGCACTGTGCTGTGAATGGGCTTTTAGTGACTGCCTTGCTGCAGTCCGAGGCTGTGCTAGCTGTCATCTGTAAAGGGGGGGAGCCAGGGGTTCCTAGAAGAGAGCACACTCGTGTGTGAGGCATTTGTGGGGTGGATAAGCAAAGGGAAACTATTCTGTGGGTTGTACAGGGGGAGGGTCAGTGATTGGAACGACTGGTCCATCTCCGGTTACGGAACATAATAGCCTCTTCTGTATCTTGGAAAAGATTATTTTAAAGGCTAGTTAGCTAAATTCACATCAGTTCTGTGGAAGTACCAAGTGGTGCTTTTAGAAGGTAAAACTGCTTTGATTTTTGGAATGAACTTGACAAGTTAGTGCAGATCCTTAATCTCTCTGTTTTTCTTTTCTTACAGCAAGCAAGGATTTGGCACAGACATCCTATTTCATGGCTACCAACAGGTTGTTATCCTGAACCTCTTTGTTGCACTGTTGTAGCACACTATAGCTTCCTTTACTGCAGGGCCCCCTATATGTGTCTTACCCTTGTTGCGACAGGAGACTGGGCCATCTCCAGTGGTGGTACCTTCCTGCTTGCAGTGCGGTGTATTGTACAAGGGCCTGATGGCACAGAGGGGTTAAATGCACAATGAGAAGTGTAGTGGTGCTTTCTGATGACATTTTCTCGATTGTGAGTGCATAAGTCTAAAATTGGTAGCCTGAATAGCAGCTAAAGATTACAAAGAGCTAAACTTAACCTAGAAATTCGAGCATCTTGGTAAGTACAAAACTATTTCTAGTTTACACTTGTAGTTAATGGCAGTTTTCTCTTAACTTTAAATATATTGATCCAGTCTTAACTTATAAAATTGTAGTGGGCCTAAGATCTCTTCGACTAGCTGATTTTTCTTTTCAGATAGACTAGTCCAATGTTCTTCCTTTTAGAAACAGCTCTTTAATCTTAATATATAGTTTTAAAACTTAAGTACTTAAATAGATTTAAAGTTGGAGGATTCCAAATGGGGATTGTGTATACATAGTCTGCTGTAGAAAGAATCTGAGAATTTATGCAAAAAATCTGAGAATCTGAGAGCAGGCTTTAGTCTTGATTTCTCTGTGACTTCAATTTACTTCTTGCAAAACAACTTTGAGCTTTATTTAATAGGATTACGTGACGTGCAGAGAGTTTTTAAGCAACTCTCTGCTGGTTATTAGAGTTCTTCCAAATAAATATTTCTTGGTGGTTCTTTGATGGGCACAGTTCTGTATTTGAAACAGCTGTTAAGAAAAGCTGTGATAAAGCAGTGAAACTGAACCAATATTTCTGTGCTGCTGCCAGCTGGAAGCAGAAGGCGAGTTCACAAATATCACAAATCCAGGCCCGGTGAAAGCTAAGCCCACAAGTAATTCTCTCGGCCTCTGTAACTATTGGGTACCTCCTTCTAACTGTCTCATTCAGAGACTGCATAATCACCTGTATGTTTTTTACTGTAGAATTTGAATTGACCATATTATACTTTGTTTCTAGTACTTACAGTAGAATAACTGGTAAATTTATTTACTGTTCATTGCACAAATTAAACTTTTCTACCAGATAATGCCCTGCCCTTTGTTTTCTTAAGGCAGTAAGATAGTTATGAACTTAATCAGAAAAATGTTCCATGAACTAATGTTTAACTGCTGTTGCTTGACAAGTTATCATGTTCTGTATATTAATGGTTGATTTGTTTGGGTTTTCTGTTTTACATGTTTGATTTCCTTTGGTTCCTCATTACGAAATTTGTGCAACAGTCTTCACCTTACTACATTCTGTCTTCAGTACAAGCCTACTGTGATAGCATGTGTGTGCATTCACTTGGCCTGCAAGTGGTCCAACTGGGAGATTCCAGTATCAACTGATGGAAAGCACTGGTGGGAATATGTAGATCCGTCAGTTACTCTAGAATTACTAGATGGTGAGTGACACTGCCTTTTCACAGCTTGAAATTCAAGGGTTTATTCATGTAAAAGCAGGAGCATAATATAGTAAGAGCATAGCTTTAAGCCTAAATTCTCAGTGACTTCACGTACCGGATCCTCAGGTCAAAGAAACATAGGAGCAGGGAGAACTTTGAAAGACAAACTTGGTTTTGAGGCCCTTTCTGTTTCATCCTGTGGGGTGGGGCATCCACATACCTTTTGTAGGTGCAGGTTAGACTACTGCTTTTAAGTGCTTTTAAGAACCAGGAGAGAGATGGAAATCTACCAGTGCAAATTCATGCAGTCCTGGTAATTTTGTGTACATCACTGGTCCAGGTTTATGGCTTCACTGTCATTGACACAATTCTTAAGGCTGTACAGAAAAGGGCTGTATTTATGGAGGTGGTTCTGTGTTAACAGTTTGGTATAGCTTATGATATCTCAGACTCCTATCAAATATTTTTTTCTTGTTAAATACCTTCTTTCCGGGAGAAGGCATATGCTTGGAAGACCGTACATCTCGAAGCTTACTATCTTTTGAAATAGTGTTTAACTGCAGTGGAGTCTGAATCGAAGGCCTACATACACGACTGCTTTGGAGGCGGTAGCTTCTGGGGCTTTCAGGTCTATGTACTGGACTTTGCTATTAGTGCTAGAGTGAAACATTTCATTTAGAGTAGTGGGCAGAGGCCTCCGGGCTTGGTATGGCCCAGCACGGCTCCCCATGGCCTGCTTTTTTCCTCTGCTGAGCTTTTATTTTTTAAGGGCAATTTTTTTTTAAGTGAAAACTTCAGTAATGTCGTGTGAAGCACAGAGCCAGAGTGAGCTTGAAATCGCAAGTTCAAATTTCTCTGTCTTTCTCTGTCTAAGTTGTATCTGTAGTTTCAAATACCGTGGCTGCCTTCTTTCTCATCTGGCTGTTGGTTTGGTGTGTTTGGTAAGCAT
>WKFP01014216.1:610708-618208 GCA_011057875.1 Pterocles orientalis | reverse complement strand
AAATACTATGGACAAAATGTTGCTATGCTACATTGAGATCCAAACAGTGATTTTTGGTTTCTCTGTAAAGGATATCCATAAAACTCGGTGGTTTTGGTTTTCAATGTAATTGTAAATATGTGAAACTGTATGTGTCTTTGTGTCTGAAATGAAATTCAATGTGGTGATAGTAGGGACTGAGAGGGAGGGAGAGGATATGCAACAAGATGCCACTAGTTCTCCCTGACTGAACCCCCCTGTGGATTAGGGAGGGGTGTGAATTGCAGCCTGGCTGAGCTGTTGGAAGTGAATGAAAATTAATGGGATTGGCATCAGCCTCACAAGTGAATGACTGAATAAATGCAATAAAAGGCTAATAGACAACACTATTACTCTGTTCATCACTTTGATTACGGATTTTTTTTTTTTGTTATAAGTTTGAGTACATGCATTATGTAATTTGTAAAATGATGCTGTAGTGGAGACCTTGCTACAACACTATGAAAAATCTTCCCTTGTTGTGAGATAGGAGGTTTGTAGAATAGTGAGATTCTTTCGTATGTTGAATCTTAATCTGTTCCTAATGGTGGGAGTGCTGAAGTAATGTATCTCACTGTGACCTGGTACTTCGGTATTTGCATAAAATGGCAGTTCTGTATATTCTTTTGGCTAACTGTAAATATAAATGTTTCATATTAGCATAGTTGAATTTTTGAGGTACAGCCATTTGTGTGAGATTAGAAAAGACAACTTTATTTCTAAGAACTTGTAAAAAAAAAAAGTATTTTCAATAAAATTCCCTACCTCACCTCTATTGTGCAGAAATTATCCCATTTTCCTATGTTTAATTTTCCAACTTAATTTGTAAATCAAATATTCTACTTTCAAGTGGAATGCTTGAAAGTCTGAAGTCTAATGTGTTTCCTTTGCTTCCTTTCCATTATAGTGATCAGTTATTGATACCTGAAAAGCAAATTCTATAAAATTGATGCTGTCTTAAGCTGCTCCCTTGCTCTACCCTGGGGTGTAGAATCTGTACCCTGTAATTTTGTTGTATATAGTAGTTAGCCGTGCCTCATTTTCTTATTTTTTTTTTTAGCAGTGGGGGGAAGGGGTGAGGAGGTGGGTGACAAGAGCATACCCCTCCCTGATCATTGTAAGGCTTTAAGGGGAAAGGTTCTTGATCCTTGTTTTGCAGTGGAGGGGACTGAGCAAACACTTTACTTTCTTTAATTGGGATGTCAATGCACATTCCCCTGATGGGTTCTAAAAATAAATGCCTTAAAAAACTTGGAAGTTTTGCCAAGCTGAACTCGCTAATTTATTCTTCCTTTCTCTGAAATACCTAACTCATTACAACTTAAAAAAAATAATTAAAAAAAAGCCAGGAGTGTTCTCTCCCATTGCTATGGGGAATGACTGTTTCTCTGTCTTCTCCTGAGGTGGATATAGCAAACCCAGATATTTTTTTTTTTACTGTCAAGGATTCAGTACTTGAGTTTCCTGCACTTAGGATGACAGCATTTTTCCTACCATAGTGCAGAGATTTTGTAGTCTTTGACAAGACCTATAAAATTCACTTTCTTGTGGGTTCCTGTGGGAAGGGGAAAGTAGGGGAGAAAAGGCACGCTGCTGTGCATACTGGAAGCCATCCCCTGCGAGAACTCTTGTTCTTTTTCACTTATGTGCCAGAACCAGAGTTTTGATAGGAGGGCTGTAGAAAATGGCACCAGTTCCTGCTGAACTTTGTGAAAAAGCACTAATTTTGAACCCAACTAATCTCAAAAGGCTGTGGGTTTTCTGGGCTTGATGTCTGCTTCCTTGAGAAGAAGGGCTGATGCATGTATTTTGAGATGCAAATTTTTAGATCATGTTGTTTGTAGTTTTAAGACCAGTGTAAAATAGTGAGGTTGGCATGCCTCAGAACCCTCTTTTTTCCTGAGATTTGAGCAATTGCTCAGAGCTTTAAGTATTGCTGCGTACAAGAAATATTAGGTGTCCCCTACAACAATAAAAGGGCACTGTCTTTTCAGGTTCTCAAGTTGAAGCTCCAAATCTTGAGGAAACTTGGCATCACAGCAAAGTGGTCATACATACTACTTGGCAGCCGGCATACTTTGTCATGGGTTCTTCACTAGAAACGAAAACTGTAGTCTTTAAAAGAGTAAGACTTGCCCTGCTCAAATACTATAATTAAGAAGTGTGACCCTCCTCACTGAGTCACTTTTCATTAATAAAGGTTTTTCAATAAGGTTTTTAAGGTTTTGCACCCTTTCCCCTTATTCCATTAGATACCTTCTTACAGGTATCTGAACTACCTGGATTTAGATGTCAAAATCTATGATCCCATCAAGAAATATGCAAAGTCAGACTTGTTTATAGGATGTTCTACTAGGCTGGACTCAGCCAAGCGACCCAAGACGCCCTAAACCAACATACTTGTGTAATCGCATCTCCCTGTTCTCCATCATGATTTAGATGAAATACCTTTGTTGGAAGTGTTGGCCTTGAACAACCACCTCATTTTTAAGTCTGGCTAAACAAAAGCAAAAATGTGCTTTTACATTTGGATTAAAAACTCAGGTTAATGTTTTACTAATCTTTAAGTTGAAGACTAATTTTAGTGTAACTAGCTGGATTAAACATTACATTTAAATTGCAAATAACTTATAACCTTAATATTGGAGAGCTCAGACTTTAACAAAATGTTAGTTTTGCTTATAAGACACGTAAATAAGGAGGGGGCTTTGTAATTCTGACATTTTTTAATTAAGTGTATATCCTAGAGCATTCCCATTTTTTCCCTGCTTATGACCATCAGCTCAGTTTCATTTCATACTAAATAAAAACTCATATTTACTTTGCAGCGATGTTGGAGACACTACCTTAATCTGAGAAGAACTAATATATATCATGAAAATATGTACATTCTGCCTGAGTTCATATGCCAGGGCTCCTCCCTTTATTCTGCAAGGTACTTTAACGAGAAGATACTCATGTGAAGATATTTTAAGGTGAAGTTGCTATGGATTTTTTGGCATGAGGACCAACTGGTATTCCTCAGAATGGGACTGTTTACTGTTTAAAGATGACTGTGATGTTAGGATTTCTCTTATACTGGCATAATGTTCTGTCATTGTTATGTGACATTATACCTACAGAAACTATTAATAAAGAATTTTACTAGAAGTACTGATTTCTCTTTGCCTTTATAAAGTTTAGACCAATTCTCTGAAGTCAGACTACTGGGATAAAAGTTTGAAAGCTATTTAAGTAACTAAAATGTTTAGCACTCAGGAAAGTTGATTTTCTATAAAACTTAGAATTTCTTTCCTTTTTGTAAACCACAAATTTTCATATTACTGCTGGCACTGAAGTCAGGGTCTTGAATTCTTGAGAACTCAGCCCTTAACAGTTGCAGGGCTGAGGTTTACTGCAGCTCTTCCTGGAGCCTAGGTGCTCACAAAGGCATAGGGTTCACTGCGTTTTGATGTGGGTAAACCCATTTTTGGTTTCTACAATGTCTCATTCCTGTGAAATTTTAAATTTGAAAAATACACAGCAGAAGCCTTATCAGAAAGAGAACAGTCTAAATACTAATACCTGGTTTTTGTTGTTGTCATTTTATTAGTATATAATAATGTCCTTCATACTAATTTTGTGTAGTTAGTAGTAGCTAGTTTTACTAACTGTAAAAATAATGTTCATAGTGCAGATGGAGACTGTTAAATGTCATTTAATGCCAGTGCTCACTCACGTGTTTCTCAAAACAGTTCAAGTTTCAGAATCAAATTTGCTGCTCTATTTCCGATTAAGGATAGCCCTAGACTGTCTAGTGATTCAAACAGCATTTCATAGTATTGGCAAACAAGAGAAAGGTATGCTTCAATGCTTTTGCTGCTCTATATCAGCAAACAGAAGGGTGAGAGTTACAACACATCACTCTGAACACAGGAGACATGCCACTCTGTGATGAAAGAGGAGGTTTGGGGGGGGGGATACGTGTGCATCAGTACCTGATGGGGGGAGTGAGGGACAGCCAGCCTCTTCAGCGTTACCAGTGACAGGACAAGAGGCAATGGGCACAATTTGACCTACAAGACAGTCTGTTCAAACATAAAAACATTTTTACTGTGAAGGTGGTTGACGACTGGAACACGTTGCCTAGAGAGGCTGAGGAGTCTCCATCCTTGGAGATACTCAAAGCCAACTGAACATGGGCCTGAGCAACCTGCTTCAATCAGCCCTGCTCTGAGCACAGGGCTTGTACCAGAGCAGCTGCAGAGGCCCCTTCCAACCTCAACCATTCCGTGACCTGTCTGTAAGATGCACTGCTTCATTGAGCAGAGTCAGTCACAAAGTTTAGATTCATAGTTCTAGCCAGACTAGGAAATGGTCGTGATGTAACCTTAAAGATGCACATGTGTACACCTGGGTATCTTGTGCCATTATCATGACAATATCTTATAGTAATACTGTACCTCAGTAACAAAGAACTGATATACATATGCAAAAACTAGTTATTTTTTTTCATCAGCTAAAAATTAAAGGCCCTGTATAGCCAAATAAAAGCTTCAGTACATTTAATGCCCATATAGCTATGTGGTTTGAGGTTCCTCATGGATCATCACAGCCACACTCAGGTACAAGTTAGAGTAGACCTTTCACAGAGCTTTCAGCACCTGCAATGCTTTCTGCCTATACCACGTGTTCCATAGAATTTTACAGACATTGGCATTCTGACATTTTACAGACAAATTGTCATTCCAACTTACCTTGCCTGTCACGTACCGGTGACGGCGACAGGTGTTTTTTTTCCCTTTAAGACTCTCCAAATACAAGCAGGCGTGGCCCTGTGTTCACAGTGAAGGAATGCCCAATCCAACCAGCACAGACATTGCAAAAAATGTTACTTTACTCATACTGCTGTCTAATAATAGCCTCCTTGTACACTGTTGCTCTCTAGTAATTTCTGCTGTCACTTTTAAGTCCAGTTCCTTCTGATCTTTTTTCACGTGTAGAAGTTTTTTATATGTAAAATTTATACTCATTTGGCAAGAGTTTTGAAAAATTCATTGGCTTCCTTTCACAAAGGGATGGTCCAGCAACTGCAGAGCAGAAGGGCGTTCATGTTGATCTCTGCATTGAGGGTTTGAAAAATCAATACATAAAATGAATATGCATGACCATGATGTAATTGTTTGTATAATCTAAACACAAATTTAGCTTTTTTTCTTCATTTCTCCAGTCATTACTCATTTTTAGGATTTTTTGATAAAGCTGGTAGAAGGGAAGGCAGGATTTATGGGAAGAGACTGCTGGAATTTATTAATTATAAAATTGAAATATTTTATTATTACATAAATCAGTCTTTGTTCCTCTAAATTCCTTGCAAAACATGGAATAATTGTGCTAATGTGGCTGTTTCAGGTGCACCAAAAATGCATTTATGGAGGGTAACAATTATTTGTTTGATCTTGTGTCACTCAGGCTCTTCTGTCATCTCCAATCAATGCCATGCATGTTAAGGAGCCCATATGCAAATAAAGTACTGTAATTACAATATTGGCTCGCTAGAGCCAAGGGCTTTGGGCTTTTTCAACCCTCAATTTGTAGAAAAAAAAAAACAGGGGAAAGAGTAAAGGACACTGATTAATTAAAAAATAAACTAATGAGGAAGATGGGATAAAGGAGGTGTTTATATTTAGGACATGGGGAGATCACACATTAGAAGTGAGGTGCATCCTCACTTCTGGAAAGTTAAATACTGTATTCGAAAAGGTAAATGCTTCCTTCTACCTAACTATTCCTTCTACCTCTTCAACACCATTCTCTCTGAATCAAAATATATTATGATGTTGCTGTATACAGTTCACAATTTTTCTGTTTATTGTTATATGGTCCACAGGAACTGTAATCATACCACAACAATTCTAATCTAGGGGTTAGAAATCAGGTTTCCTGCCTCCATGACCACTGCCATACCCATTCAATAACATGCTTCTCTCTAGTGCTCAAATTTGGTCTTTGGAAACACGTAAAATGCTGCTATTAATTTTATAAAGACTACCTGTAGAGGTCAGGGACTTAACTCTTGAAATTGATAGTCCATTTAAGCATTTGGGACAAAGCTGGTATTTAAAACAAAACAAACATGACTAAAACAATTCTTATAATGGGTGAATGCTAGTGTTTTGGCTTTTTAATATAGAAAACTTTATATTTCAAATAAATATGTATTTTCTGGACTGGAAATGATAATAGAGTTTTCTATTGCAGAAGATAAGAATTAAGTGAAAGCTCTTTCATTTAGAATATTGTCTTCAAAACAACTTGCCTGACGTAAGCCAGACTCAGCCAATGTGATACTGGAACAGCAAGACACATCGAAGAAATTTATCAAACATTTTGTCTAAAACTCAGTGATGCCATGTTTCTGCATGAAAATTACAGTGAAAGCAAACGGTGAGTATAAGGCATCTAAAAAGAGAATTTGTAAGGGGTTTTTCATACCATTATAGAGAGTAAAGCTCTTTTAGGTCTACTATTATTTAAAAGCTTTCCTGAAATGTTGAAAAACCTATGAATTTACAATACAGTCATATCTACCATATAAGAGGTAACCTAAGTTCCCATCAACAATCTTGGTGATACAAACTGTCTGCATTTTTCCTTTTATTTTTCAGTTAAATAACTGCATACCTGGTTAAGCATGCGTGCACAAAATCCACCGCAGTACCGGAGAATCGATCAGGCAGGGAAGGCATCAGTCCTCTGTGAGCCCCAATGTAGAACATGGCTGCTATCCTGTCCATGGAAGCCAGCGGTGGTTTTCCTGTTGCCATCTCAAATACGGTGCAGCCAATGCTCCAGATGTCTGATTTTCTTCCATATCCAGATTCATTTATAACTTCTGGTGCCATCCAGTATGGAGTCCCATGCACAGACTTGAGTGTCTCGCTCTGTGTGCCACTGAGGCTCACCCAGGCTAAACGCCTGGCACAGCCAAAGTCGATTAGCTTTACTATACCATTGGGCATGAGCATAACATTATTGCCTTTGATATCTCTATGTACCACACAATTGGCATGTAAATAGGCAACCCCTTGTAGAATTTGTTTTGTATATTTACAAAGGACAATTTCTGGCAATGGACCAAAACGATTAATAATACTAGAAATTGAGCCACCAGGAACAAACTCCATGAAAATGCTTAAAATGTTGTCTTCCAGACAAGTTCCTAAATAAGTTACAATATTGACATGCTTCAATGTCTTCAAAAGATCAACTTCCTCATGAAATTTCTGATATTCCTTTTCTGTAGTGAGTTGATCTGATGTATCCAAAACAACCTGTTTTACAGCTATTAATTGTCCCTGGCTTGTCAGACCGCAGTATACCTACAATGAAACTAGCATTTATTAAAAGGAAACATGAAATAAAATTGAATATTTACTTATTTTAAATAGCATCTTTGTGTTTGTCATGTTTGGTGTCTCATTGTACAATCCAAAATATTTA
>WKFP01014216.1:547591-604716 GCA_011057875.1 Pterocles orientalis | reverse complement strand
GAAGCCAGCGGTGGTTTTCCTGTTGCCATCTCAAATACGGTGCAGCCAATGCTCCAGATGTCTGATTTTCTTCCATATCCAGATTCATTTATAACTTCTGGTGCCATCCAGTATGGAGTCCCATGCACAGACTTGAGTGTCTCGCTCTGTGTGCCACTGAGGCTCACCCAGGCTAAACGCCTGGCACAGCCAAAGTCGATTAGCTTTACTATACCATTGGGCATGAGCATAACATTATTGCCTTTGATATCTCTATGTACCACACAATTGGCATGTAAATAGGCAACCCCTTGTAGAATTTGTTTTGTATATTTACAAAGGACAATTTCTGGCAATGGACCAAAACGATTAATAATACTAGAAATTGAGCCACCAGGAACAAACTCCATGAAAATGCTTAAAATGTTGTCTTCCAGACAAGTTCCTAAATAAGTTACAATATTGACATGCTTCAATGTCTTCAAAAGATCAACTTCCTCATGAAATTTCTGATATTCCTTTTCTGTAGTGAGTTGATCTGATGTATCCAAAACAACCTGTTTTACAGCTATTAATTGTCCCTGGCTTGTCAGACCGCAGTATACCTACAATGAAACTAGCATTTATTAAAAGGAAACATGAAATAAAATTGAATATTTACTTATTTTAAATAGCATCTTTGTGTTTGTCATGTTTGGTGTCTCATTGTACAATCCAAAATATTTAAGTTATTTGTTGAATAGGACAACAGCCAGTTTTAAGGTAAGATGTAGCTCAAAGATTTCTTAACATAGTCAGTAACTTACCGTGCCATAGGCTCCCTTTCCAAGGACTTCACCTCTTGTCCACGTGATAGGGTCTTTGTTAATTAAACTGTTTCCTGGTAATTTAGTAGATTCCTCAAAATTTAACAGGACACTTTCTTCACTTGATGTCAAAGAGGCTTTACTGTAACTCTGCTTGAAAGATGATGATCAGTGTGGGGAGAAAGCAGGGAGGAAAAGAAAGGCTTCGTATTATCCTTACATTTTTTATAAGGAGTAATTTTTACATAGCATGACCCTTCTCTATAGATTTACACACACATATATATACACACATTGCCCAGCTCATCGATACAATTGCTACACTAAGTAGCACTATGTAAATAATTGCAATAATATATCACAACAGTGCATAACAAGAAGACTATAGCATGCCATCTTTTTTCCATTGACAGGAAGACAGACAGAATTAACACTTAAAATAGCAGGATATACGTCTGCTTACTACGTTTTTTGTCATGTTAGTACAGTTTGCTAAGCTGAAGGGTGACTATTGCCTTGCTCTAGGTAATGTATGTAACCCAAATCTGATGAAAACAATTTGGACATGACTTCACAGGAAGAAGAGACTGCTTCAGAAAGATGGTGATAATTACTCCATCTGGCCATGCATCTCCCTAGGAGAAGTGAGACTGGAGGTATAATTGGCACCTGTGTCTTCAGAAGCATAAGGAAGTGTATCAAAATGCAGTGAAAGACATGATCTTATAAAATTGTACTTTAAATAGATAAAAAGCTAACAGGGCCAAGGAGAAGCAGTAGTGGTAGATAAGCACCTTCGTAAGTGAAGGCTCTTACCTGAGTTGGGGGTCAGAATCTAAGCTTCTGTGCTAGAGGTTTTGATTAAAGATTAATTAAGCAGCCTTAAGTCTGTCTGATGAGCCAATACTTGTAGTTCGTACATAGAAAAGCATCTGCTTGCATTCAGAGATTCAAGGAAATTGCCTGTTTGGATATACAGGAACCATTTGTGGTATCTTTTCACACTCCTTAGGTGTCAAGAGCTCAAGATCTTTTGCCTTGCTCCAGCACCTTTTTATATATGCTCCTCAGTTGAAACAGCCTCTCCTTTTTATTCACTACAAATTCTCAATTTATCTTGACCCAGCCTATAAACCTTGATAGCTATTCCTGTCATGCTTTAGTACAATCTGGCTTGTGTCCTGCAGTCTCTAACACAGGTATCTTCAACTGAGCACTGGAAGAATCAGAAAAGAGACTTGATCATTAATGAGCACATATTTCCTATCTTTCATGCCAACTTGTGCTGAAGCATCACTCAAAAGAGCTAGAAAGTTACGATAAATTACTTTTACCTTCTCTAGAGCACTATTTACTATTGCTCCATCTCCATTCATCGTATTTTCTTCTTCTTTAGTATGTGTGTTTTGCAGTTTAGAACCTGTATTTTTTGTTCTTGAAGAGTTGATGTCTTTTTCTTCAAGCATTAGCAATTCTTTGTCCAGACAACAAAGTAACTCATCACTCACATCCTTATTATCTGCCCAGGACAAAGTGTTTTGACTTGTCTGGAAACTGGGGCTTGTAATATTTTTTGTCTGAATCACTGAAGGCTGAGTCAATTCATTTGCCAAACCACTGTTTTGAGGTGTGTATGCCCAACTGCAATTTAATTTTTTTGTAGAGGATTGACACTCCAGTTTATCTGAAAAGGGCAAAGCTTCACATTTATTTATAGACTTGAAGGAGGGCTGATCTGATTCCAGGCTTTTGCAGCCATCCATATCCATCCTGCACTGGGGTATACAAATGTTCTGGTCTGTTGTTAGTAGACTGCTGCTTAGAGCAACACATTCTCCGTAGTTTTCATCACTGAACTGAAGAACATTCTGGCTACAGATAGATTTCTGATGGCTGGATATATCCTGGCTGTCTAAAGCGTGCTCCAAAGAAACTTCTTTAATAGTTGATAAGTTTGAATTTGAAAAAAAAATATTTTGCTTAGTTGATTGTGAAAGCTCTTCTAAAAATGTAAGCTGATGATCTGTGTCTTCATTCAACAATGTCATGCTCCTTGAAGTGTTTATTTGACAACCTGAATCAGAAGTTATTCCATTATCTTGCTCTGTGTTGCTGTCCCTCAACTTGGTACTTCTGTCCTTTGGAATTAAACCTTTCTGCTTTTGTTTAGTGCCAGGTACAGTCTTCTTTGGCTTAGAACAGGATCTCTTTTGAGTATTTCTTACTCGGCTGCTCTCTCTCCCTTTACTGCAGGTAGATCGGCAAGTGCTAGCAGTGCATCTCCCAGATGGCGCAGAACAAACTTCTCTACAAAAACTGTTCTCACGTTGATTGAGCTCACGTGTGTGGGAATAGACAGGAGTTCCAAACATTTCATAAATACCCGGGCCTTCATCATTTGAATTTATTTTCTTGAACATGTCACTGTATTTCAGATGAACAAAATCTGAAGCAGACTGTCCATGTGGCAGAGAAAGTGGAGTAACAGGTTTCTTTAAGATAACTGAATTTTCGCAACTGCAGGAGAAACTTTGCTTTTTAGGTTTTGGAGCAAAATGGCATTTGTCTGCTGGAGGGGTCTTTTTTTGACACTTCAGGGAAATCTCAGATTCCACATGTGGCAGTTCCAAAGATGGAAAACTCTGACTCTTAGCATTACATTTTCTGGAAGTCTCATCAGAAACTACTAAGCCTTCAGATTTCTTTATCTTGCTACTCATTTTAGATTTTGATGAATATTTATTTCTCTTCATCTTTATTTTACTTTTGTCATTTTCTTTGCGAGCGAGAATGTTGAAGCTCTGAGTAACATGAGGAGGCAGGCTACGAATGATACCCTTTTTTGTGGCAGGTTGTTTAGTAATGTGTCGTTCCGTAGCTGGTTCTTGTTCAGAGAATGTAACATGAACAACAGGTACAAGCTCACTTTGGTCTTTTGAAGTTGCTTCTGATGTTGCTTCTTTTTCTATTTCAGATTCAAAGAGACAAACGTTATTTTCTGTCTGTTTTTCAGGATAATCTTGCACTTCTAGTCTGGGCATTACTGCAGCTAAGGAATTATCTTCTAAGGCATAGTAGGCCTCTATCACTTCATTTTCACAGGAAGAAGCTAAATCATGATTGTCAAGCAGAAAGTTCACACTCTCAGCATCTTCCTGTGCTCTGTAATGCAGTATCACCTCTGTTGCATTTCCTCCTTCTAGGCCAGTTCTACAGGAATACTCTGCCCTTTTTTCCTTACTGACAGCTCTCGAGGCATCTGTGTTGCCTGACACTGTAAATGCTGTCTGAACTGTAAATATGTCACAGTTTATCAGAGCAGTACTTGAGCTCAAGTAGGGATGACTATCATCACAGAAACTGGCTTGGGTCATAAGGTTCTCAGAAGCCACTGAAAACTGGTACTTCATCTGGTCATTCTGTTCAGTACTGGTAGCTGCATCAGCCTCCTTCCATTTCAAATTGCTTTGAATTTCTTTTTTCTTGTTGGCAGGGTACTTAAAATAGTTACTCATGCTGAAGTAGTACAGGTCTTTCATTGGAGTGAATTTATCAGAAAAAGTAGCCACAATCAGGTTTGATGACTTTTCATTTTGCCTTTTTAACAGATTGTCTAACCGATATTGATAAAATTTAGTAACTGCTTTTATAGGCTGAGGAATAGAGTTCATAATATTAAAAATATTTCTGGTGTTGGTGGTTTCATTGATAATATTATCCTCTAGAGGAGCAAGATGAATCGTTCTTACAGGCTGAAATGTCACTGGTGGCAAATGAAACTGTAATTTCCATTAAAAGCATTAATAATGTGCTACACAACAGATTCAGGTAAAATCTAATCACTAAGAACCAAATAGACTAAAAAAAAGAAAATCAGAAAACGATTATTCTTGTATATATACCCATATTTTACTTAATATGAAGGGTAATATCAAAACCTTGAGAAAATACACTAATTTTCTTACATCCATATATTAATTTTCTCACATCCAGCATTATTTCTAAGTATTTCAT
This sequence comes from Pterocles orientalis, assembly GCA_011057875.1. Classification (NCBI taxonomy): domain Eukaryota; kingdom Metazoa; phylum Chordata; class Aves; order Pterocliformes; family Pteroclidae; genus Pterocles; species Pterocles orientalis. The sequence goes on along the minus strand of WKFP01014216.1, from coordinate 599,917 downwards.
AGTACAGAAAATGGAATCCTTTGCTATAAGGTACAAGTCATTCACCATGATTTGAAAATAATAAGCTTTGTCCACACATACAAACCGTCTTGTCAGTTATTAACTACATCTTATGCCACATAGCATGTTTGCTACAGGAATTCAAAGGCTGGTCAGTGCCTTCATGTGCCAAAGTTCCTTTCTTACTGTGCACTCTCACTGAACAACAGCGTGATTCTTATGTTGACATTTAAAGTCTTTTTATGTAACCCTCCAAAGTGTACTGACATCTGTAATTATATTCTTAATGGAACTAGATCTCATGTAAACAATCTTTAAAAAGCAAAAGCTAAAATATTATAACAGAATGTTATTTTATCCATAGAGAAAACTATTATTACAAATTATTTATAGGTTTTAAAATACATTATTATAGAATCATAGAATGGTTAGGGTTGGAACATCAAGTTCCAACTCCACAGCTGCTCTGAGCAACTTGTGCCCGTGTCTCACCACCCTCACAGTAAAGAATTTCTTCTTAATATCTCACCTAAATCTACCCTCTTTCAGCCTAAAACATTACCCCTCATCCTATCCCTCCAACCCCTCATCAAGAGCCCCTTCCCATCTCTCCCATAGTCCCCTTTAAGTACTGGAAGCTACTCGAAGGTCTCCCTGGAACCTTCTCCAGGCTGAACAACCCCAACTCCAGCTGGGTGCTCCAGCCCTCTGACCATCTTTGTGGCCCTCCTCTGGACTCCAACAGGTCCATATCTTTCTTAAGCTGGGAGCCCCAGAGCTGGATGCAGTACTCCAGGTGGGGTCTCATAAGAGCAGAGTAGAGGGGGAAAATCACCCTGAATCTAAAAATATAGCTCTTCCATATGTTTAGTGTAGTCTTATAAAATTCCATAAACAATGCTATATAGGCCACAGACTTAGCTCACAGAGTTTTAAGAGCATTGGAAGATAGCATAGTCTGCACTTCACTGTCAGTGAAGTCAAATGGGCAGCTACACAAAGGCCATTTTTCTACAGCAGCTGACAGAGAAGCTTCTTCCCAACTCATTACTTGAAAGGTACTGTACATCTTTGAAAGAAAACAGACCTGAGAATTTGAGTACTTTGTTGTGATTATTCAGATGAATACTAAGAATAATTTTCTGAAAATAAATATTCTGGTTTTTATTTTATAGGAAATGGAGAAAAAAAATCTTGAATATACTATATATATTTATGCAAATGAATGCAATAGAAATAAGCAGAGTCATATGCTCTGAGTACTCATTTGCATGTCTATATTCAACATCAGTTTGCAATCTGCAGGAAATTTTTGTTTGCATTCCAAGGGCAAACTGAGGTTTGAATGTGCCAAGAAAAGCAATGAGTGCTGTTTCGAAATTTACAGTTCTGAAGGCTTTGTCTAGTCTGCATGGCTTTAATATGAATGCTCAGTTTATCCCAAATGATACGCCTCTAGAAATCATCAGAGCCTAAGATGTGAAATAAAGCTGTATTAAATCACACTGTGGTCAGCTAAATTATTTTTCTAAAACATTTCCCTCCATTTGAAATGTTTTTCCATAGCCCTTCTCTCAGAACTGTTGCTATTACTTCTATACTTTTTTTTTCCTGTGTATTTTTTCCTATTGTATTCTGTAGTGGGTTCACTAAAGTATGCAGCTGATTCAATAAATCAAATCTTTTGTACAAAGGGCTATTAATTAATATCCATAAAGAACAAATTATCTTTTTTCTAAATACAGTATATATGATCTTTTGTAATTTTTAAGGCTCAAGTGGTGTGGAGCACTGATTCCTGTAAAATTGCTAGCTTGTCTGTTAAGTACAAAAACAGCTATAAAACCTGTTTTGTCAGGAATCCTATTCACACTTATCACAAAATTTCATGCCAAATATGTTTAATCCTAAGACCTTATTTTTTATTTGCTAACACAATAAATTTCAGCAATCATATCAAGACTGTTCTTCAGCTTGGCTTCAATTTTAAACTACCACTCAGTACAAGAAAATTGTTTGGTTTTTTTAGATTTGGCAAAACTAGACATCTAACACGTTTAACATCTAGGATGCACACGCTCTAAATTAACTTATATATTTCTATTTAAAAGGTTTTATATCTTTTTGAACTTCTGACCTTTTTCCCCAAAAAAACCCCTGATGTAATAATATCTTACTAACAAACTGCTGATATACATCTGAAGATTAGCTGACACACATATATATGTAAAAATACTTCATGTTCATCCAAAAAAAATGGAAGACTAAGCAGAGGAAACTACCCACACTTCTTCTGTATTGCTATTTTTAAAGTATTGAAAGCATGTAATACTTCTGTGTTCAGTTTTATACATAATACCATCTTACCTCAGATCTCTTGTTCCTGGTTTTTAGCATTGTTATATTTAACCCTTAAAAATCAAAACAAACGAAATGTTAATTCGCTATTCTTAAAGAGACTGCAATTTTAATTTATAAATTAATTTCAAACTGTAGGGTTCTGGGAACCAAGAATCTGTCTGATGTGCGGATGCAGGACAATGCTATAAATCTCCTATGCAGAAAAAAGTTGAAATATTAATTGTGATACTGAACTATACAGTTCCATTTTCTATAGAAAACTATAAAATATGATAATTTTAAAATACTTTGGTTCTACTAATTTAAACACATATTTATCATCAATTTCAGATGTTTGCTAACTTCAATATATGGCTGATTAGTATTGCCAGTATGAGCAAAAAGGTTGAAGAGATGCCATCAAGGCCCCACTCCAGCTACAGAGAATGACACCCTACATTTTGTGGGCTCAGTTCATTACACAGAGTAGCAGGAATGGTGAAGTCTGTCTTTGCTTGCCTTTATCGCTTTCATTCTGCAAACACACGCACACACATAATTAAAGAAGAAGGTCAACATGGCTGAGCTGTACGTGAGGAAGTCAAACACACATAAAGACAACTTAAAGTTTAAAGAAAAATTATTTCTAAGGCTTTGCCGTCTGACTTGATAGCAATATATAACTTTATTTAAGAGCTGTGACTTTTAAAATTGAACTTACTTTGTTGTATTTGTGCTTTTATTATCTGAAAAGCATCCAAATCCATAAACGATTTTGAAATGTTGGATTCTGGGCATGAGGCCTGTAGCAGAAAGCTGAAATCAAAACCACACCCTGTGTTCTCTTTTTTCAGGAAGAAAGGGAAAGAAGATTCTGCCACATGGTTTCTGAAGAATGAAAAATGCAAATATGGAAAAAGATAAATCCCGTGAATGAAAAGAGGTACAAAAATATAGTCTAAATTAACCTTAAAGCTGTATGCAAGATAATTGTCCATTTTTAATTAAGGCAAATGCTGATGTACCACCATATACCATATGTTTTTTCATATCGTACCAATTAATTTGTTCATCTAGTGCAACATCCTGCCTCCAGCAATAACCAATAAGACAGACACGCTACACAACATACATAGCTGTGTATAACATCTGGCATGGCAAAAATATTTTCTTACTCATAGGGTCATGCCTGCTTTGTCTCTGTTTCTGCATACCCAACTGCAAATTAAATATTAATACTACCTACCTGTTTGTTCCTAGAATTTTGTATGACTGATGCATTCCTTTCATTATCTTATCTGCATTCTGAACAGCAACAACACTTCCACAACCTGCAACAATACATTATTATTTGCATAAAAGCAGCATAATTCACTGACCAGTAACACAAAGCAAGCACAGTTATTTTTGGCCATTAAAATATTATTACAAAGAAATACAGGAAGTAATTATGAGAAAAAAAGAGCCTGTTTCATTTGACTATGATACATAAACATACTTTCTGTTATAATTTTTGGATGCATGAATGCATAAAACTGAATTATTTTTATTTGTTATAATTTTGGGCATGTGAATGCATAAATCTGAATAATTTTTAGTTATTTAGGTAAATGCATTAATTTGATATATTATAAAAGCAAAGAACATTTTTAAAAATTCCAGTTACAGCTCCTATTTCAGCAGAACAGAAATACAAGAAGCATATTGACAGAAACTCTACAAAACCAGAGTTTTTAAAAATAGGAAAGGTATTAAAATCAAAACAAATCTCAGGGCTTTTCTAAGGTGGAAAATAACTCTGAGTTTGATTTCAAATTTTTTTTGTGGTTGCTTGGTTTTGACAAGTGGCTAAATGTCAAGTCAACATTGTCTTTTTATTTCTTCAAATCCCACATGTAACACTTTATACATATAAACTTTGGTTAGACTACCTTCTCTGTTTCTCCTCTTATTTTGTTGGTTGTCAGACATACTGTCCTTAGATGTATTAAGGTCCTGAAACCTAAAAAGATGTTTTATTAATTGATTTCCAGTTCACATGTACAGATCAGTACTTTATATTTCACTATTTCAGAGCCATAAGTAAGACAAAAGCAACATTTTAAAAGGTACTTGAAATTATTAAAAATATTATAATTTAACTTTACATCCAGTGCCCTGTCCTGTGAATAAACAGAACCAAACAGTCCAGACACAGTTTTTATTTCTAAAAACTCAACATATGCTGTGCTGAATACGACATGAAATCTGTCAGTATTGTTCTGCTGAGACCATCCTTACTGTCGGACCAGAAAGTCAACACTTCACATTTGGGAGACAATTGCATTTTTAACATATTACTGAGAGGCCAAATCAGAATTAAACTTTTATCTTTGTCTACTTGGTCAAAACTATCTCTCAGCAGAAGAGGTTGAACATCCAAAACTTTCTGAGCACAGAATAGCTTGCGCACGGCAGCCTCAACATATCTCTTTGATAGCTTATTCCAAAGAAACATGAAGGCACCTGGAATCTTTCTATAAATTCAGTGAAATATGTGATTTACTTTGTAAGTTGTTTTTAAGTATCTTGACATTAAATCTCCCATAACACAAACAATCTAGTTTTAAAAATACATTCAAAACTTAGCTGGGCATTTTTCTCTACAGAGCCAGTGCATCCAGACTGACCTGACTGAAAACTTTAACAAAAATCTCATTGATATCAACAAGGTATAAATTTCATGCTTTATCTCATACCTACTATAAATACATGAATGGCAATGTATTATCTCCAAATATTTACAAAGGTAATTTTTTTCAGTGTTTAAGCATTATACACATTATAAAAAATAACTAGCCACTATATTACTACTTTTTTTGTTGTCACTGAATTTCTGTGACCTGTGCCAGGCCTCTGACGGAATTTGGTTTAACCAAGAGCCAGTAGCCAAGACAGAGTTGCTCTAGTAACATATTAGTAGTAAACTTCTATTTTTCACTTAAAACTATTGTCTTGTCAGAAACAGTATCTTAACCGTGAGTGTACCTTTCTGTAAGCATCTTGGTACTTCTGCATGTTTAGAAAAACATATTATTCAAATTGTACTACCTTTATAAAACCAACACACCTTAAAGCTGTCATTGAACTTGTATTCCAAACATTTAACTCCTGTTTGTTGAGAGACATGAATAACAGGGCTAGCCAGGTGCCTCCAACTGCTGGCCTCCTACGAGGATATATGAGCTTGCTACACCTACATGACAGGCTTAAAAGAGATTTCCATCAGGATTTCCAAATAATGCTTCGGTATCTTCGGTATCCAACCTTGAATCATTCCATATAGAGATAAATACCACATGCATATTCAAAGTTATGCTTTTACAGTATTTCTAAGTTGAGGCAGAAACAGTAGTAAGAATAATATTCATTGAAAGTATTCGTGCCTTGTATTTTCAGTTTCAAATAACAGGATTTTTGATGAGATTTACAAGCTCACAATAGCAAAGTCAAACATTAAACATTTGAAAAAGCTGCTCTCAGGAAATTAAAACAGCAAGCATTTTCTCTGTACATTTATTTTCTACACCTTATGTTAACAATTGCATGCAGAAATAACAGTAACCAGCTAGGTGCTTCTCCAAATTGTCAGTAAAGTCACAGTCTATAAGGAAAGTTGTATGAAAGTAATTTAGCTGCAGTGGAATTTAATACCTCAGTTCTTGCAGAAAAGAACATGGTTGGGGAAAATCAGACATCCAGTAGCTGTTACTGACTTCAGTGGGACCAAGATTTCACAGCAGTTCAGATTGGACTGAGAGCATATACCTGTGAAGCAGAATGTGTACATTCTCTTCTCACACCTGGCACAGATGCTTGCATCATCTCAAAAAGCCACCTAAACTCTAGAAATCTTTTTTTAACATATAAAGAAAACATGACAATTATCTAAAAATATAAAGTGTTTCAATATATTAATTGAGTGGGGCATATTTATTTTTAAGATTGTTTTCAGATAAAACACAGTACATATTTTGAATTAATTGTAGTCTACATTCAAGACTTTCTACCTACTGTATCTGTATTCCTAACTCTAGCTGATCTAAATGGTGTTTCTTTCTGAAGTAACTGGTATTTTTTGGTAAAAAAAAATAATTTATAGTTGTTGAAAAACACTGAAAAGATAGAAATAGATTAACCCTCTCCCCACACTTTTAATTGGAAATGCCACCATTGTGATTTTAAGTTTTAATGTTATTTCATACAACTATTACCGCCTATGCCATATCATCCCAAAGGCATGACTTATTTCCCACAGTGGGAACAAGCTGTCCGCAAACATTGGTATTTCCAGGCAAAGATGCTTTTATTAGGCGTTACCCTTAATTAGAAGATTGTAATAAACCTTTCCCACAACTCATCAGCAATAGTTATGGGAAAGGAGCTATCTATCACCCCCCTGGTTAATATAGCTACGTGTGGGCAATATTGGTCCTGTTTACAGTTAACACCATTCCTGAATAGGGTGAGTAATCATACAGGGAGCTGTTTCACGATTATGAAATCATCAACCCTCTTTTCTAAGATTAAACTCAAAGATTAACAATACCATAAAATGACAGTGACATAAACAACACAGAACAATCACAAATTGCAGACTCTTAAACACGAGAGGGTGAAGTCACAGGATTTAACGATTTGAAATTCTAGACAGCTAAATAAATCTTAAATCTTAAAATAAAATTAATTCCAATTAATTGTTTTGATGGATTCGTGCCTGTTTCTGAAAAACATAGTGAACTTCTGTTTCCCAAGTGACACGAACACATAATGTAAACAAAGACTGTGATTTGAAATTAATAAAAGAAAATACAATCATGAATATTATTAATATCTGTATTAAAATGTTTCCCAATGTATTCGTTATTTAATAAATAACTTAGTTAAAAACATAAAATACATATGATATTGTACCTAAAATAAATAAGATTGTCAGACAACTTATGTGTATGAATGTACATGTATTAATAAGAATACACATTTAACAGTGTCAAATTCTTACATGGGGCAACTCTGGGTGCTAGAGAGGAATATTATAAAGTCCATAAAGGAAGATTATGTAATAATATGCCTATAAGGAATTTTTTTCCTACTAGCTAATCAAGAAGAATGTAATATGACAATTCATATCTTTTAAATATCTATGTTCCTGCTAATATTATTGAATGAGGTCTAACCTTTTACAGACCATAAATATCTTACTCCTTTACGGGAAATGTTCTGTTGTACTGACATAATTGATATAATGTGGCACTGGGTTCTCCTATTTAACCATCTAAGAAATACATGTCATATCAATTGAAAACAATTACCTTGTATTTTCAGTTTAATTTGCTGCAATATATTCTCCCCTCACACAAAAATATTGCATAACCACCATATATGTGCTCCCAAATTAAGCTGTTTTAGAATGTAATTTGTACGGCAGGCTAAAAGAAAGCAATATTTATTAAGAAATTATGCTCATGTTTACTAAATCCATAGATAGGCGGGACTATGAAAAATAGGGCACCTAGCGGCTGATGTTGCCGCTACAATTTTGTACAATTTTGTTTTTTCTCTGCTCTTCTCCTCTCATACATACTTTTAATTCATTGCTTGCCCTTACATCACTCAACTGAATAAAATAATTTGTTTTCTACATCTTCCACACCTAGGAGTACATAACATTTCCAACATTCATTATAGATTTTATTACAAGCTATTCCTAACAGCAATCTTGGGTACTACGCCGGCAAAGTACGTATATTTTTTTTTGAGTACCCTCATAAATTCTTGTTCTTAATTTATTAATAAATATCTATTTTTTTCTTTTGCAGCTGAGCTGAGGGTTCTCAGTAGTACTACTAATGTATATGGAAAAACCACCTGATGTCAAAGTACTACCAATGGTAAGATGTATGCAACAGACAGAAAGTAACAGTCAGTGTGGCTGTCTGTCCATAAGGGATCATTCTATTTTAGAGTCACTTACAAATGTCAGTGGAAATGAAGGGCCTATGTGGCTTTTGTTGGATTCAATAGCATCTTGCCACTCAATACTGCTAGTCAGGAAAATAATTAGGCTTTTGTTTCTGATTCTATTAGCAAAAAAATATAATTACTTGGCAGCATGCAGCAGCCTTCCCTAGAGACTCATGCATTTATCCTAGATTAAATTAATTTTTATAACAATTTTATATAACACTGTATCTGAGGAATGTGCATTATTTTATAACTATGTAGGAGCCAGGCATCAGACAGTACTGTCATTCTTAGTTTACAGAAGAGGAAACAGATAGAAAAAAATGGAATGAACTATAGCTGATGAGCAAGGTCACCCAGTGAACTGTGCAAAAATAGCTACAGAAGTCAGCGCTCTTGATTTCTCATTCTTATGCTAAGCAGCAGATAATCCATTAATATGTTTTCCTCATTGTATTAGTCTAAGAGTCATATTAGATGGTGAACTTGTCCAGACTTCACTTCTTTTTTTTTTTGATACACAAAACCCCCCTTCAAAATAATTACTGAAAATGTTCTATAAAAAGGCATAAACAACATCTTACCTGTTACTTCAGTTGCAAAGTGTGAAAGAGGCACAGCAACCCAAAGATAAGTTACAGAGCATTTTTAGCTCACAGCTGTCTTCCTTTGCTGGACAGCAAAGTGCAAACAGTAATTACATATACTTTGGTTTTATTTTCAGCATGTCTTTCTGACTGCGAGCACGTAGTACTTTTTTACTGAGGCAGGATCTTCTGCAGGCAAATTCTCCAGGCAGGCTCTTGAGTTTACACGATGTTGCCGAGGCAACTCACCCCCCCCCACACACACACCCCGGGGCATTTTGCTTGGAGGAGTTTAATTCAAAGAGCAGTCCTGACCTATGGAAACAAACACAGCTGAACCAGACGGTAGCATTTTAAGCTCTAATCACAAGGCAGTTCTCCCAGCACGCAAAGCAAAGCATATTTCTCTCTTCTGCTTACTTCCATTTATGCTTTTAGTACCTTATTTCATAGAATCACAGAATGGTTAGCGTTGGAAAGAACCTTAAAGATCATCAAGTTCCAAACCCCTGCCATGGGCAGGGACACCCTCCACTAGCCCAGGTTGCTTAAAGCCTCATCCAGCTTGGCCTTGAACCCCTCCAGGGATGGGGCATCCACAGCTTCTCTGTGCCAGTGCCTCGCCACCCTCATAGTGAAAAAATTCTTCCTAATTTCTACACCATTTTAGCTTTGCATTCAGTCCTCTCACCTAAACACTCCCCATGAGTGATGAATAGTTTTTTATCTCTTTTCTGGCAGCCTTAAACAGCAGACTTCAAGGATCCTTTTAAATATTTAAGTAGCAGACTATGCTGGGGGGAAGAAAGTGTAAAAGAACTATAGGCGGGCTCAGGCTGAGCTGGAAGGGTTTTGAAGGGAACAGTCTGCTGGATGGCGGGAGGGTGGGATGCGTACCCCAGGTCAGGGCGGCACAAGGGCAAGCCGGGACTCGCCCCCTGCTTTGATTTGGGCCGGACCACGAACACCAGGCCTGGGGGACCCCTCGGCTCCTGACTGACTTGAAAAGCGGCACATTCCTCTCAAGTTTGCAGGTACCCGGCACAACCGGCCTAATGGTGACAAGCTGTGGCGCTAGTAAGGCCCCGGTACCCCGGACACACGGCGACCCAGCCAGGAAGACCCTTAGTTTAACCTCTCAGGCTGTCCCGGACGGAGACGCAGAGTCTTTGGGAGCAACCCGTGCCTCAGCTCCACACTGCCCTGAGGTAACCCCTGAGCGGCCGCGCCCCGGCGCCGCCCGTGAGGCGCTTCAATCACCCGCCAGCGCGGGAGGGCCGCCCGACTGTCACCTCACACGGAGGGCTGCGGGGAAGGGCGACAGGGGCACGGAGAGCCGGGCTGAGAGACATCCCAGCCAGACGAGTCTGTGAGGAGACGACAAACAACCCCACGGCGGGACGCTTCACACCGCCCTCCGCCGCTTTCCCGTGAGCCCCTGCGCCGGGGGCTGTCCCGACAGCGGCGCAAGATGGCGGCGGACAGCGATGTGAGTGTTTCCCCCTCTGCTCCCTTTGCGCTCTCCGCCCAGGCGGTGTCCCCGCTCACTGCTTCTCCCGCTCTCTCCCCGCAGCCCGAGTCGGAGGTGTTTGAGATCACGGACTTCACCACCGCCTCCGAGTGGGAGAGGTAGGCGCTGCCGCCGGCCCCGTTCAGACACCGCGGGGCAGTCCCGGGGGCTCTGCCCTGTCCACCCCGGCTGAGGGAAGCCCGGAGGGCGGGTGGCTGGGGCGCGGTGGCAGCCGGCGCCTGGTCCCGGCGTTACCGGCGGGTCTGGGCGGCGGAGGCTGAGGCCGTCGCTGACGGGTTAAGAGGATCTGGGCGGGCTGTTTGCGAACTTAGTGGAAGGTCTGGTGTAATGTCTGTTTGCAAGGGATTAGAATAAACGTCTAGAAGGCTTGTGTGTTTTTAAAGTAGCTGCCTGGTTATTGAAATAGTCACCTCGTAGCTCAAGCCTTTGGAAGTTAGTAGAACCACGTACAAGAAACTTAAGGTGATGAATGCTCTTGTATTCTTAATGTATTTTTTTTTAATGCTTTTTTTCCAGGGACGTTGTCTATGACAGGAGACAGGTCTAAGCGCTGTGTTTTAAATCTGAATTTAGTTTGTAATTTTGTGTCAAATGCTTTTTTACCTGTGAACAATGCTCTTAGGAATTGCTAAGAGTAACTGTCATCTGAAATGTGAACACAGGAGAACCATTTTACCTGTACAGGGAAGCAATTGCTCTGTTTCTATTGTGATCCTTGGGGTTTTTGTTGTTGTGTTGTTTTGGTTTTTTTTAAAGGAATTTCATAGTGGGACAACATATTGCCTGCTTTTAGGAAGCCAAATTATAGGATAAGCTTAGTGTTCAGCAAATACTAATGCCTTTTCCTCTCCCTAATAGATTTATTTCAAAAATAGAAGAAGTATTGAATGACTGGAAGCTTATTGGGATTTCTTCAGGGAAACCTCTAGAAAAGGTCAGTTACTGTTTCAGAATTTTCTTTTAGAATTAGGAACTAGTAATACACATGTATATGTTTACATGTGTTGCCATTTTCTTCAATGTGGCAGATGAGGATTTGTGTTGGGGAATTTTGCTTGCAAAAGTGATGGTTTGGCAAACAGTTGCTGCAAATTTTTTGGTGGGCTGTCTGCCAAACAGGCTATTTCTCTGGTAAAGCTGGATCTTCATATAGGGCTTAGTGATTTTTTTATTCCCAGTTTTGACTCTGGAAACATTATTGTAGGTGTTCTGAATTCTTAAGGAGTTTGTTCTTGCGCTGCCTTGTGCCTTTGTCATGCCTCACGTACTTATGGTTGAGGGTTGTGTAGTTATACTTGTGACTTAGTATGTTTCATAAATTGGAGAGATTTTTTTTGCAAAGTCTTATTAGCGCCATTGTAGTGCTTTCTCCATCCTGTAAAATGCAGAGGAAATGCTGAGCTCCTCTGCATACTAGCACAAATAAATTCAACTGTTCTGGATTAGAATGGCTGCTGTGTTTCCAGAGGGATTTTATGATTCTTAATTCTATTTGGGGTACAGAGCATTCAGAACAAAATCTTACATTATCTAGTTAACTAGTTTTCAGCGTTAGCTACCAGTGTATTACTACATCTTTTCTGGACCAAATCTCTCTTCTTGATTTCTAGTGAGGGTTGGCCAACGTGCTTTGTTTTAGTAGCAGCATACAGTGCTGTATGGTGATGTTTTTATTTTTCCCTATAAAATTTCCTGTGCTGTATTTTTGTTTAAAAATTAATTATCCTTGCAGACAGAAGTTTTGTAAATTATAGCTACAAAATCTTTTATCAGTGAAAGCATATTCAAAGTAAATATTAAAGTAGTATTTGCAGAGAATGGTATGGATATAGATAAAATCCCAAGTGAGAAACTTCTGCCTTTGGGCAAAATTGAAGGTGCATATGGTCAAGATGCATAGTTGCATATGGATATATCTGCCTCTTTATTGCCATATAATTCTGAAGACTTCTCATGGGGATATCTGGTCCTTGAAATGAACGTGATTATTGGCAACATGAATTTTAGCACTTGGCTACCTTTATAATGAAGTGCTTTGAGAATTGGATCATTTTTTTGAAATTAAACCATATATTTAGCAGTAGGAAAAGATGAATAAATGTTATAGATTGTGTAGGCAGTATACTTTTTAAAGCTTGTGAATATTAACCTAAATTTATGTGATCAAATAATATCTTTTTTGTATGCAGGGTGTATATACCACAGGAACATGGGAAGAGAAATCAGATGAAATTTCATTTGCAGACTTCAAATTCTCAGTTACCCATCATTATCTCGTACAAGAACCCAATGACAAAGATGGGAAAGAAGAACTGGTAGAAGGTAACTGATAGTTCTCTTAACCCTTACCTGTAAGGATATAACAAAATACAATTTCAGAAAGTAGAATTCACAGTGCATAGGTTTGCTTCAGTGTGAAATTTTCTGGGATCTGATGGAGGTGATCTGACATTTCTGCTTTTAATATGCTTTACATTCAACAGATTGCTAATATAACTAGATTGTAAGTCAGCTGAACAGATGCTGATGCTCTTCTTATGTATCAATTTTTTCCATAGATGCCCTCCCTCTGCCTATGCAGGACTTGCTGTGCATGAACAATGACTTTCCACCTAGAGCTCACTGTCTGGTAAGATGGTATGTATGCTGCCTCTTGTCTTTAATATAAGTAAGCAAAAGAGTTGAAAAATCTTTGATGCTGACTCGATCACTTGTATTTCTTTTTCCATCAAGAGTTAAAGCTTAAGTAAAATAATTATTTGTACTGGACACAGAAAGGTGTGCAAAAAAAGTCCACCATAGTGGGCTTATATTTACTTTTTTTTTCCCAAAAAATATTTTTTTCTGAATTTTGTATACTAACCAGGTTTTTATGTTTCTAATATTTAGATGTATTCTTAAAAAGGAAAGCTGCAGCACTGTAAGAAACAACAGCAGCCAAATTCTTAGTAATGCAGATTTTTAGCATGTTACAGCATTGTTCTAGAGAGATTGTATTTATGTACAAATAGCTACAGTTGTTATAAAGTGAAAAAACTCAGGACTGATAGACCTGGAAGTCCTCACATTGTTTTGAGTACAGTGTTCGAATGCTGTTAAGCTCTGGTAGTTTGTGATTTGAGAATCTGCAGCACTCCATGCCCACTCAGTCTTGACCTCTCTGAAAGAGGTACTCATGTGAAAATAACAGATTCCACAGTCTGTTGGTGACAATTAGGTTATTCAGGTTACGGTATTTCTAAAAATTCTGTGTTTCAGCTGATTTGCTGAAAAAACAGGAATGTGTTCTTTTTTTTCTCTCTCTCTTAAGGTATGGCTTACGTGAGTTTGTGGTTATTGCTCCGGCTGCAAATAATGATGCAGTTCTTAGTGAATCGAAATGTAACCTTTTGCTGAGTTCCGTTTCCATTGCACTGGGGAACACTGGCTGGTAGGTGAAGGCATAAACCTTTTAACATATCTAGGTGAAACTAGCATACTGCTATTGTGAGGAGAAAGTATTAAATTGTTAGCAAAATCCATTAAGAGTTTGTTCTATTTGCACCATAGTATTGTTACAGAAGGATTTAAAAGAGACCATTTCTCATGGAAATTTTAAAAAGATTGATTCAGTGTGTTGTTTATAAAAAAAACTCAAAGGCTTTTAAAAGCTGCTAGAAGTTGTTGGAATAAGTGGCGTACAAAGCATAACTTTTGGAAGGGGATATCTTCCCTGCGTGTGGTAACAGCAACTTTCTAATATTCCTCAAAAATATTTAGACTGAAAATTAGGTGACTGAAGTCATGGATAGGGCCTTGCTTATGACATGGCAATGTTAAGCGTTCCATTTAATGATGAAGTTAACAGTATTTTTCCGTGACTCCTATTCGGCATTTTAAACTGTGTTCCACTAAGAGAAAATGTATTCTGAAGAACATGTTAAAATATTTAGCTAGTTTTAAAGACTGCAATACAGCATAATACTTTAAATAATCTGAAATATTCATGTTTTATAGTCAGGTACCATTATTTGTGCAAATACATCATAAATGGCGACGAATGTATGTTGGAGAATGTCAGGGTCCAGGAGTTCGAACTGACTTCGAAATGGTTCATCTTCGCAAAGTGCCAAATCAGTATACTCATTTATCAGGATTACTAGATATCTTCAAATCCAAGATTGTAAGTGCATCTGAATGTATATAGCTGATAGTAATAATTTTATTACCTTGTTGCTTATAGATTCACTTCTATCTTGTAGGGGCTTTTTTTTTTTTTTGTAAGGATGAGGCTTACAGTGCTGTTACCAATGAAGTCTTTTTCTGGATGTCACTATTATCTAGCAATAGGGAGTGAAAATTGGTATGTTTTTGTTCCTCAGTGTTACCACCTTCTTTTTATTTTTATTTTCCACTGGCATGTGAAAGAATGTGTCTGTTTTACAGCCTCCTTGTAGCAATTCTCTCTTCCCTCTCCCCAAAACAAACTCTATTTTGCTATTTAAAAGGAGAAAGGAGGGTTGGAGTGGGTTTTATTCTGATATTTTGTAGCTTCTTACGGCAAAGTTAAGAGTGAAGAATAACCTGATGAGATGTGAGGAGTCTGTGTGAGACCACTTGTTTCTGGAGTGGTCTGACTGACTGCAACACTTCACAACTAGTATTGGTAGTCAGCAATCTCACCGAAATGCGAAGGAAAAAAATCCTCAATGAAAACGCATTCTGGGTCAGAGTTAATTCTGAATTACCACTTAAATGGAGCATATGAAAGTCTCGTGCATTTTAGAAAGCTTATGTGATTACTTTTACCTGTCAGTGGCTTTTTGAATAATGGCTTTACTAGTAATACTTGAAGTGTTGAAGTTCTGATAAAGTTAGCTCCAATGCAAGCTATCGTAACCAAGTTATGTTCAAGGCCTGGGGTGTTTGAGAGCATGTACTCTTTACATTCCATTTTTTCTCTAATATTTTCAAGGGATGCCCTTTAACACCACTGCCTCCAGTTAACATGGCTATTCGGCTTACGTATGTTCTTCAAGACTGGCAGCAGTATTTCTGGCCACAGCAACCACCAGGTAGGAGATTTGTGTCAGAATAACTTAAGATCAACATCCAATACTAAAGAAAATGTTTGTGTATCTTGCCAGAAGAATTAACACATTTTCTGTGTTACTAGGAGAGGCTTCACAGAATGGTTTGGAAGGGGTCTTAAAGGTCATCTAGTTCAATTACAGCTGAATACCATCCCACTCCCTAGCAAGCTTAAAGCTGCTCTGAAATCGTGTCTGTGGATTATGGTTGTGACAGGTGCTTTGGTTAGGGCTGTGCCTAGAAATATGCTTTTTTATTAGCATTTAGAGAAGTAATGATATTTCTAAAATGGCAGTATCTGTCGGAGAGAAAAGAGTGACTGACTGTGGATCTGTAAAGAATCCTGCCCTGAATTCCATAGGGAAACTTTTGGATTCAGGTTCTAGTAAGTGCTGATACTTCACAGGAGTATTTGTCAATAATTTTCATAAAGTAACTGATTTTAATGCTTCACTATTTAAGTGGGAAAAGGAGAAAATATTACATGGATCTTGCTTGAGGTAAAATTTTGAGTTTTTGCTGTTGTTTATTCTGTGCTAAATAAGCCAAGCAGTTGATTTGTTTGTTTGTTTCATGTGGGAAAAAATTTCTGATCAAGCCTTTTATTATATTAGCCTTGTATGATAGGAGAAAGGGGGAAAGTAATATGTAGTCTTAAATCTAAGGTACACACTAGACTTGATAAGTTTATGCCATAGTGATGCTATTTTGGAAAATGGAGTAAGTTTGTGCACTTGGTAAGCTCACAATGAGCTCTTGTATGTTTGCTGGATGGTAATACTTTCATCCTTGGGTGTCAAGGATTTGTTTTTAAGAGACCTATTTATATGTCACTAGAATCAGAAAACAGATTATAAACTTATTATAAATTTATAAATCTATAGAAAAAAGGTAGGTTTTAGTTCCTTCTTAACATGCATTTTTATTAGTTATCGATGTGGTATTTTAGGCACGAGGTGCCCAAGTTCTATTCTTGGCTTGGTAGTAGTTTTATGTAACAAGGTTGGAGTATTTAGGGCACACTTAGAGGGACAGAACCTGTGTGACCTGGGTCTGGTTACCTAATTGTTTGGCTTTCCTTTGCTTAAAAAAAAATAATTCTTAGAGTTATCAAAGGTATGTTTTGAAGAAGTCTGTAATGAAGTTGATCCTGTGTGCTTTGTATGTAAGGAGTGTTGAAAATATGTTTAAAGAGAATCCTGGTTTTTAGGGTCAGAGAGAATCAGTGCTTTTTAAAGTGATAGTTTCTCTTTGTAGGTAAACCAAGTTTACTTGTAGAACAGATTTTATGTTTTATTATTTCTGCAGACACAGAAGTCAATGTTTTCTGTAATCTCTCTGCCTTGCTCTAGTTATTCACTAAGTCAGGAGCCCCAGTTTGCGACGAATGAGTTGTACCCCTCTGATCATATCTCTTGATTTGAGCAGTTTGAATGAATTTTTTTTAGAGGATTCTGGTTATGGGAGCTAGTGGCATAGCATATTGCAGAAACTGGAGATGGACAACATAATTTTTACTGCTGTTGCTACATGCAGTTGTGGTTTATGTTCACTTTGGAGAACTAGACCCTTACTTTATTACTGTCACTCAATTAGCTCTTCTCAAATAATGTAAATGTGTCTTTATCTTCTCAGAAGATATGTAGCTAAGTTATCCAAATACTGTATCTGTTCTAATACCTTACTTGTTTTGTATGTAAACAGTTTACCAGATGCATTTAAAATCATGTATCAGATGCTGTAATAACATTATTATAATGTTTATAATGGCATTACAATACATTATTATGCGTTTAAATTTTTGTTCAGTGAAGGCTGTCTGGTCTTGGTTTATATATTTGAAGGATATAACATGGGAAGTGGCTGAGGATGCTGGGAGGCATCTTTAGGTACTTGTGATTGCAAGAAATTTCCCAGATCGTTGAGTTAAGTCTTTAACTACAGGAGACATAACATATGACTCTTTTAATAAAATTGTCAACCTTTTAAAATTAGTTGTTTTTTTACTCTGCAGAGTTGCTCTTCTGGAATCTCCCTTTTCTTCTTGGAACTGACTTCCTGCCTAAATATTGTTATGGCAAATCTGTGTCTATTTGTTCTTGTGGCAACATTGACTCTCTAAGGCTGCCTTTGTAGCTATCATCTTTGTGTGTATGAAGGGAATAATGTTCCCTCAACGTGGATGACAAGAATTTAATCTGTCTTTTTAATTAATAGTTGCATGATTACTTCCTAGTTTCTGCTGGAAGCAATTATTTTGGCCATACACTAGGATTGTATTTTCATAGCTCTGCCACCTTAGCTGTGCAGCTGTTCTCTGGTCATCCTACGTGCTATGGTCTTTTTACTGTGAAATTTAGATGATATGCTTCTTAAAATATTCCTTAAATTCTGTATGGAAAATGTATTAATCTGTCTTCAGATATAGATGCTCTAGTTGGGGGAGAAGTTGGAGGCCTTGAGTTTGGGAAGTTACCGTTTGGGGCCTGTGAGGATCCTATTAGGTAAGATAAGAGTTCAAAACACTGTGTTTTATAACTTTTGTAATAGAGGACTTGAAGGTATATTATTTCAAATCTTAGCTTTGCCTGTGTATCACTTAATATGTCCCTAACAGGTGACTTAATTATTGAAGTGTATAATAAACATCTGTGAAAAGTAATGGTCTAATAGCAAATAATACCATTTGCAAATTGTGTAATGATATTCAGAGTTATTGCTCATAAATCTTTCACCATAAACTTATGGAGCACTCCATTTATCTCTGAAACTATTATGTTGAAATATACCTTAACAGGAGATGAACTTTAAGAACGGTGTGCCTTCTTTCAAGGGTTGGGCCAGCTCTCATCTTTAACATTTGTAGAAGACTTAAATTGGGAGGGTCTGTAAACTGAGTCATTACAATCTCTCTGTGTTCTTTTCTGAACACCCCATCACCACCCAGCAAATCTAGGAATTATTTTGATGTATTAGTGTTTAATGCTCTAGGCAATTCATGAAAGCTTTTCTTTCCTCTGTGCCTGGATACCTGGAATACAAAGCACAATTTCTCCTTTTGTAGTGAGGAGTTGGGAGAGAGTCCTGTGTGTCAGGTACTAGTAAAGTGTAATGCAATACTGGGTGACATGCTGTAGAATAATGAACAAAATATATGCAGTGAGAAAACTCATTGGAAAACATGCACACTTCTGAGTGTAGCTGCAAAATACATAGAGGAACTTAAGTTTGGACTCTGACAAATATCTTTCAGATACCTATGATGGAGAGATTACTTTCTTCTACCGCTGAAAGATTTAAATCTTGTTTTGTTTCAGTGAGCTTCATTTAGCTACCACATGGCCTCACCTAACAGAAGGTATAATTGTCGACAATGATGTTTATTCGTAAGTATTTTGTCTGAATTGCAAATATCTAGAAGTGTGCTTTATTGGTTAACTACTGCATTTTGCTGATGTCTAAAATTTTGTGCATGGCTTTGTGTGTGAAAGAGAACCCATTTTGAGGAATGCTAAGGTCAGTTGATAGAATGTCTCATTTGGGAAAACACTTTTGAAATGCATTTCTGTGTGAGAAAATATTATTGTATGGTAATCGCAACAGAACACACACCTCCGTTTTTGGGCATATTCTCATGCTAGACTTAAAAAATTTGTGTATTGCACGTTTCTTGGGAAAGATGATAGTGGAACATGGGAAGAAAAAAAGAATTAACTGAGTGACATCCCTCTGCCAAAGACTCTCATCCAGGTTTTCTGGTAAGCTTTGTAAAGAGGAAAAACAGTGTATACTGATACTTCAGAAAGGAAAAAAATGGTGTGTTACTGTTTTAGTTAATGCACAAATTAGTTGCAGTATTAATAACTTTAAAAGGAGACTATTTAGTTGAACAGAATAGTTCTCTGCATGTTTCTTATTAATGTTATGTACATGCCTGAGAACAGGGACTCTTGCTTGCATTTTAGAGTGTTTGTTATGTTCTCCTGTGGAATGTGATGTGTGTTATGGCTTCTATGGCCTAACTGGCTATGACATTCCATTTATTGAGAATTTGATACCCATCTATTGCATACTTATGGTGACAGCATGGCATTTGGTGTTTTTTTTTAAAGTGACCTGGATCCTATTCAAGCACCCCAGTGGTCTGTGAGAGTCAGAAAAGCAGATAACCCTCAGTGTCTGTTGGGTAAGACATCACAATTCCCTGTCTTCTCTTGTGGCTTTTAAGCTATTCAGTTGAACTGAGGACTGAATTATTGATTACCTGATGACCTCTGTTTTCTTACTCCCTTTATTTTTTTGAGTGGACAATATTTTTGACATCTTTTTCAAGAACACAAACTTTGCAAAAACAGAGGTTTCTGTTGTAGGTTGTTCTGTGTCTGTGTACCATGAACGTCATTGCTGTTCTTACTTCACCAGGTTCCAGAGAATAAGCATTTACTGTGTGTGTTCTGTGAAAATTCAGATTTCCTAGAATCTTTAAATTTTAAGTGACCTCTGCATATGTCCGTTTCCTTAGTTAAATTAATCTGTCTGACAGGCAGGACTGGTATTGTCTGGAGAGCTGTACTATTGTCCATCCTTGCCTTTTAGCTTGTGGGGAAATGGGCTTCAAAACTAAAAAAATACTAACATGCTGAAGAAGTTTCATCATGTTTTGGTGAAGAGGTGGAGTAAACTGCATGCAGAACTCTGCTCAGGAGAGGTGACTGATGGCTGTTTAGGTGTGCATTTTCCTAAGATTTTGTAATGTGGTTTAAGGATATTTGTGCTTCAGAACAAATCATCATGTTCTTTCAGATGAAAAGATAAAATTTACTGTCCCTCAAGAATCACTGTGAGGATTAGCCTACTGTTGAATGAGATTGAGTAGTTGTTCAGAAACTTTGTTTCTCTTATAGGTGACTTTCTTACTGAATTCTTCAAACTTTGCCGTCGGAAGGAGTCAACTGATGAGATACTTGGAAGATCTGCATTTGAAGAGGAAGGAAAAGGTAAAACTAAAATCTTGTGGATTTGTGTTACTTGATTTTGATTGTTTCAGGTTATTTTGCCTTCCATATCCCCTTTTCCTGACTTCAGATCGATCAATTTTTTATGCTTGTAACTCTTGGGCATTTTCTGTTATACTCCTAGGAATTTTCTGGTCAGTGCTACTTGTTATAATTTCTTATAAATTCTAGGCACTCTTAGCTCTCAGAGGACAATTGCCTCTGTTATTGTTCTTTTTTTCCACTGGAAAACAAGAGTTTAGAATTTGACTAGTGTGTACAAGAGTTAGTTTTGAGCAAACATCATGGGTTTATCTATGTCTTTTTATGTATTGTTGTATTTTTTCCACTTTTTTTCTCTGCTTTTTGAAGTACTATATAGTGCATATTTTAACAGCCAGTTTAAAGAGTCTTTAATTTGTTTGAGAGGCTCTGCTGTCATCCTTTTCATTTTAAGGGCCTATCTTATTCCTGATGGATGAAGAAGAGAATTGTAAAAAGCAGAAAACAAACCAACAAAACTTCCCTCAAAGCCAAACAAACCAAAATTATCTGACCAACAGGTCAGACTTTTTCCCATCGGTATAGATACTGAGATCTTTTTGATGTCTGTCCCTTTCTTTCACTTTTCTTGCTGTATATGGTGAAGATTCCCTTCTTTCCTGCCTCTAGTCACCTTTTTTCCCTCCAAATGTGGCCTGTATCTATGGATTTTCTTTGGTTATATTTGGTGTTAGTTTTGAAGGGGGTTGCTAGTTAGCTTAAAAAGGTGTTAGACCAAGTAGGGTGTGTATTACTCCTAGTGCTTGATGAACAGTTTCTTTAGCCCTCCTTGTCTCTAATTTTCTTGCAGTGTTTGCCAAGGTGTTTTTCCAGGCTGCTGGTAATTATTCACTTAAATTTGTCTGCCATCTTTTTAGCAATGATAATTCATTTTCTTGTAAGAGAGGTTCTAAAGTTTACCAGCAGCAGATCTGGAAAAAAATCTTTTGATCTGAGGAATTTACCTGAGGACTCTAAAACAGAAGAGTGCTTATGCCATGTAGGGTCATATATAAGGAGATTAATACTGGATTTATTTAAGGTGTATCTAAAGCTCTAGCATAGGCTTGGACAGTCTTTGTTATCTACAATGTATTAATTGGTTTCATGTATAAACAAGATTTAAACACTGGCTTGTCAGCAGGCACTTTGCCGATACTCTGCCTGTAGTTTTCCGCAAGTATGCGGTACTACTACGGTAGGTGGCAGGCACTGTCTACAGCCAACTCAGTCTAGACTTCATTCAGTAAATTAAATCAAGGACAGTCTGACTCCTGGCTAAGAACAGTGAACATCAGGTATGGAACCTGACAGCACAGGGTGTAGCTTTGGGTAACAGGGTGTTAAAATCAATCCAAGTTAAATGGACTGAGTATGACAGGTGAACTTTTTTAAAGAGACATGGTCTTGCAGGGTTTTTTTGTTTTGTTTTGTCCTAGTTATTTTTATTTTGTTTTTACAGAGGTTGCTGATATTACCCATGCTTTGTCGAAGCTCACTGAGCCAGCACCAGTCCCAATCCATAAATTATCAGTCACAAATATGGTTCACAGTGCAAAGAAAAAAATTCGCAAACACAGAGGTGTAGATGAATCACCTTTAAACAATGAAGTTCTAAACACTATTCTTCTGGTAAGTGAGCTGTCCATGCATGTTAAATTCATATAAAACCAGTATTTTGTGCTTCCACTGATGCATTTGGTTTATAGTTTATGGCAGAATCATAAATAAAGGTCTCTGACATGAGTTCCATTATTTGAATTGCATTTATCAGCTTTCTGAAACAGCTTAAGTTGTTACGAGTCTCTGCAATGTAAGTGGACTGAAAATGAACTCTGAACTCTGCAAACAGTTTTAATTACAGGGATTGCTGGTACGTAACCAGCAGTAGCTTTATGGAGAAGGTAGGAAAAGCAGGAAAAGTCTACTGATGGAAGTTTGGATTTTTTTGTTTCTTGAAGTTCTTATTTCCTGATGCTGCTGACAAACTTGCAGATGGATTTGAAAGCAGAACTAGCACGTCAACAGGAAACAATCCTCCTCCAGAGAATGAAGATTATGTAAGTTTTGCTGACTGACACTCATGAGAGAGAGAGCGAGCAATTTTGAGTGTGTGTTCATACAGACTTTACTGTGGTTACCCTATGTCTTGTAACAGATCATTTTTTGGAAAGAGGAACTTAGCTTTATGGAATCTGAATGTAGAAATAGTGATTTGTGGGGTTTTTTCTTCTAATTTTTTTTTTGTCTTCCAACGACTACTATTTTTGGCAGCTTGTACTTATAAGTTTAGAATGTTAGTTAGCCACTTGTATTGACAAACAAGAAAAAGATCATATGGTTTTGTAAAACATGCCATTATTCCTGTATTTCCTGCTTTCTTTTATTTCTTACTCAGAATCTCTTCAGTCAGTTTAAATCTGCTCCTTCTGATAGTCTGACATACAAACTAGCTTTATGTCTTTGTATGATAAACTTCTACCACGGAGGAGTAAAAGGAGTGGCACATCTTTGGCAAGAATTTGTGTTAGAAATGCGCTACAGATGGGAAAACAACTACCTTATTCCAGGGTAAGATTTTTTTGTTGTTGTTGTTGCCTTATCATAGGAAATGTTATTTGTTTCAGGAACAGAGTGAGTTCACTATGACTTTGAAAGGTGCTGTTTTTGTTTTTTTTTTAAATTACAAATGCTATTCTCTGTTTTTATTATCCTCCTTCCTTAAAGCAAGAAAGAATAGGAAGTAGGGAAAAGCATCTGTGCCCTCCTCTGAAAACTTCAAGATGCCTGGGGAAGTTCAAGTTAAAGAACAGTCTGCTGAGTGAATGAGGGTGAGGGGGGGAAAAAAAAAAGCTTGGCATCCAGTTTATCATAAGATAAAAACGAAAGAGCTGATACAGGCAGAAACAGCTTTGCTTTGTGGTGTAGTTTCACCAGTTTTCTAAGGGAGCTGTTCCAAGTTCCTGCTGGTGTAATAGCCTTTTCAGGCAGCTCCTGCTGTCTCGAGTATTCCAATCCTTCCAGGTTATGTCTGCTGCAGTAGAGCTTGTTACAGACCAAATGAAGGTTTCTGTCAAGATGAGGTATTGGTGTAGAGCACAAATATATGCCTCTTTTCCCCTTTCCCCTAAAATGGAGTGGACTAGCCTTTTATTCGCTAGTTTTGCCCTGCAAATAAAGTGGAAGTTGAACTATATAGAGATCACTTTAGCATTACAATTTTTAAAGTAAAGTGAAAGGGGCTTAATTTTTGTTTGGAAAGAATTACCCTTTTAACTTCCGCATGGAAAACTGACTGTGAAATGCAGGTGTGTCTATTTTCTACTAGTGGGAATGGTCTCTGAGTTTCAGAAATGACCTCTAGGAAATCAATGTAGTTTAACTTCTGGGATTGTTCAAGTCAGTAGCTTGTCTTCTGAGATCACAGAAGAGCGGCATAGTTGAAATGCTGGGGGTGGGTTCAATGTGGATGTTTGCCCCATTTTTTGATTTCGTATGATTTAAGACCACATGCATGTGAAAGATTCGACTTTATAATTGATAATGGTTACACTTCTACCTTTTGTTAGATTATCTAATGGCCCTCCAGATCTGAGATGCTGTTTACTGCATCAGAAACTTCAGGTAAATATCCCAAATTTAAGAATAATTTTTCTCCTAAGGAAACTGTAAAAATTATTGCAATTATTATATTGTTATTGTAGTTTTAGTTATACTGGTGGTTTTGAGTCTGGATTTAATTTCTTGGGGAAATCTTTGTTATGGCAACAAGTTTGATGGAATTGATATTTTTTGGAATTGTAACAGATTTTTTGATGACTCTCCCAAGTTTTTCTGTGACAGTGTTTCCGTAAGAGAAGTAATTGCTAAACAATTTTTTTTCTTTTAACTTTTTAGATGTTAAATTGTTGCATTGAAAGAAAGAAAGCAAGAGATGAGGGGAAAAGGGGAGCCCTGTCTGATCGTTCACCTGGTGGTACTTCTGGTGATGCTGGAAAAGGACCAGACCACTCTGGAGATAACCCTGATAAGGAAAAAGAATTTGGCAAGTCTTGGGAATCATGGAGTGACAGTGAAGAGGAATTTTTTGAATGTCTAAGTGACACAGAAGATCTTAAAGGAAATGGACAGGAAAATGGAAAGAAAGGAGGAGCAAAAGAAGGCAACAAAGAGCCTGTAAACTTAAAACCAGAAGGTCGTCTGCATCCACACGGAAAGCTGACGCTGCTGCATCCAGGAGAGCCTCTCTACATTCCAATAACACAGGTTAGGTAGCGAGAGCTGAGCCAGATTTGCAATACAATTCATGAGATATGGCTCATACCTAGGACTGTGAAGTTGTGTGTAGTTTGCAGGTTATAGCCTTATCTGTTGTTAAAATTACTGAGTGGTTTTGGCCCAAGACCTTGTTTTCAATTTTTAAAACTTGAGGCTGTTAAACTGAAATCTTACATGCTCTTTGTTTTATTTGAGAATGGGTCTCCTTAGCAAATTTCACTCAGCAGAACTTTTTTAAACAAGAGGAGGTGTCAGAGGAAGTAGTTTGAAATCAGCCATGCATGAAGAATACAGTATTTTTCATTCACTTGGGAGAAATTATTTTTAATGGATGTTGCTTTGTATGGGTAAAAGTTATGTGCGGAGTGTAGTCTGGCGAATGCTATCAATTAATGGGCTCACGTTATCAGTGGCAAAAATTCTGCATTGCTTTAGGTGGACTTTCATCCATCTCAACAAAACGGTATCAGTCAGACATTTCTTGGACTTCATCTGGATTTTGGCATTTTAATATCTCCTTATCTTGCTACCTCATTCTCGGGTTGTTTTCTTTTTAATTCCTTTTTATTAGTGTCTTCTTTGGATGCACAGCTTTAGGCTAAACAGTTTAACCAGTAGGAATATGGTTATTTCCTTTGAGTGCAGATAAAGTAGAATAAACTTTTGGTGTCAGGGAGCTTTCCACTCCTCCTTCCTTAATAAGGGCTGAGTGTCAGAGGCTATTTGTAAACCTTTTTCCATGTTGTAGGAACCAGCACCCATGACGGAAGATTTGCTGGAGGAGCAGTCTGAGGTACTGGCAAAACTGGGGACATCAGCAGAAGGCGCTCATCTTCGGGCACGCATGCAGAGTGCCTGTTTGCTCTCAGATATGGAGTCTTTTAAGGTAGTACTACCTGAAGAATTTTGTGAGACTGCTTGCTTCTTAATTAAACTGTCCCTCTTGCTTATGGGGAACAATTTTAAAGTTTTTATGATGAGGTTTTTTTCCTCAACGAAAGAGTTTCAGAATAGTTTAAAGCTGAAAATGAAAACGTATTGATAAAACTCTTAGAACATTTCACAGTCTGTGACTCTCCAGTCTGTTGTGCTGTAGTGTTCTAGTAAATTTGCACAACGTCTGTGGGGAGGAAAAAAACCCCAAAACATAGAGTTGATAAATAAGGAATTAAAACTTGGACAAACCCACGCACAATGATGTCAGAAGAAAAAGAAAACTGAGCATTAAAGTCCTGAAACAAAATTACATCTTTCCCTTCCACCACCTTGTAGCTTTCATTTAGTGTCTCTCTCTTACCTGCACTTCCCACTGTGTCTAGCTTTGTAAAGTGCACCTTTAATCGGACTCCAAATGAATAACATGTAAAGGTGGTGTAAAGAAAACAAAATCTGTTAACACGTTCACCATTCTGTATTTAGACTTTGGAGAGGTGGACGTAATTTATGTGTATAATTGAAGATGTTATGTTCTTCATTGCTATTTAGAAATCTTGTACAGCTGTTCATCAGATTGGGACTGGACTAGCTGTGGTTTTGGGTAATTTCTTCCATTTCTTTTCTGAGCTCTGCAGAGGGAGCTAAGAGCACGTGCAGTGCTGTCATCAAAGGATCTCAAAACTATAAAAAGATTGGAGATTGTCATATATGTGTTTTTTAATTCTTGCAATGTTACTTTGTAGAAAGAGGATACAGATGTACTGTAGAGAAAGAATATTTATGACACATAAATATCAGTTGATTAGCAGTGATTCATGTCATATTAGTTGTATGTAGTAGTTTCATTTCTATGGTGCAAGTGATCTAAAAACTCCAAGTAAGAATATAGAACCGTAATTTGAAGTGGAAGTGCACTTTTGGTAGGTACGTTGGGTAGAAAGCTGAGTTTCCTTTTGTGTTCTAGACCTATGGATATATTTACCTGTGTTGACATCTCATCTATGAAAAATGAAGTGATTTTTGTTTGGGGGAGATTTTTTTTTTTTTTCCATTTTCAGAGGAAGAAGAAAAGGTGAATTTTGTTACTGGATTGTTAAGATGGAAAGTTAGTGCTGAAAGCATACATATATAGCCCAGTGATTCTTTTAGGCTTGGGCTGTTTTTCATCTAAGTCTTTAATGGTATAAGCTTATACAGTAGAAATTTAGTGAAAATTCGTATTTATTGCCTGTATCAAGTACCAGATGGAAGATTGACTTAACAGTATAATTTTGAGCTTGCGTGAGATAAGTGATGAATATATTGTTTCGGGAGGATAAGAGGAAGGTTTCTTTAGTTTTGTTCGTAGTGTGGGATTTTTTTCCCCTGCCATCGTCTTGGTTTATACTTGCTTTATCCCCTCACCCTCCCAGGTCTCTTTTCTAATGTACACTTTGCTGACTGTGAACAGAATTCCTTGAGTTTTGGCTCCTAGCCTGTGGTCTACCCACTAAACTGTACTGCCTTCCCACCTAGGTTATCCTGTTTTTATAGGATTTTTCAGGCACAAATTTTATCTCTTCTTCCTTCCAGGCAGCTAATCCGGGATGTTGTCTGGAGGATTTTGTGAGGTGGTACTCCCCTCGGGATTACATTGAAGAGGAAGTGGTTGATGAGAAGGGGAATGTAGTAATTAAGGGTGAGCTGAGTGCCCGAATGAAGATTCCTAGCAACATGTGGGTAGAGGCCTGGGAAACAGCAAAACCAATCCCAGCCCGGAGGCAGAAGCGACTCTTCGATGACACTAGAGAAGCAGAGAAGGTAAAAAGCTCTGTGGCTAGCTAATCTGATCTGTAATGCTTGTACAAAGCGTTTC
The DNA here is from genome assembly GCA_011057875.1 of Pterocles orientalis. Taxonomy (NCBI): domain Eukaryota; kingdom Metazoa; phylum Chordata; class Aves; order Pterocliformes; family Pteroclidae; genus Pterocles; species Pterocles orientalis. The sequence goes on along the minus strand of WKFP01014216.1, from coordinate 572,281 downwards.
TCCTGTAAGATTTAAACATTAACGTGTCATTGCACTGTATTCTTGGGAGTTATTAGACTCTTTTGTACGTGGTTTGGGGTTAATCAGAAATTCTTGCTGCTATAGAAGTGTGTTTGGAGTATCTAATAGTGTGTGGAATGTAAGCTGCGTTACTTAGGTACTTCTTTGAATTATTAGTAAAACCCAGATTTTTGTCTGCATGTATGTGTTAGAAAACTAAAGTGTTCCTAAAAATTATTTTTAATTTCATTCTAACCTGTTGGGACTGTAAGCAATCGCAGATTGGTATCACAGTAGGATTAATATAAAAACTACCTATTGAGTCCTGTCTTACAACAGTGCTCCCTTCTTGTGAATTTTTCAACGTAGGTGCTCATCTTTCATAGTTAACCTTATCTTTGGGAAGCAGTTTTGATCTGTAATGTATTAATTTTCCAATGTTATAGGTGCTTCATTACCTTGCAGTTCAGAAACCAGCTGACCTTGCGAGGCATCTCTTGCCTTGTGTCATCCATGCAGCTGTACTCAAAATAAAGGAAGAAGGTAAATAATGTTTAATAAATTGTTAAGATATTTTAGGGTGGACACTGATGCAATAATTACAACTTCTTTGTTTATTTTCCTCCTAATAGAAGCACTAGAAGATATATCTTCAGTTAAGAAGATTATTAAGCAGATAATATCCCATTCCAGTAAAGTTTTACGGTTCCCCAATCCAGAGGACAAGAAGTTGGAAGTAAGGCTTTTGTACTGGCTGGGGCTGAAAACTTAATAGGCTTTTACACTGTTCATGTGCTAAAATAACATCTTTTTAATGTTCACTTTTATTAAACTCCTGCAGGAAATCATTGCTCAGATTATGAGTGTGGAAGCTATCATCGCTAGGGCCAGGTCTCTGAAAGCAAAATTTGGGGTAGAGAAATGTGACAATGACGAGGAAAAAGAGGACCTACAGAGGTGACTAATGATTTTTTTTTTTTTCCCTGTGTTTTTTTGCTTTTCCTCTGATGGCCTTTTTTTTGTGTTTTCAAAATTTAAGACAGATGGAAGTGGTGATAATACAGACATATTATGGAATCATATTTAGTAGCTATAAACATTAGGTGTCCCTGTCCCTAGGCTGCCCTATATGGGTACCCGAAATGCTTCTCTGAGTAAACATCTCTTTGAAAACAAGTGATACAGTTTATTTTATGGAATTTGTTTTCATCTTGACAGGGCTGGGTATTTCATTAATTTTTTTGTGTATGTAAAAGGTATATTGAACTTTTTTACAAGAAAGGTAAAATTAGGACTAGGAATTCAGTATTTTCTATAACTAATAGGGAGTGAAGTATCTCCTCAAAGTTCCATTTTCTTATTCTCATCTCCTTACTGATGTGAAACATATTACCGAGGAACCATGTGAATGAAAAGCCATGAGCCACATTTCGTTGCTCCACCATCTCCTGTCACATTATTTACTTATTGCTTAAGATGATTAATACATAATGTTAAAAAAAAAATCTTAGCTTCTTGCTGCTGTGCTGAAAGGGAGAGATGACATTTTTGTAGTACACGTTGGGAGTTCAGAGGAGTGATGTTTGACCAAAGTGATATCTTTGTGCTCAAAAAAATTATCATGTTGTTACTAATTCTGTGTGGCCAACACCATGAAGGCTATTCATGTTGGATTTATACATCTGCATGAGGAGCCTGGGTTTCATTTTAGTTAATTGAGAGAAGTAGTCCTTTCGGAGGCTGAATTGCAACCTAGGCGTTAAGTGGCCCTGCTGCTGGAGCTGCAGTGCAAACACCTGTACAATTCTGCCTTTCCTGACCTTACCTGGGAGGCTGCTGTCTTCAGCTTAGCTTTGACTTACATCACCTGTGGAAGAACAGCTGCTTGTATTAGCATGAAAGAAAAAGCAACAAGTAGTAGGGAACAACTGAAGGCTAAGGGGGGGTTTAGTCTTTAGGGCAGAAGGAAGGGAGTAAAAGGATGAAAAGGTGATGATAGTGTTTGAGTGGGATGCTGAGAAGTGTCAGGGTTTTCTTCCTTAAACTCCTAGAATGGAGATCTCTTGAGTGTCTGCCAGTTCTCGCTGTGTGCAAATGGTGCTAGGTGGAGACCTCCTCGCAGAGGACAATTCTCGTTTTAGATTAGCAGACTGGATACAGCTGAGAATTAAACATTCCTTTTTCCTTTTGAATAATTTCTACCACCAGATTTGTAAACTGTCTCCTGGAGCAGCCAGAAGTGTCAGTTATTGGTGCAGGAAGAGGACCTGCTGGTAGCATTATTCACAAGCTGTTCGTGAATGCTCAGAGGGTAAGAGAGTTCTCGATTGCTTTGAAGACACTTCTAATTTAAGCAGTGTGAGGAAACGACTTACCATATGATGCCAGTTTATTTTGTCTGTGTATATGCACGTATTGTCATGAATGTGCTTGAGGGTTTTTTTTGTGATGTTCTACATGATTTTGGCAATAACAGAACCTTGCAAGATGAAAGCACAGTAGGTGACCTGGGATGTCAAAAGATAGAGGTGTCATTAATGTTTGATTTACTTTGAATGGTAACATCAGTAATGCTACTGTGGCACAAATTCCTGCTTTGTTCAAGTTATGCAATACAGGCACCATTACAGCAAGAACAATCAGGTGTGTAGATTGTTTGCCATAGGAATGCAGAGAAACACAGCATAACATAAAATATTTTTAGGAGGAGTAACTCTTTAGACGGAGGCTTATACTTCGAATACTTAAAGATTTCTTGTGTGGAAAGTAGTGTGTTTAGGAAGAATTTCAGTTCTTTTCCAGTACAGCTCTGCGTTCAGTTTACTTATTGCCAGTGTTGCATCTGTTTTCTGGAAACCCTTCCCCAGCCTGTATTGGTATAAATATTCCCTTTTTATCAGTCTTTGTAATAATTAGCCTTAAAGTATTGATTCCAAACTTCTTGGACTGCAGTCAGCCTTCAGTTTCTGTCAGAATTACACCTTTTCATAGCATCAAATTTTCTAACTAAAATTTAACTGCCGTGGTAGTAACAAGGTAGCATAGTATTGCAGACATCTTAGAGCCTGAAATTCTGTTTGGAAATCATTGTTGCAAAAATGCTGTGATTGGGTATCAAACACTTTTAAGACATGGATGCTTTTATAATAATTGTATTTTGCACCTCAGTGTAAAAAGGACCATTCTGAAAACAGACCATGGTTGTTCTGAGAAATGAAAACAGGAACATTCATTTTATCCTTCTAGTCTCTAGGGAAAATCTGGTTGCAAATCTCAACACGTCAACCAGCCTCACTTACAGACTTCCCTCTGAAGCCCACGATCGTACGCTGTAAGAGTATGCAAGCGTATGCACTTGCCTTTTAATATTGAGGCATTGTGTTTTTAAAGCTGAGTAAGAGTTTCTAGCATTAATGTTCGATAAACATGTATGTAAATTTCTAGGGTTTTGTTTCTTTTGAAACATCAGTAACTAAAGCTAGGTTACAGATACTTCCCACTAGTAGCTGGTTACTGTTAATTAAGACTTAGTGGGAAAGGAGCTCACTTGCTACCAAAACCCCCTCGTGTTTAATCTACCATGAATTATTCCAGTAGAGAGCTGTTTGGTAAATAGAAGTTGAATGACTTTCTTGTTCCTTACCTTTTGAACCTGGACTCCTCTCCATGAGTTGTGTAAAATGTGTTTTTATATTGTCAGGTTTTCTCAGGAAAATTATGATAGCAAATGCATGTTCTTGGAAGTAGAGTGCATGATGTCTCTTAAACCTACAATCTCCTTCTAACCTCTTGTCAGTCACCTCTGACTTGCCTTTGTTTCTATCTTTCATCACTGGTTCTTTTCTCATCCCTTTCCAAGCTGACTGAATCTTCTGATGAGGTAACCAACTTTGTCCCTCGTTTCCCACTCATCTTCCCTAGCTGCATAGAGTCAAACCTTTTGGTAGACAGAGTACAGCAGCCTGATTTAGTTTGTACTGTTGTTCACATATTACGCATAAATATAATTTTGTGTTTCCAGAATGGTTTTTCCTCATTCACAAACTTTATTTTTAGAGCCTAACAGGTAGTGAAAAGAGAAATCTTTTTAAAAAAACCCAAACAAACCAAAACAAACACCATTTTTTCAAGTGAATATTGACATTTTCTGCTGCTGAAATATTTATATTTTCAGAATTTAGTGTTGCTGCTTATTGGCTCTGAGGCACTGAGTGTCGATTTCTCTGCTCATGGCCTCTCTCTGGCCATGGAAAGCACATATCAAAAGCAGTATCTTGAGTTGGAAAAGGCAGGTGACTTTTTGTCAGGGCTCCAGTAGTGGTGCTGGGTATTCTTAAAAGGAGGCTGGCTTTGGCCTCAGGTAGCCACAGAGAGCTGAGGAGAGAGCTCTGCTGGAGGAGGCATTTTGTCTGGTCAAAACCCTCACTTTGCACTGTCAAAAAAATAAGGAGCTTAATCTAGGCTGAGCCTCACCATCCACACATGAAGGTTCTTCCATTTGGTTGTGCGCAGTTTATTTCTCGACATCCCATGAGTGTCTTGCTCTGTGTACACATAAAGCCTTTTGATGTGTTTACCATTTCTAATCTTCCTCTGTTCCTCTTATGAAATACTTTCTGAATCCTGATGTTAAGAAACAGCTTGCCCTGTAACAATACCTCTTCTCTTATTTAAGGTTTCTGCAGCGCCTCCACTTGATGAAGAATTGAGGAGATCGAGCTCATCAGAGGAACGGCGACTCAACGCAGGCAGCATTTCAGATTTCCCTCCGCCCACGGGCCGAGAGGTGATTTTACGCACAACTGTCCCCCGCCCTGCCCCATACTCCAAACCATTGCCCCAGCGCATGTACAGCGTGCTGACCAAGGAAGATTTTCGACTTGCTGGTGCCTTTTCAGCAGATACAACGTTCTTCTGACGTAACCCGCTGTGTTATCTTGTGTGTCATCACAAGCAGCATGCTATTCATTTTCCTTCAGGGAAGTTATCAGTTACAGATTGACTGGCTGGGGCTGAGGAGAAAATACGGTCGTCATTAGTGACGGGGCGTCATGTTCCCGAGGACAGAGCTGAACTGGCAGCCGTGAAGGATGCCTGCAGCAACTCTAACTTGGAGGTTTGGAATGGCTTCACAAGTAGTTTTAATTGGGTCTCTGGGGAAGAAAGTTTAGCAATCTCCTCTCTGTCCAGAGGGAGCTTATTATTTTTTTTTTTGCATTAGCTTGTGTAATAATGGACATGAATAGGCTGTATGCAAATATTCATGTTGAAATTCATGCAGAACGTGCTGCTTTACAGTTCTTAATCAGACTTTATCAAGTGACATTAGTCTACTTAAAATTGATGTGCAAACATAAGTAATTTATATTTATTGCTAATCATAAAATTGAGCCCAGTATTTTTTTGTTGATCACAAAGTTGCAAATAGTTATAAAATATCCTTATTTTTATTTAAAGTATACAGTACATTCTAGTTCATGCTAAACTCTCCTACCATTGCAGCAGTTGTCCAAAAAGATGTTGTCTTGAACATTTCTCCCAGACAGAAATAAATCTAATTGAGGCTGTAACTGGAGAGGAAGCCTGGGAGCCTGAAGTGGATCACTCGCAGCTTTGGACACTTTGCATCTGTCCCTGTGTGCAAGGGCCCCAGGTGTAGGTAAATGACACTGACAGAGGTGTGTCACTGTAAGCAACCTGCTGGTATTTACAGAGACCGTTCAAATGCCTACGGGCTGTTTGCTCTCAGAGGATGAGACTCTAGCCCCTGCTGTAAACTAGCCCCCTGATATCATGCAAACACTACAATGTTTATGTGCCAACGTTGCTTTACAGCGGTCTTTGTGTGTTTTAACAAGAGTCAGCAAAAGATCAGTGTTATGTTATGAAAAGTAAAAACAGCTACAAGTATGTTGACATTATTCAATAAATCTGAACTTACTATTGGCTTTCAGACTTCTTTGGGTACTAACAATGGTTTTGTCAAAATACTTTTTTAAATGTCAGCCTTGCATGATTTGACCTAGAAACAGCATTGTTTGGCTGTGACTACAGTAAGCAGAGAAAGTTTAAGTTCTGCCCCAAATAGTAGAGGCCCAGGTATTGCCTGAAACTTCTTTGCAGGGATGGGGGCCAGGGGCTAGAGTGTTTTGCTCAGATAAAGCTGTATCAAATAGAAATACATTTTTCAGGATAAAGAAGAGTTAATTTTCTTCAGAGAAAAATCTTGTCATGGAATGTTTGTGTTGTGTCATGGCTTTGTGTGTTCTACCTGAGGCAAATTCCTCTGATAAAAGGGCTGAGAAAGACAGAGACCAAGTTAGCTGCTGTTTAGCTTCTAAGTAATCTTTAACTTCAGCTTCCTCCCTGATACTCTGGGTTTGTTCCTCTCCTAACATGTTGTCTTTGAAATTTTACATTAAAATGTGTCCTCTTGTAAAGGCTGTAAAGGCTTGAAAAATCCCTCATTTAGTTACGGGGCTGTTATGACTTGGTCTTTTAAACTGCTGAAGAGATGATTCCTTTAATCGTACTCAGAGAACACAAACACGCTAACATGTGGTCAGGCAGGTGCCCAAAGATATTTGTGTCCTAGCAGATGTGCTCTATGAACTTACTCTTGCCCTATGGCATTCAAGGGGTGGGAGGAAGACCAACAAGCATAAAAAAAGCACCAGGAAAAAGAGAAGTGTGTTTATTTGAAGTAACCGTAAACAAAGCCACATAACCAGTCCAAAAGAACCAGCATCTCTGCGCTCATGTTAAAGGGAATGTGACTGCACCCTTGGCCAGAAATTATGTGATGAGATAATTGGTAATATTTATTGTTCCCTATCATTAATGGGTTTTTAATACAAGCTGGTTTAAGTAAAAACAGATTTCAACAGACATAATTTGTAAGCGCCAAAGTCTTATAAGTCAGGCCCAGTGCCAAAGTAGGCCTTTCATGCCTGATCCGAGTCTTCCCAAGACTGCTATTAAAATGTTTTGTAGGTATGAGACAGTTTTAGAAAAGACAAATCACTCACGCTGTTTTTGTCATAACAGATGTCAGAGCCTGTATTTTCTCCAGTAATTTTGGTATGTGACCAAAGAAAAGAATTTAAGCTACACTCTCTGCTTGGTCCATAATGTCCCCAGTACAACTGACCCCTGTAAGACTAATGGACATTTCAGCAGAACTTCCTCAAATTCTTGCAGCGCTAACTGCACTATAATAGGAAAATACTGATGCTTCAAAATTGCATTAAGGTTACACATAGAAATCTAGCTTTAAACCACAGGGTCATAAAAATATAACCACGATTAAGTCCCTTGGATACTCTCACTCAAGGCTGACAATCAGTGTAATAAATGATGTCTTGGTTTAAATCCATATCTTCTTCCCTCTACCAACAGCATGATAGACTACAAAGATGATTTTTTTTCTTTTAAATCAGTGCATGAGGAAAACTGTGTAACTATACTGGTTTCTGAGTTATAATGTAACTGAATATATTTTGCATTTTACATCTTCACAAAAAATTTTGTGATATCGCAGCCATACTTTGTAGCTAGAGAACGTCTCTTCATCTGGCTCCTTTCCTGGGCCTGCTTTGCGGTTCTCTGCAAAAGAGAAAGAGAGGTCTGGTCAGTAAGTGCTGTTACTTGGCAACAGTGTGCTCAAGGGAAACTGTTAGCCCACAGTTACACTTCAGGCTAATTTTCCAGTAGGCAACATAATAAAATGAAAATGTTTATTAAGGTGATGTTCCCAGATCTTGAGGAAACTGTTGTAACAGTTTAATGCAACCTTTCATCTGCACTGTGTGGGAGGGAGAGGCTGGGAGCACAGGGCTGTTAGGGGAGGTAAATGCCACCCTGCTGCACATTCCCTGTGAGGGGGTGAGGATTTCTGCCCGTGCCATACTGACCTCGCGATGGCAGGCCGTGCACAGGGTTTGAAGGTTTTCCAGGGAGCACTGTCCCCCTCCACTGTAAACGGGCTTGATGTGGTCTACCTGCCAGAACTGGCCTTCCGTCGGGTTCGTTATAATTTCATTCAACTGCAGTAAACAGAGGGACATGACACTGGAAGCATTAGATATTTCTTCTGTGTTCTACCATAAGAACAAGAAAACAATTCAGGGAAGTAGCTATTCATCGTTTTCATCAAGAGAAAGAAAGTAGGTGTTATTTTTGTTACTCCCACTGGACAAGCAAAATAACTGTAAATTCAGTTGGCGTATTTTCAGTGATCACAAGGGATCAGGGAAAAACAGAATGAAAGGTTCAATTTTCTTGATTGGTACAGTAAGTTATCTTCAATGCCATTTTATCATCAAATGCCAATAGTAAAGACAAATATACACAAGTAAAAACGCACAACAGCTTCAAGAAGTGGACTCTAACGAGGTGTTTGTCATTTAAGTTTTTGATGGAGACAGGGGGAAGTGTAGTAAGGAGCACTGAGAAACCTTGGGAGATAAAGCCCTATATCAGCTTTCCGAAAGATAACAAACACACCACAGAGTGCTATTCCTTAGCAGGCTGTAAGAAACCTTCACTCCACAAGGCTTCTCATCTCAGACTGTTACCACACACACCACCTTATTTTAAAAAGCTGCAAGCAGCGAAGCTGATCTCATGTGTACAAGAAGTGATAGAAAATTACTTTTTTTTGGTGTAAGTTTCAGTGGATTTCTGCAAAGTTTAAACAATTTAGAACCAGTAATGGCTGAAGCAGAATTTCAACTTTGCAGCAGAAAATGAAACAGCATTTTAGTTTGTGAATAGAAATACCACTTTATGTAGGAATGTTCTTCCTCCCTGTTCCACAGCCCTCAAGCCCATGAAGCAGCAATCACAGCCATGGAAGAATGGCAGTAGTGTGAAATGCGTTTTGAGGTGATACTGAGAGGAGCTGTGACAACTGGCTTTTGCTAAGCTCCTACCAAACATTCTGCAATGTAGGAATAACCTCATACTATAGACTACATCCATTCTTAAATTGTTAACAAATGTTATGGTTAGGAAACAAAGAGCATTTTATGTAAATCTGGCTGCAATATTCCCATCCCTAAGGAATCAGAATTCTGATACCTGTGGCCCTTCAGCAATGAAAAATGTGTTAGAAGGCATTGGGGTTTTTTATGTTTAGGATTTTGGTTTTTCTTATTCTGTTGTTGGTGCTAGGTTAACCTTCAATCTCCAGCCTGTAAGAAGAACATTTTGGATGTATCTGAACTATCTGCTACAGGAATACACAGATTAGCTGTTACTGCTCAAAATTCAGTATTGTTACCTGCCCAAGTGGAAGGTGAGACATCCAAGAACTCTCCAGAAGCTTCTTACGCTGACTCTTGGGCGCGTCTCTGATGCTGAGATAAAGCTCCTGGGCGTTTTGCTTACAAAACTGGCAAACACCATGTTCAATTTCAAACACTTTAGTCCTAAGGTAGCTCTGACTAGAGCGAATTGAGAAGTCCTCCTGGCAGGCGTGGGAGCAGAACCGCGTGTCCCAGGCACGGGCCTGGCAGCCTGGGTCGAGCTGAGCTGTTGGCTGTTGGCAGCTGAGGCAGAGGGGGTTCCCTTGGCTGTCCAAGGCTTGCAGATAGCCTTTGGAGACAGAGGAACCTTCAGCTTCTGTCTGCTCTGAGCCAAGGACTGATGGGCCCTTTCCATCTTCTGAAAGCAACCTGTTTGCAGAGAAAAAAGTGACAGTTAATAAAGGAGGTAAGCAGCAAGTGATTCAGTAGGTTTTTATGCCCTGTTTATTTCAATTAGATATCTTTTATGCTCCAAAATACCTATTTCAGTTGAAATAATATCTCAGGTTGATATCTGCACAACACACTCATCTACTTGGTTTTTGTTTTCATTTAAACAAAATTTGTCAATGTAACAGATTTTTCTTTTGCATATCCTACTACATCTACATGTGTACACTGAACTATTACCTGAAATCATGCTGTATTTATAAACAAATGGTGGCCTCTCTCAGGCATGTACACACATAATTGTAGAACGTTTCAGCCCCTTCTTTACCAAAAGTAAAAAGGAAAAAAAGGAAACATCTTGGTTTCTCCACACAACTTTCACAGGTACCTCGCACTTTCCTACTCCAAACAAGGCTTTCCTCCCGGCAGGATACACACTGCTTGTTTAATGACATTTTTTTAAAAGGGTATTTTCTATCTAGGATTTTCATGTTCTTTTCTCCCTCTTTCTAAATTTTGAAGCAGAATAGAAAAAACTTTGGCGTCCCCAATTTGCTATTCATCTCACAAGCAGGCCTGAGCTAAGGTTTTGTTTTCTTTAACCAAATCATGTAGCTGTTTTCTTGCTTCATTTTATTCAGACGCAGTTAATTAGCAGCTGCATCAGCAGACAACAGATGTAATCTAAATTGTTATGAGAATAAAACAGCTCATTAGCCCTACAGCAAGTTCCTTACCTAAACACTGCACTTCAACAAGGTAAACACTCATAGCAAATAATTTTGCTACCTTAAAAAATCTGTAGAGAAACAGCTTAATCACCTTATTGCATTAATGAACTTACTTTGTGGAATGACCCGGCTGTTCATTTTCCTTCTTCAGACAAACCCCACTTTCTTTCGAGATGAGGCGAACGCTGCCCCCGCTGCTACTGGCTTTGCTAAGGGAGGCTGCTGCTACATCTTCCTTGGTCACGTACCTAAAATAATTCAAAATTCTGTCAATATACTACCAAGCAAACAATCTGCCTCAAAGATACTCACTCTCGGCTGCAGCAAGGTTGGTACAGCATATTCTCGTAAAACATCCCTCATTTCCCAGATGAGAAATGAATAAAGTTTGGGAAAACAGACTTCACCATGATACTTCTGTAGCACATATATTTTTCTAAAACTAGATTGGGCTCGAGCCAGCAAACAGACAGGTTGTTTTGTATTTGACAATAGGAAAATGAAAGCAATTTGATACTGCCTGGCAGTGAAATCTGAAAGCCATTTTGTGTCAGGTGAAGTCTCACTGATATTCTAGCTAACACAGGAAACTACAAGCTCTGGAGGACTCCTTGCTCCACTGGTTATGTTTGAACCCACTTTATTTTAATGTGAAAAAATATAAAACACCACTACTCTTAACTTAAAATCCCTTTACTCTGAACATTCTTCCAAAAATCACTATTCAGACAACTCCTCGTAAGGCTACAACTCTGTACTACGCACACACCAAGTCCTACGGAGTACGTTAGAAGACCGTTGTAGGTTACAGCAGATTTTCTAACACATTTCTCAGTTGGATCTTTCCTACTTTTACAGAAGGAAACAATCAGGCAAGAGGTTAAGAAGCACTTACTGCCTGCTGCTTCTCCTTGTATTACTGGAATTACAAACTATTTATTTACTTGAATTCTTACCTACAGCCAAATTAGCCACCCTGGAGGATTTAACAGTAGGGGCTGAGCGGAATAGAAAGGTTTTAGACTGTTTGCAAAGGCACCTTGGCGAGTTAACCTGTACGCAAGTTTTGTGGAGAGCAATGCCAACCCTGAAGCTGTAAATGTCTGTCAGGGAAGACAGAGCATGAGAAAAATGAAAGAAAGTGGAAAAAAGATAAATTTAGATTTTAACAAGGATTAAACACTAGCCCTTTTCAATGAGACCCAGCAAGGAAAACAATAGCTTCAAGAAATGTCATCCACAGAGGACAGAATTGCTTAAATAAAAATGAGTATCAGAAAGTGCTGGAGTAGGCTGAGAGTTTTAAATAAAGCATTATATCATTGATGGCAAAGAATGATTTATTCCTGCTTCTAGGTGGAAGAACAAGATTTTTGACCTTACTTTTCTTTTGAGTCCTTGAGGTCATGACTTCAAAAATCACCATCAAGTTCCATATGTTTAAATATGCAGCGCAGCAAAGCCAGAACAGCTGCTGAACGCAGCGCAGTGCCGGACAAGGAAGCAGACACTTCCATTCCAACAGATTTACTGCCCTGCTCGGTCGCCTGCATTTGTCACTATGTGACAAGCAACCATCCAACACCACTTTACAGCCTCAGCATCATTCCACTACAAGTTACATTAATTCTATCAAACTTCCTGCAGCAATTAGTAAGAGCAAAATTAAAATCCACATACCTTTTTGTGCTGCTGCCCACTGACTGCTTTTTAGACAACTCCTCTGCAGCATGAATAGGACTACAAAATATCTGACCACTTTTTCTGACAATCTTCTGCTTCATTGCTGTTAGATGACTCCATTCTTTAACAAACCTCAGTATCTGGTAGAGAATGCTATTGTCAGCAGCAGGACAGGCATTACACAGAACTAATTAATTACAACAAAAGAGTGCTATGAATTAATACATTCAAAACTGGATGAAAACAGCTGGTATTATCAGAAACAGTTCCTTCAAGTCATTTTTCATACAAGCTGCAACCTCTCACCCTCATCTGCTGAAGAACTCCAACAGCTTCAGCATTGTCTAAAATGATGCTTTTGCTATGACTGATGTGTTGATCCAGAAATTTACTCATCTAAGGTACAGCAACAGGACAAAGATTTCTTGATAAAGCCTCAGGTAAACCTTCCTTGTGTAAGCCCATGGGAAAAACAGACATGCAAAGAATTTTCTTCTTACAAGTGCCATTCTCCCTGTTGCAGCAGGCCTCTCAGAAAAGGAAAGTTCCCTCCTGTTACCTGAACGGCATTTATAACTGGTTTTACAGAGAACCTTTCTTCTTTCCTCTAACCTTCTGACACATGCTCAACGCTGGATTAACAATCTGTAGCGTACAGCCCCTAATGTCAGTGGAGCTGCACCCTACACTGCTTGGAAAATTGTTAGAAGACCAAAGGAAGTGAGCGGAGGCCTGTTCAGAACTGCAGCTCTGACACAATCTAGCACATTCGTATTAATAACGTGTCCCGTTTAATTCATAACCTTTAAAATGCTATTTTGTTGACTTACCAATGTTAGTTACTAATCCTGTAAATGAGAAATTAAATGATGCCTGGTTGATTTCATCTACTGAAATGTTAACAGGAGGCATGATAATTTGCCAAAGTAACAGACTGCATAATTAATATTCACATCAACATTTATAAGATCTACTTGCATTGATTAAACTGTGCCTAGGTCCCAAGGCCTGGAAGTGTTCTGCATTTATTAAAAAAAAATAAGTCAAAGCACTCCATATTAAATATGATATTACTGTGCCAGCAGAATTTGTTCTTACCAATGAACGATTTCGTTTATGCTGAAATGTGTCTGGTAAATCCTCCCAGTTATCCAGCTGTATGTCCAACGGAATGAAATTATGATTCAGTGGTTCACCATCCTAGACAAGCAAACGGTTTTGTTTACAGATGCAATGTAGCACAATCTAGATCTGTTTCAAATGAATTATCTTCCTTCCTACTAAATTCAGTCCCTCAAGGTAAGATTTTTCCAGGAAAAAAAAAAAGCCACAGACGTGTGATAATACCACATATGCAAGAAACATGATTCACGTTAATATGTCTAAAAGTAAACTGGGTGAAAATTTTAACTTTGAAAATATCTGAATTTTCTCCTTTGCAAACAGTTCAAACACACAAACTGCCTTAAATTAAAAAACTGAAATTATAATCCTCTTGACGGAATTTCCAAGGGAAATGAATGATCGTAGACTACAGAATGTCACTTCATTACAATTTAAGACCAGAATCTTAGATAGAGCATTGTTTATTAGACTTTTTTTTTTAGTAAGTGTCTGAACAAGTTCTACTCCACTTAATTTTTAAGGAACAAGTTGTCCCAGTGGGTACATAAGACCCAAGGACTTATTGATGATTCACAAACATTTGAAAGAAGGAGTCAAAGCAGAATTCCCCAGCGTCTCATGGCTCAGCAGAAAGACTTTGTGCAGTATCTGGCACAATAAAATTCTGATCCAAGCCAAAAAAACTGAGACCAATACACAGTAGTTGCCCAAATACCATCCAAAAGGCATCTTTGTCTTAGAGTAAAATGTGTGAAGCTAGGAAGCAGTGTGCATTTTAAGTACAAGTTTTCAAGTACTAGACGACACCCTTTTTTCACTTTTTCCCAGCAGTATCAGTTAGCCTAATAAAAACATATTATCTCTAAGACTCGCCCTCTGATGCTTTGCAGTTGCACCTGAATACAGAATCATTCAGCTGCTCTGAAGAAAACTTTGCAGCGAACTTCCCAATTCCTTCTTTCAAGGGATAGAAAAGTCCTGATTCCCTCTTGAAAAATGACCTGGAAAATTATTAAATCCTAGTTTCTGTACTCCCATTACCATTGCAGATTAATGATAAAGTGTTTTATTCAGGAAGTTACTGACTTAGGCACAGCACCACTGTCTAGCTTTCTGCAAATGTGGTAAGAACATATTATTTACTCACTTAGGATTCATTGTCATTTTTATTTTATTTTGTGGTAAGACACTATAATTACAGAGAGGAATTAAACAACTATCACTTGCATTTCTAACAGATGACCTGAGCTTACTTCTAATGCATTAGCCCCATTTTGTAAGCGAAGAGTTAGAAGTTATATATGTAGGGAATTATTACTTAATTCCACTGAGAAAGAACTAGAATGATAAACTAATTTTTGTACATTTCATACATTTCAGCTTATACAAAAATACTGGCCTTTATACAAAGTGTAACAAATGAAAGTATGCCTACACATTTCATAGAACAACATTTTACTTTGTAATTTTAAAATTATAATAAACACACATAGTTCAGGTTTACCTTTGTATAGAGGTGAATTCTATCAGTATTCCTGCTTGCACAAAACATAAGACCGTCATATATTGGAAACACGTCTGATTTATCTACATCTCCTATAAAGAGAAAAAATGTTGGTATTAGAAATTTTTTTCTTTATTCATTTCATTCGGTCTACTCAGACATTAAAAATAATGTTATATATGTTTTTAAGAAGTTATTTGTGAAATTTTCCACATGCAAACACATTTCTGTATGAACACTGTAAATCTTTCTTTTTACTTTTTCTTTGAGTGTTCAGCAACCATGGAACAAAACTCAGGAGAATATATACCACATGAGGATTCTGGACCTAATTCCAGAACAACATAACAAGATACACAGCTCAAGCAGCAAGCTATTAAGATATTTGTGTATTTTATTTTTCTGTTTCTTTTAAATTACCTTTCATTTGTTTTGCCTGTGGCTGTCCTGAACACAAGTAAATGCTGTCATAAATTTCAATAAAACTATAGAGGTTCACAGCTGCTAGTTTCGCATAGTTCCTATGTCATCCAAAACTACCGCATTGCTTCAGGAGTGCTACAGAAAGGCTGGGTTTATCCATCATCAAAATTCAATAAACATCCCAGGCTAAAATGAGAAAGTTGTGTGCTGGTGTGTGTAGTTCTGCCTATATATCAAATGTGTAGGTTTTTATTAAAAAGTTATTTTCATGCCAGAGGCATTTAATACAGTTTTGCCATGGGATGTAATCTTTCTTTCATAGGAGTCCCACTTCACCTTCTTCACACTTTTTTTCACTTTTTTCATTTTCAATTTCAGCAGTTTCCTGTTCTCTGATTTCAACAAATTGCTGTGTCACTGTTTCCCCCAAATCTTCTCTTCTACCTTCAGCACTGCATGCCGTGCTCTCTTCATTTCTTCTGGAGTTCTCTGACACATCTTCCTCAGTCTGGCTAGTGGGAGCCTCACAATTTCTCTTAACTATAGTTGAAGAAACAAGAAAAACAATTATTTATGCTACCCATACAAACAGGAACATAATCAATACACATCTGGAGACAGGACTATGTAACTGAAATACAGAGCAATTGCCTTTTATTGTCTAATGGTGCAACCACTTAGGAAACTCGAGCCACCTTTAGTATTAGGCAAATAAACACACACAAAAAAGTCTTCCATTTAGGGAATTTCATGCACCCAGCTTAATGTCAAAATATATGCAATAACTAATGCAGTTATCAATTCCATATTATACAGAGTTATTGTAATACCATAAACACAAAAGTAGTTTTCCAGGCATTGATCTATACCTGTGAAACTGAGAGGTCCTTACTTGAACAAGCAAAGACACATAAATAAAATTTAAAAAAGAAAGATAAAGAACCTTACTCCTTCATTTGCAATTGAAATGTCAAATATGGGAATACATTTATAAAAATGTTTTACAAGAACATTATTAAGAAATTTAAAGAATTGCCATATTTTCCACATCGTGTCTCTCACAACAATACTCCAGTTAATAAAACATCTATACCACAACATTTAGTTTTGACAGATAGAGAAAAAGTTTACCATTGAACTGGATTCAGAATAACCATAAACCTCAAGGAAAAAGGAAAACTACATTTGCTGCAAAGAGAACTGAGCCTATATTCTTCCTCACTGAATTTATATCCTGTTAACATTTATCTGTTTTCCACGTGTTTCAAATCAGAATAATGTAAAAGATCCTTGGGGAAGCAAAGTTAAGAAGGATCAGGTAACAGGCATCTGTCCATGTAAACACACCATTCTTCATATTTTGTCTGGATTTGTGTTTATTCACACATTCAGAAGTGCTCTATTTTCTGAGACTAATCACAACTGAAACAAAAAAAAAGCATATTTTTCTCTGCAGCACGTTACTTACCATTACTGCTTTGCGGGCAATTGCACATTTCACAGTAAGAGAGCAATTCGTTATTACTGTAAGTGCAAACACTACAGTGCCAAACTTTATTTAAAGCCATACTTTTGCTTGAAGTATTTAAGCCACAAGGAAGGACTTCATTGTTTTTTTCTGAAAACAAAGAGGGCTGTTTTCCAGTCAAAGATTTTTTCTTACTGAAGTTGACTGGAGTAGATTCACTTATGCTTCTTGCTCTTTTCGCTTCAGGTTCACAGGTAGTTTCGTGACCAATTGTATCCATGTCACTTATTCTTGTGGAATCCAGGTTTCCATTGGTCTTCTCTGCATCTTCTTCTTTTGTGACTTCAGAAGATGCTGAATCATTACTTAATGATTCATTACCAGAAAATATTTTGCGTTTCTTCTCAGTGGAGGATTTTGGGGAAAAGAAAGACCGTATGTCATGCTGTCTTTCCTTTTCAAACTAAAATAAAAGGAAAGAAATATGTGAACCCCACTTATAATTACTGCATCAGAAGCTGTTGAAATGAAGATTTTTCTCCATTAATATTACTCACTAAGACAAGAAGCTATTTTATACTTTGGAGATTGAAATAAAATGTGTCTTCCTTTAAGAACAAACAGCTAGCAGAAAGAACAATTCAACATTCCTCTTCTACTCTGTAAAAAGTATTTTCAATATTCTCATGAAAATTCTAAAATAGCACTATCAGAAAACAAGTACACAGAGCTGTTACACTATAGGCCTTTTTTGTTAATGCCTATTACAAGGAAAGACTTTTAAACATTGTTTTAAAAACAATAGCTAACTAAATTCAAGACAACTAATAAAGCTGTAATTTAAACAGAAATTACGTGGGTCTTCTCTGACCTTGAGGGTGGGTCAGTCACCTAAACATAACATAAGGACCCATCAGAAGCCTGTAGATGACATTTACACCCAGCAAAACATTTTCCTCAACTTCATCCACTTTTTAAAATAGAATTTACATTACTTTTTCTGACTTTAGTGTTTCTTCATTAGTTAAGTCTGCAATTGTTATATTTTTTAAAGGAAAAAACAACAGATAAACTTAAGTTTTGAGTCTTACATGTGTAAATAGAAGTTCATTTTTGGGATCTTCTAGACTTTCATTTGGGGTCCAGGTCTCAGCAAAACTCAAAAAATCCCATTTCTCCTTATCACCTTCTTCAGCCTGCATTTTCTCTTTCTTGCCATTCAAGGTGCTGCCTGTAACTTTGGCCTGCAAAAGAAGACTTGCATAAAGTATCCCAGGAATTCACATGTTGGAACAAATTTATTTACCTATATTCAGTTTGGTTCCCTTGCAAACTCAATTCAGCATTTGCAAATTAAGAAACTCTGCTAGTAATTCAAAATAACTTAGGTGATTAAAACTATTCCTCTTCTAGCAGCCATTTCTGGAAGAATAATAATAAGTAGAATATTTAACACACTAGGACTTGTGAAAAGGTGTATACAAAGTGTCAGTAATCATTGAAATTAAAAGAGAATATATACATTGTGTACATATCCTACAGTCTTCACATTCTTTGCTTGACACATGAAAACAAACAAAGGAAGAATTAATCGAAAGAAGCAGTTTAGTGACAGAACTCTTGAACAGTAAATTGCTGGTGAATTGCTGAGCCCCCTCTGTGCCATGTTTGAAGAGGCTCTTAATGTTCTGGATGGACTGAGATTTTTTCAGAGGTATCTACAGGAATTAGAATAGTTTCATTCCCCAACTGAATGTCTATAAATACAGTTTGCAGCACCTAGATTCTTTCAGCTGTGATTACTTTTCAGCAGGAGAGGAATATATTGGCAAAAAAACAGTTACCTGTTTCTCTAATAACTGTATGGACACAAGCAATTGCACCACTACGATACAGGGGAACCCAAATGCAGGAACAACCACCATAAGTCAGCATTTGATCAGAAGAAACCCTGTGTAACCGCAATCTCAAACACTTCTGACAGCTAGAACTTGAAAGGTAGTTCTTTCTACATTGACACTTCTGGAAATGTCATAAAACAAGAGCCCGCAGAATACAAATACACCTCAGTTATCAAAACTAGACACTAATGAAAGGTATCAAAGGCTACAAAAAGGTCACAAAAGCAAACCAGCCAAATTATTTTTTAGTTCTGTGAACTCTCAAAGATCTTCCAGGAAAGGAAGCACAATGGAATTACTCTTCCTAACAAGGACTGGATAATACTTGAGGAACATGGCAACAGAAGATAAGATTACTGTTATCTTGGGTCTGATGAAGAAGAATTACTGGAGAATGCTTCTGCCTCTCAGAAATGAAGTTTAGTAAGACACAACATTCATCCAATTAAAAAAAAAAAATCAAAAACGAAACACAAAGACAAGAAACTCTATCTGTTATTATTGTGCAAGATGTCTTAAAATTGCAAATTGAACAACCAGAGCAATAAAAAGCTAGGAGGAAGATAAAGCAATCATCTCCTGCCTATGCGAACCATCCCATTCATCTCGGCGAAGACTTACCTTATTTACCTTTGATCTGAAACGGAGAGCAAAAAGCTAGAAAAGACTAATTCGGAACAGACATGGATACTTTAATGATTAGTAGTTTTAGGTGTAGCAATTCGTCTTATAGTAGGAGAGTGCTCCAGATAAGCAAGAACATTATTTGGCACATCCACTTAAGTGCTATCTCAACCATAGAGAGTTTTCGGTTATTCGGTTCTATTCCATACATACCTTGCGATTCAGCATTGCCCACATAAGAGTATCCATTGTTCCTTTTGCAATAAGGAAGTGAATGTTCACAGAACTGCACTGCCCAATTCGGTGTGCTCTATCTTCTGCTTGCTTAATGTGGCCTGGATCCCAATATAATTCAGCAAACACAATGTGAGTAGCAGCAGTGAAAGTTAAACCCTAAACAAAAGAAGTAGATGCATTTTAGAAAAGATTCCACGCACAAACAATTGAATATCTTAAGTAAAAGAAAGCTAAAGGTCGTACAGGAGATTTTTATATGGAAATAAGAAGGACCACCTCAACAGCAGATGGGCCTATTACACTGATTTCTTCCTTGGGCCTCAGATAGATGTAAGAAAGATTCAAAAAATACTTCAACATTATTCAAAGACCGCATACTCCTTTTTGTTAGGGAAGTAACATTTATTTCTTATTAGTCTGGTACTCTT
Organism: Pterocles orientalis; assembly: GCA_011057875.1. Taxonomy (NCBI): domain Eukaryota; kingdom Metazoa; phylum Chordata; class Aves; order Pterocliformes; family Pteroclidae; genus Pterocles; species Pterocles orientalis. The sequence continues at coordinate 552,459 of WKFP01014216.1, read as the reverse complement.
AGAGAAATGGAGTTATTACTAATTATTCCAGAATGAGATGCTGCTGCTTATCTTGATTTTGCTCAAGTAATTTAAATAGAGGTTTATAGGAGTTAACACGATTAGTGCAAAAAAATTAATACATGAGTCTGCAAAAGACACATTGCATGAAGATAAATTGCCTTCGGTAAAACACTTTGGTTACCAGGGACTTCAGTACCTATATCCTTCAAATTTCTTATTTCATGTATTTTCCTTTTTGTCCTACCTGACCAGCTGCCTGAATACTCAAAATAGCAACCCGGGTATCGGGATCCTTCTGAAACTGATTAACGAGATGTATTCTTTCTGCGGAAGGAACACTTCCATCTATTCGTATGTAGCGAACCTACAACACACCATAATAGAGACAAAATGACATTATCAGTTCCCATTTTCAGACCAAATCATCCTCTGTCCCCAATGAAAATATTAAAACATCTGTTCTATTCCTGTCATGGGGATAGGGATGCATCTCTTTTGCCCTCTGATTTACAATTAAGCCTCTACCTGGAGAAGTGTAGACTTAGTATTCCCTGTTTACAAAAGGAGAAGACAGAACAAACATGGGATCTTAAAATGGAATACTCGGCAGAAGAATCTGGAATGTCCCCGACATGATTTATTAAAACTCCAAGCATTTGCAAAATAATAACAGTACAAAATAGCAAAGTTAGCCATCATTCCCCAGCAACAGCTGAGAGTCCATGATCAAAATAATAGGAAGGTTGCTTGCAAACATTTTTACTGCTTTGTAGAAAACATTCAGGTGAGATGATACTGCTCTGTAAAAAAGAAAAAATAGACAGAAGCACATTGGTAGAAACACTTGTGAAACAACTGCCTTTAACATTGATTCAACACTAATAAAGTATCATACCAGATATGAGTATTTACATTATCCTTAAATACAAAACAGTTCTTCAAAACCACACGATCCCTTTTAATGCAGTGGCACTGACCTGTATACACTTAAAATCCATAAATTCCTGTACACACGGGCAGTTTCACTGAATTCAAACACAGCTCATGTATTTGTAAAGTCTGAAGTTAAATTTGTGTGCAAATTTGTTAAATCATTACCTTATTTTCTATAACTGCCTCTGTACAGGCTTGAAGCATGCTTAAATGATGAGCAAAAACCAGAAACTTCAGTTTGTCATTTTCCAGCATCATTTTGATATAATCCTTTACTGCTCCTGCCTGGAGTAAGAGAGCGCGTTTTCATTAGTTAAATATACAAAATGTTCAAAAAGACAGTTTTTCTTTTAATGTCCTTCAATTTCTTGTAATAAAAAAGGTGGGTTTTTTACTTTATCAAACACTATCATTGTCAAGTATAAAATTATTCAATTTTGTTAAAATAAGAAATATCACAGCTTTATGTCCTTGAGAAACCTATCTCATTCCTTCAGAGAAAAAAACCCCATTTATCCTCAAAAGATCACATAATTACATGGCACTTCTTCCAGATGATGTAGATAAAACCCCATTTAGTTACAACACTATTATCTGGTGTGTTAAGCCATATGTAAAAAAAACAAAACTGATTTCTGTCCAAACATATTTCAAACAGAAAAGGTATTGTTTAGTCATAACTTCTGCATCTGCACCCACATAAAGCCATGTATCAAAATAGAAAGAATAATTTTGATACTTTCATGATACTGTAATAATAAAACATTGCTCTATTTAAACATTCATAGAGTTCTTTTAGGTCAAATATAATTTTCAATATCTTTTACAAAAACTATTAAAGTAATGATGACAGTTAATAATAGAATTTATCAGTGATCAATGGGTAATGTAATATCCACTGCAGCAGTCCTCAGATTTCTTTTTTCTCTCTTTTTTTGCCTTTCAACACCCTGTTTGAAAATGGATTACCAGAGGGAAGAGACTAGAAATAGCAACAGAACCACAGTGATATTTTTAAGACAAGGAGAAAAAAAATTTGAAGGAGTCAGTCAGATTCTCAACTCTTACGGCTCCAGCAGCCTGCAAAACTTTTTTTTTTTTCCTATCCTTTTCTAAAAATAGGGTAGCATAATGAAGCCTGATAGCAGGGTAAAAAGTAGGCAAGTAAAAGATTTTGGTTATTAACTTGTTTTTCCTTACATCTTAAGCTACAGTATTCTAGGAGGAAACATAGAACATGGGGTCCCATTTAATAAAATGGAAAAAGCCTAGCTAGAGGGGATCGTTCTTCCACATTTATCCACTGGGAAAATCAGTACTGACAGAGTGCAGTCTGTGTAAGGGCTGCATCAGCACCATCCTGGGTCAGCTGCAGCAGCTGCCGATACACAGGTATATCCCTGAAGTACCCACCTTCAGTACATCCCCCTTTAGTGCTGTTGGGAGACTACTTCCACGCTTACCTTGGCAATGGCTGTTTCTTTATACATGCGTGTGATTAGACTCATGACTTGAGAAAAGTGGCTTTCAGTGGCATCTGAATTCAGATTTCTCATTAATTTTTCCCACTCTGCAAAGGTGGTATTCAAGTTCTAATTGGCAGAAGAGACCAGTGTTTAGATATATAGTACCAAGCATGCTCTACCTAAACATGTACATTTCAAGCATGAAACATTTAGGAACTGAGTGCTTTTGAGAACTCTACCAAATTTGGCTAAAAGTACCCGTAGGATTCAAAATCTAAGGGAAAGGAAAACAGAAAGGAAGAAGATCATACTAAAATTAGAGCAAATGTTATCATTTTGCTAGAAAACTGCCGAATTCATGTTCTTCATTCTATATTTTAAAAAGAATAACATAGATGCTATGCTATATATTCATACACTCTTTGTAACTACATATAATACACATGCACACATATCAATACATACGAATACATAGATATTACTATTTACTAACAAATGTGGTTTTGGCAAAAGTGGAAAATTCACCTTAGCTGCAGCTTGAGGGAGGTCAAATGGAATACGTTGCCTAACTTTGGGAGGCAACTGAGTTAGAACATCATTCTTCAGCCTTCTGATCATTATTTCACTTAAAAGTTGATGTAGTTCTTTTAAATTTGAAGCACCTCTACAGTCCCATAGAGTTCTTTTACCGAAAAACCTGAAAATGAAAAATCAACACTGAGGGTAAAAACTAGCTCTTCCAAATTCAATAGAAAACTTCAGTATATAATTAATTTTAAAACACACTATTAGATATGAAGGTGTGCTGGATAAAAACACTTCACATGACTATGCCAGAGAGATGATTGCTTTACGTCTTGATTCCTTCCAATGCCGAAGTCAGAGCTGTTTCAGCTTCCCAGCAGACACTGCTGCCCACAGGCATTAGTACCCATCAGGTGCCTGCAGGAGAGACTACACTTCCCAGCTACACCTCCCTTTCTCCAGGAAGCAGAAGTTTCTGGTGTAATTTTACAACTCTTGTTTCAATGGATGAGAACAATAAACCACTATGAGAAAGCTCTTTCTTATATTACAGAGGGGAACAACTGACAGGAAAGCTATCATGAAAGCTGCAAATATCACCATTAATATCCATTTCCCTCCCTGAGAACTCCCTCCTAGTTACAGTCAGAGACAGGATTGAGACCTTAAGGTACCATCGTTAAATGTAATACTGTCTAATGAGCAAGGTTAAATAGAGGAAGTAGGTTTAAGGTTAAAAAGCTAAAGGTTGAAAAGCAAAATAATTTATTAACTTATTCTTCCTTCTTCTTTTTTGCTTTGATGTTTGCTGCAGCAGGAACAGCAGCTTTTCTCTGTCAGCGTTGCCAAGAGGTAACAAAGCAATCAGCATGTCAGATTTCACTGCCTTTGGAGAAAAGCCCAGGTAGCATTTTCCAAGGCCAAGATAGTATGTTGCAAGCATGTAATTTTACTGGTAATTTTTTTTTTAAAAACCCATCTTTTAGATATTTTTAAACCTTACTGAGCTTACAAACAATGTTCTATAGGGTATCTATAATAATTCGGGAAAGCGGCTGAGGGACTCACTTCTACACTGGTGAAGTACTGGCATAAAACACTCTGAATGCTATGTAGATAGAAGACAGCAACACCTTTTGCTCATATGACTTCTTTAATCTCTTTATATGGCTGGCCTTAAAAGGCTTCCTTCCTCCAGCTTGAGCATTTGGGATATAAAAGAAATGGCAGGCAAAACCTTACAGAAGTACTTTGGACCTCATCTTTAGAAACAGGTGTCTATGAACACCTAAGTAAAAAAACACCCATAACATTTTCACAGAAAGTGCTGCATAAAATAATCCTATTAAGCTTATTACCACAGAATGTTTTGTTTCAGCCAAGTCATGAAGACAAAGTTATTTATTGAGAGCTTGCCAAACCCTGAACTTGATTTTTATTACATTTATGGTATTCCAAAAATAAGATAATCATCTATGATTGAGTAGCTAACCATGCTGTACCCACGCACACTTGTGGTGTGAAAATTACAGATGCATTCAGTCAAAACACCATGGAAAAAATAGCATTTCTCTGCCTGAAAATTAGACAGCACTCTTCCATGTTATTTGAAGTTAAATTCTGATAAAATGCATATGATGGAGGGAGAAAAGCAAGTTATATGAAAATGAAACCATGTAATTACTACTGTAAAAATTAAATCTAAACACTAGACAATTTATCTGACAAAATGTATTGTTTTGCACAAATGCAAAGTTGTAGATAAGAGATTTTTTTAGCTAATAAATTTTTTAAAGGTTCTTCTCTTCTCATAACTTCTTTCATTCCAGATTGTAACATAGATTCAGATGGGTAAAACTAAGCATTTTAAATGAGAGCCTCTCCTCTCCTCTCCTCTCCTCTCCTCTCCTCTCCTCTCCTCTCCTCTCCTCTCCTCTCCTC
>WKFP01014216.1:516694-547524 GCA_011057875.1 Pterocles orientalis | reverse complement strand
AAAAAAAAAAAAAAAAAAAAAAAAATTAGAGTGACAAACCACCTGCAAACTTAAGACTATTCAGAAATACTTATTACATGACTATTATGTTATTTACATTCAAGAGTTGCACAAAAAATACACAGCTTGGCACACATGCAAAAGACTTTCCATAGGAGTATGCATGTGTCTTGAGATAGGACAGTTGTGGGAAGCCCTCAAAGAACAGTGCGCCCTGAACACAATAACGCAGCACTGACGACTTGGAAAAGATTTATACTGAACAAGAAAAACATGGATGGGAAGATGTTGTTCCTAAAAATACAATTTTTTGTCATTTGCCAGGCACATGGGCTTCTGCAAAGCTTCAGTGCAGGTATTCCATGAATAGTCTGCTTCTTAAAATACATGACAAACCTGATCATACTTCAAAAAATAGACCATGTCAATACAGACCAGAAATTTCACACCCTTCTTCCCAGTTGAGTAACAGGAGGTAAATACCAGTTTAGACAACCTTATCCTGAAAGAATCCTACTTTACAAGGTGTTTTACTGTCAAAGCTTTCTGGATTCAAAGATTGCTACTAGATGCAAGACACACTGCTGAGGGGTAGCAGGGGTAGCATAGAGACAACAACAATATGGAAACCTCTCTCCTAAATGCATTTCCCTGCTATCCTCTTACTATATATCACTTCTGCCATTTAAGCTTTCATATCACCTAAACATGTGCTAGTGACCTCTCCCCAAAAGAAAATTCCCACAGCCTAATTTTTGTCTTCACAGGCTGCTTTCAAGACAGAAGTTAGAGAACCAAAAAGCCATATTAAGAAAAAAAAAAAACAAAATCAATTTATTCACCCAAGTGAAATGCTGCTACTTGGACACAGATCTGGGCCAAATAAGAAACTGCCTGCAATTATTTGCCATAAATGTACATAAATATAAATGAATAATGCAATATAATTTATATATTTAATATATTTTTTCCACTTATGCAATGCAACTGAACATTAAGAATATTCAAAAGAACAGGGATAAACAAAGGACTTCCTATAACAGGTGATGAAGTAGAAGATTTAATACAAGTTCTTATCTACCAAGGACTCTCCTATCCAGTAGGAACAAATAGTTCTCTACTTAGGCTCTTTATTTGCTTTTTCACCCAACAGTCAGTCTGCTACATGCAAGATTAATTTCTTATAAGAAATAGTGTCTCAAGTCACCCGTGCATAAGCTTGAAACAAGTTTGTAAAACATCAATATAATCAACTCAAAATAAGAGACATTGTTTTAATTTCTTATACTTGTGCTTCCTAGTGCACTGTTTGATGTCATAATGCATGTAATTGTATATATTCAAGAAAAAAAGAAACAAGTGTTCATTTATTACTGATACCAACCTTAAAAAAAAAAAATCAAAACACAATACAATATGTCAAATACCTCTTCAGGTCTTCCTAGGGCAGGAGTTCCAGTAAGAAGAATAGCTCTCAGAGCTTTCTGCACAATTGGCAACAAAATCTTGCTGCGGGTGGCATTTCTAGATTTCATATAGTGTGATTCATCAACCACAACTACCTTAAAGTTCTGCCTGTACAGGGTGTCTACTAAAGTCTGTGCATCAGAAGTTAACAGGCCATACCCCAGAATTGTTACTTTGCTGGTCGATATTCTCCTAAAAGAGAAAATCCAGAAGTCTTCTTAGTAAATTTTAATTGCAGGAAAATTAATGCAGCAAAGGAATTATACCAGACTGATTTTTTAAGAAGGTATGTATGATACTTTTTGGATTGATTAATTAGTGGGATGTCAAGCTAATAACAGCAGCTTTTGGTGTTTAAAACATTCTAGCATCTCACACAAATCACATACATTTTATAACCATTTGCAGAAGACATACATTGCATTTAAAAGGAAGTTCATTTATCTGGTTGCACTGCTTCAACTTGTGCTTCCTTCCAGGATTATCATGGGGGACAAATCCACTTTCTGGATAAAAAGTTACACACACAAGTCAGATCATTATGGGCACACTATGCAAACAGCGCCCAAACACCTGAAGTAATAATGCCTCTGTGTAAGCTGTCTGCTGCTCTGTGTACAAAGAATCACCCTACCAGCAGCCTAAGATGACTAACCAGACCGTCTCTGAGCAGTTGGGTACTGTAAAAGTAGTCTGGGTTGAACCTCACCACCTGAAAAAAAGATTCATATCAGAGATGTCTGTCCGGACTTTTTGCTCAACCAGAATACGAAGAAAATAAAAAACTGGAAGCAGGGAATCAAGAAGGCACAAGATGAAAAAATAGTATTTAGTTGGAAATTAACTTTTTACAATAAATTCTAAGACATATATGGGCCCAAGGCATGAATTGATTTTAAAATCACTAGAGAGCACTGTGGCCCTTCAGGAGCCTTTGAGCAGCACAGGAACTCTTAAATTGTTAGATAAACAAGTCACCAGAATGAGGGTCATAGCTGGTCTACCCATCTGTCAGACACTACTGCTCTGCTGGAATGATTTTTATTTATTCTCCAGTAGCAACAGATCAAAAAACCAACTAAGTTGAAGTTTCCTCGAGTATTTAAGAGGAAGAAAGTATGTGCATGTGCACACTCATGCTTCTGGACATGGAAGAAGAGGCAATGGTTAGACTGCTGGCACCATAGTCAATGCACTGCGGACTCTGGCTGTTGCTGTATTGATAAATGTAGCAACCAGGAAAACAAGAATTTTCCCTACCCCTTTGAGAGGGTGGATAAAAAAAATTACAAATAAAATTACTTATTCTTAGTGGAACTAATTTATTCAAGAAACACCTAATTTAAAATGTAGTTAGAAACTATAAGAACCTAAATTGAGTCCTGAGTATATTTTAACCTGTTTAAACTAAGAAATTAAACAACATTCAAGCAGTAAATTTCATTGATGACGTTCTGAAGAAAAGTATTGAACCAAGAGACAGCTGAACATATGGAAGAGAAATTTATCAAAATGCTAAACCAAGTTTGGGAGCTATATTTTTGCATTTGTATTTCTTGCAAATGTACAAAACACTTTTTAATGTTAAAATATTAATTAGCTCAACAGCTACGTCACTTATAGCTAGAAAGCTTCCTGGGAGTTAAACAAGCAAAAAACTGAGTTTTCATCTTCCCTTCTTGTTTAGTAAAAGTAAGGGATAATGGTTAAGGCCCATATCCTTTCAAAAAAATCTTAAAAGATAAAATGAACAGAATTCTGTTTGCCATTTACTCTTACCATAATTTTCCTTATTCCACATTTCTCCTGTCTGCATTCAGCACTATAAACATTCATTTTGTGTGTATTTTAGCCAAATAGCACTTAAAAAAAAAAAAGGCTCATTGGATCCTTATTTTACTTCCCATATTCCTATGATAAACTTAAACTTTGGCCACCAGTAGCAACTATCTTTTGATTAAGCTTTTCAAATTCATTTGCAGTTGGATTTCTCTGGTTAGCATAAGGAAGGTTCCAAACTACTGTTACATCTGCACATCTTGGCTGCCAAGTCTTTCTGATACTCCTCTGACAACGTGAAGGGCAGCGTCCCCTATCTAGAAATTTTAAAACACCTAGCTGTTACCATGAAATCAACTAAGTCATTTACAGTAAAGCAGACTAAAAAATACCCTTGTAATTCAGTGTAATAAGAGAGTTATTCTAGTAGCACACAAGACTTTAGTCTCTCTTTGATGCTATTAAGTCAAAAGACAGAAAGCCTAGGTCACTATGACCTTTTCAGTTATTTAGAGAATACTTTTTCTAACTTATACATTTTCTCAGTGCATTAAATAGATTTTAACATTAATTACTTCCTTATTTTGTAATGTATACCAGAAGTTTTCCAAAAATGTGTTCAAAATCTTTTACAGAAGCTAATGAATGCAAGTTAGTTCATCAGAGTTGAGAAATAACTGTATACGTTCAATATGAAACACACTGAAGTAATTTAATTTTCAGCAGACAAGCACTAGCTACTTTGCAAAAACCAGACCTCTCAATTTAAAAGGAGATGAGTAACTACCGCAATCTAATAATACAAAACTGGGAGGAGCGGCTGATACACCAGAAGGTTGTGCTGCCATCCAGAAGGACCTCCAGAAGGACAGAGAAATGTGCTGACAGGAACCTCCTGAACTTCAACAAGAAGTGTACAGTCCTGCACCTGAGGAGGAACAGCCCTGTGCACCAGTAACATGCTGGGGGCCATCCTGCTGGAAAGCACCTTGGCAGAAAAAGACCTGAGGGTCCTGGTGGACACCAAGTTGAACATGAGCCAGCACTGTGCCTTGGCAACAGAGAAGGTGAATGGTGTCCTCAGCTGCATTAGAAAAAGTATTGTCAGCAGGCTGAAGGAGGCAATATTATTCTGTATTCAGCACTGGTGAGGCCACACCTAGAGTGCTGTGCCCAGTTCTGGGCTCCTCAGTACAAGAGAGACATGGATGTACTGCAAGGAGTACAACAAAGGGCCATGAAGATTATTAAGGAACTGGAGCACCCCTCCTATGAGGAAAGGCTGACTGGAACTGTTTAGTCTAATGATGGGAAGGCTCACGGGGGGATCTATAAATGTAGGTATATAAGTACCTGAAGGAAGGGTGCAAAGAGGATCCTTTCTGTCATGCCAGTGACAGGACCAGAGGCAATGGGCCCAGACTGAAACACAGGAGGTTCCCCCTGAACATCAGGAAACACTTTTTTTTTACTGCAGCGGCAACCGAGCACTGGAACAAGTTATCTGGAGAGGTTGTGGGGTCTCCATCCTTGAGAGATATTAAAAAACCACCTGGACACAGTCCTGGGCAAGTGGTTCTAGGTAGCCCTGCTTGAGCAGGCGGGGTTGAACAAGCCTTTCTGCAGAAGAATAACAAACTTTACTCACCCAGTATCAGTTTTGTTCTGAATGATGCTAATATCATCTGGAGAGAGTTCTGGAATCCACTTCTCCATCTCATCAACCCAAGGGTATCTCAGAGATGAAGGCACTACAATTAAGAGGGGCCATTCATTTTTGTAGTAATAGGAAATGGCAATCGCTTGAATTGTTTTACCTAGCCCCATCTGGGAAAAGAAAAGAAAGAAAAAAATTAAAAGTGTCTGTTCAGAAAGCATATTCCATTCAGAAGAGCCAAAAATATTTTGCAAAACCAGAATTGGATAAAGGAAACAAAGCCAAAGAGCTAGTTACATAGTATCTATTTCATTGTCAATTTGATATAACAGATGATCCTTTATGAAATAAGATGCTTCTCTTTAAATGGATTAATATGTTATACGTGGTTAGCTTTCATTAAAGCTAAGAGAAGCATTTCCTTTAATTTTAGAGATTTTCTGTTCAGGGCCTTAGTAGGGTATATAAAGATCAAAGTCTAACTTTTTTAAGATACCAAAATAATTTTTTAAAAAGCTATGCAAAGGAAAGAAAAATATGGGATGCACAGGCAACCGAAGAACAAAGGAAGATCTATATGAAGAACTCTGCTTTTGACCCACTAGGTCAACTAAAAGAAACTACTGCTTTCATTCGCCATAGCTAATAGTCTCTTTATCCTGTAACACAGAAGAGGAAGTCCACCTAGTGGAGAATTCAGATTTACAGACAAGGTGAAGGGTAAAGATAAAATGCACAGATACATATTTAATAAGAAAGTACTTGCTTCATATTATCGAGGTAGGAATGCTCCCATCTAATGAGTCATGAATATAGACAGCAACAGATTAATGGAAGATACAGAATTTAGGGCTTTGTTTAAAAAATAAAACCCCCAAGATTTTAGTCAAAGAATACAGCTGGTTTTGGTAGTTGTTCACATGGCAAGAGATAGTTCCAGACTCCTGTTAAGTACTAAGGCAGAGACTGGCCTTAAAATACTCTGTTCAGGTTTTCCACAGGGTCCACTAATGTAATGATATCATGAGGAGATTTCCCAAGTATAGAAGAAAACAATGAATATTTCTACTATTACCAGAAAAAAAAAGAACTACCGTGATACTAAGTTTTCATTAAAAACAGCCAGGTTTTCATTAAAATTTTCCCCACAAGCCCCCCTTGCATCACCAGTAGTGCTTGAGCCAGCTGAAAACAAATCTAAGTAGAAAAAAACTCCCCATTTTTGTTTTGTTGCCGCAGTCGTCTCCCTAACTCAGACTGCCTGGTCACTGCTACACTGGTGATGAGCCAGCCAATTGAGAAGGGAATAAAAGGCGCACCCATAACTCATAGATCCCATATAGCTGATCACCAGTCTAGACTGTAAGAATGTGAGAGACAAGAAAAACTGTGGAAAATATTATGGTCTTAGTTTTTGATTTAAACATATCTTTCTCAGTCATGGAAATGGATGACATGGAAAACCTGAATTTTTTGACGAAAAATGTTGTTTGTCCCCACTCCAAGAAAGAATGGCAACATATTTTTACAATACCTTTCAAAAGATACTGTTATTATTGTACTTCAATCCTTACATAATTATATAATTCAGGTATATGTACAGTAATTATATGATCTCGAGTTTTTGTACATAATTTCTTTTTGTATACAAGTTCACAATACTCATGTTTTCTTTCACCAGCATTTCTTTTTATTTTAGAGGTATGCTGACAAGCACAAAATACACACCACTCTATAACACTTCCTCCAGGACCAGTCCGATCGTCTATGAAATGTATTTATTTTACGTTGGAATAAATATGTCTTGCAGTACTTTTTTATGCTAACAAAATTATACAGTTTCTTTTCTCATTCAAGGAAGGAAATAAGAAACTTTATTTTAATAAACAGATTATGGCTGATATTTCAATTTTTCCCAAGCTTCCCTTTTTTCCTCCCCTGAATGCTTTCATGTTCTCCACAGTTTCCAGAAATCTCACATTCTATGCCAGGATAGTTTATCTCCAGCTCTAATGAGATTTTTATAGTATGAGGAGATGCTTTAATCCCAGTAATCCATCTCTTCCTCTCTCCCCCCAATGTTTGAAGAAAACCCAAATTAGAATTGGGAGCCTATATCAATCCCCAAACTTTACCTCTTTTTTATCCTGACAACACATTAAGAACATCATATTCTATTACAAAAATGTTTTATCTGTGGGAAGAAATGTTAGACTCAAAGTGCTCCAAAATAGAATAAAATATAAATTTTCAAATGTATAGAAGTAATGAATTTCACCCTTACTACTTGATCAATGCATTTAAGAAAATTAATCTTTGGAAGACATATCTATTCAAAATCTACCTCTTTGGGCCAGGAACATCTCCTAATCCATTAAAAATAGCTAGCTATGCAATTATAAAGTGCAAAAAAAATCAACTGAGTTAATATTTTTTTAAAGATTTATCAATACAGGAGATTTAACCCACCTAAATACCATTAAAAATAACCTTATAAATTTTCTCAAAGATTCTTTAAAGCTTATGTCAGGTTTTGGGTTTTTTCCCCCACTTGGGTATTTTCAGAATATCTGCTGAGTATCACTGGAATTAGGCTTCTTTCATTACCAACCTTTCTGCCCACATCTCTCAAACAAAAACAGTCATATAGGCACGAAGTACATTAAAACAGGAAAAACTTACCTCATCAGCAATCATACACCTACATGAGAAACAAGAAGAGAGGGAGGAAAAAAGCAGAAGTTAACAGTAAATATAACAGATAAACCAATACTTACAATTGATTACTATAAATTTAAGTTGTAGATTTACTGAATCAATGAAAGGAAAAAAGGTAGACTTCATTCCTACAGATATCAACTACAAAAAGTAAATTTGGTATGAATTTCACAGTAATTTGAAAGCCAGTTACTCTAAAAACATATATTCAATTTGTCAGCATTACTGAAGAACTTGCATTGTAAAACTGAATTGCTGTTTTGGTCTAGTGCTATATTAATTGTAATCTTAAGAGACATTTTCAAGACAAGAAATTCATCTTCAGGTTTTTTTGTCTTTCAGAAACAGCAATGTTTTGCTGCTTCATGATTAAGGATTATTTATATGTCAGACTGATTTTAAAAAGCTGTTTTCCAGAGCTGTCACATTTGTTTTGAAACAGAAACTTCCTCTCCCCCACCAATTGTACTAGATGAAATATTAGAAAATGAATTTGATTTTTTTCCCTTTTTGGAGTCACTTAGTTAATGCTACTACATGTAAAGACAACAACAACTCCAAGTCTCCAGTCAAAACTAGTAAATTCTGTTCAGCATATTTACATTTTCTAAACATTAAATGCCATCTTGGATATGAATTGCTTATAGATATTTTAAGTTATTTAGTTTATTTCAGTTACTGAGTGCGTACGTTCTTAACTCAAGTAGGGTCTAGGGAATTTAAATGTTTCTGGCCTATACAAGCTTCATCATCCAGTCTTTGAGACTGGACGAAGGACAAAGGAAATTATTTGATGGACATTTAGTTAAGCCATGAAAGGCATGATGCTGCATGTTTCCAAAATTGTACTCTCAGCTATTTTACAAACTCAGCTCTTGGCTATTCACAAACTTTTACTTCCACTACTTTACAAACTTTTCCAAGCTGAAAAAAACCCCACCAAACAAACACCCCCCCAAATCTAACCGACAAGCCTATCCAATGCAAAAGCATTATCTAAAGAATTAGAAGAGCTTGTTCTAACTCTAGTAAATAGTAAGTAAAATACATATATTAAATTGACACACACTAACACATTCAGAAGAAGGCAGAGGTCCCAGCAAAAACTGTGAAGATAAGAAAAAGGCATAGGGACAACCTACTCCCTTGAAGTCTTACAGCAAGATGATGGCTTAAAGTTCCCTTTTCACCTACAGCAACCCTGGACTGCATGAAGATACAGATTTACTAAGTAGCTTCTGACTGGAATCAATGCCAGGAACTCCAAGGCAAGATCTGAAACTGGCACAAAGTGTGAATTTCTGCAACATTATAAGAAGTGTCAGAGTCTGATTAGCAGTACCTGCTTCGGCTGCAGTTAAATAACTGGCAATTAGATGAATTCTCCAGCTACTAAGTAATCTGGGAAGCTTTTCAAGCACTGTATAATTTTCTAAATTGTCATAAAAAGCAAACTGGATAATAATTCCCACCAGTCATTATCATAGTGCCACACAAAGGGCATGGGCTTAATCAAACAATTAATTGAGAAATACAGCAGTGAGTGCTATTGGTTGAACTAAGAGACAGCAATAGACTGACAGCTGCATGCAGCCCATCACTTTGGTTGAGGATTTATAAACATTTACTGATAGAAAACCACCAAGTGTTAGAAATGATTAAATATTTCAAGCTCAGGATGAGAAATAACTTCACAGGCCACTCTGCTTGTTTTCCCTCTAGCTCAAGTATCCTTCTGCCTTGTGCTTTTCACTTGTCCCCAGTAGCTTTCAGTCATGGACATCAACTAGTCTTGATGAATTGCTTCAGATAAATTCTTCAGCCACTGCATCCTCTAAGGAAACAGAAACTTCAACTTATATGCCACATAATTAGATATGCACCCACTGCACCATGTAACTCAAATGCAATAATGGAAAAGATCTTCCAGGTCTTTATGTCTATCATAAAAACACACCAAGATATTAATGTTCTGTATTTTGATGCTGAAAATCTTTTAAAGTAATGCAGAACTGCTTTTTTAGTGTTAGGTACTCTGAAGTTAGCATAGTTACCCAAAACCACAACAGAAGTCATATTTTCTGCACAAAACCCAGCCACTTTACACCAATGATTAATGCTTGTAGCAGCACCATCGACTTAGAGCTGTCATGTTTAATAACATGCAAGTTGCCATGGGGCCAAAATGGACATTTCTGTGGTCAAAACAGAAATCTCAGCAGAAAACATATACTGGCACTTTTCAGACATGTGCAAGATAAATGGTTGATATTCTGTGAAACATGGTATACTGCTGTTTGTTCATCTGCCAATTTCATCAGGTTCTTTCAACTAACAGAGAAAATAATCCAAAATATCTTATGTAACTTTTTATATGTAACTAACTGTCTACTTGCAATAGCTTTGTAACCACACTCCCCCCCCACCCCAAGTTGCTAGGGATGGAGCAATGAAAACAATGGAAGAAAACATAGCAGAACAAACACCCAAGTCTGCACAGATTTACAAAGGAAAAAAGGCAGGAAGAGAATGATTTTCAGTGTTGACTCATGATTGTGGAGTCTTAATGCCTGTGATTTGCAGCTGGCCAAAGACATTTATTTGCGGAAAACTAATACACAATTCTAATTTTAAAATAATGGCAGTTTTTGCTCACTTCAAAGACTGATTTTTTTTTCATTTAATACTCATTGTTAATTGCTTGAATTGAAGTTTACAAAACAAGTCTTTTTTTTTTGTAGTACATTAATCATGTTATTTAAAAAAAGTTTGCAGCCTGGAATAAATTGGAATGCACAACAACCTAGCGCTGCAGGGTTTTTTACACTCCTTACACAAATGCAGAAAATGAGTAAGACTATAGCAATTAGCTACAGGGCAGAGGCAGAATAAAGCAAAGAACTTATTCAACAATATCGTATATTTAATACAAGGATATCAGAGAAAATGTACAACTATAGCAATAACCAAGAGTACATTGCATTCAAGTAGCATCTGGTAGTAAGGAAATGTGGTAAAGAGGACAGGAATACAAATGTTCCTTGCCAACTTGTGCTGACAAATTCAGTATTTCTCAGCATATCAACTTATATTTTAGTAGAATTGCATAAATAATGAAGCGTTAATTATACCAGTTGGGACACAGAGAAATCAAAGTGAGAATACGTAAGATCCTATTGCACTGTTCTTCGGCATATGTGAACTAACTATTTCAACCCTCATTCTGTTTTTCAGGATAACATGCTAAAATGAAGAAATTCAGAGTTATTCACAAATTGTTCTGACAATTAGAAACTGAATAGCAATTAAAATAGAAAGCCTTAAAAATATGTCAACCACCAGGAACAGATTTTTTTTAAATAAAACAAGATTTTTTTTCATTAGAGTGAACTGTAGCCACTTTGATGACTTGAGTATCTGCTAAAGAATAAGAAGTTGTTCTGGTTTTCTTTTTGCACTCATTTTTAGACTGTGCTCATAGAATCTTTGCTGCTATACAGTATCTTCTGTTTTCATGTCTATTAACTTCCACTTAATATGTCTGAAGTGAAACTTCTTACGTAGCAGTGACAAAGTTGCTGGCTTTTAAATACTTACAGAAACCCAACATTTTGTTGCTGGTAAATGAATGGAAGTACAAAGCAACTGCCATCATTTTATCCATAACCTAACCACACTTAAAAGATAATAATGGTAAAGCAATCAACACAGTTTTACCTTCCTTGTTTCCATTCCAAACTGATCCCACAGAAACACCCATATGCTTAGAAGTTACATATCTGTAGTGATATTTTGCTATTTAGTTAAGGATTCATTCTCTTCTCCCACCCAAAGATGAAATAGCTTTGACGTAAGTAGTTTGGATTGTCCTCCTATACTTGCAACCCAGAAATTTTTTTAGTCATTCAAACATTTGACTAGACACATCACAGATTGATATGAATCAGGTGCACAAAATTGTTTTTAAAGCTCCAGTTAGAGCATCTGAATGTGTTAAGTCCTCTGTTATGATACAGTTAGCAACATGAATCACTGCTTTGTGATCCACACTGTTCATACTCAAATTCCTGAAGCACTACAGTTTTAAAATTGCTGATTTATGACAATCAAAATTATTGACACTTACACTTGATAAAAGTTTTGACATAACACATAAGAGTTTATGATACAGGTAGAGGTTAATAAAACTTTTAAGTGGAAATTGAGGATATTAAAGTTATTTTATGACTTAGTGCATTTTAGAGCACTCATCCTCTGTAACTTTCACAGTTTTAGAATAAGAACCTTAAAGATGTCTGCTCGATGTAGTCACAAAATATGAGAAGCCCAAAATTTCTTCATTAGACTTCAGGGCCATAAAAAATAGCTTATATTACTGAGAGGGAAATAATCAAGTATTTCTAGTTTATAATCACAACAATTAGATTTGAAACATACAGAACTTCCCCATCATTACAGCCCAGATCACACTGAACTTGTAAGATATCTAATAGTTCCATTAAGGTGTTAAAAAGCAATACTTTACATTTTGCTTTACCTAACCTTAGAAATATGAGGCCTCTATTTGAAACAAACTTCCGTATGTTCTATATTATTGCAGTCAGACAAGCTGCCAACGTGAACATAAAGGTTCCATGCTGTCAAAGCAGAAGAAACAGACCTCCAGCTACATTGAAGGGACAGATATGTATTTTTCACGTATTTTGACTGCAAGAAGACAGACTTCTTGTTCCCTGAAGTTCAATTAGTCATTTCCTCTCAACTGGTAGTTACCCAATCTGAGCTTCATCATTCATATCCCATCTGTTCATATGACACCTTAATAACAGCTCTATCCAAGAATATAAATCAGAGCTATGATACGCAGTTTCATATCCTGTTATAAGCTCAGCCCACATGGTCAAAAGTTTCAGAAGAGCAGGGGAAAAAAATAGTTTTAGATGTCTCTGTTACACTTGCTCTGAGCAGCAAAGTCCAATCGTGCAAAAAGCACACACGGCAAATTCTTTCAGATTCTTTCACATTTTATTTTTAAATGTTTCCCTTCTTCATAGTTTATCTTGTAGCTAGCATTTGAATCTCTGTGCCCTTATCAAGGAAATCTGCTATTTCTTCCTAACAGAAAGCATCAGAATCTCATTGGGATGCATTGCACATGCTGCTACAATCTTCCTACTATTCATAACCCCTGTGCAGTTGTAGGGATAGCAGTGGGCCTTGGACACAGCAGTACCTTTCATAAATAGAAGGGAACAATATAGTCTGGTCTCCACTAGGATTTAACAACCCTTTCATTTTGAGATGTATTAGCTTTAAAATAAAACTACATTTTCCCTCAAAATGCAAACACAAAGAGCAAAACAAGAAGCCTTGTGTGAGAATGTAAGAATGTACCCTAATCAGTGAATATGCATGCAGTAAAGAGAGCATGAAGTCCCTGTTGGTTCACCTCAGACACCTATACACGTAGGTCTAAAACCTTATTGTTGATCCCCACACAAAAAAGAACAAATGCAAGCACCTGAGGTGATACACAAAACCCACCAATGTGTTTGAACCTTTCTTCTAAATGTAAAGAATCACATAATTTAAGGAACCACACAGAGCAGGATGAGTCAGAACCCCAGAACCAGGTATTCAGGAATTTGCATGCACTATCAGAACACTCTTGTAGAGGTATCAAGCACCAAGCAAAGGTGCACTTACAGATTCTTACTACAGCAAACCTTGGAGAGAAGTCAGAAGTTAGAAAAAAAACAGGTGAGGGAGCTAAGGATAAACCCAAAACCTAGCCCTATAAAAGCTCTGGTCAGGAAATTCTGCCTCTGGAAGGACAGAAACCACAATTTTTCAAACCTCAAAGAACACAGAAAGAGCTCCTGGTTGTGCTCATGTCAAGAAGATTGGAACCAACTTTGCAAAGCAGAAGGAGAAGCAGATCTTTAAAATTTTATGCAGATGAGTTGTTTGGAGAAGCAGAAGGAAATTGAGGCTAAGCTCATGTGGCATATGTCATACCAGCACACAAAAATAGTCTGCATCAGGAAGAGGTTAATACTAAAAGTTTCATAAAATGAGTTTCAGGGAAGGAAAAAAAATGTTTAAATGAAAATTACTTCTGTCTTTGTGTGTGTGGGTCACATTCAGGTCACGCACTTTGAAATGTCAGCAATATTAACCAAGCAAAGAATACAGTTCAAGTTTCTTATATTAATTATGGCTACTTCAGCAAGGTATCTTTGCAAAGACAAAGAATCTCATTTTGAACTTTACTCTTGCAAAAATAGCGATTAATAACACACTGGCATATATCTAAGGTCTGTATAACCAAGAATCCTACTGATTCATACAGTCAGTGCGATAGGTTTCTTGTAAATACAGAAATATTTTGCAATAATATCCTCTCTAAACTAGACAGTTCTGCTTCCTTACGTGGAGGATTAAAAGCTAAAGGTGCATAGCAATCCCACACACCTACTGCTTGCTTGTGGGGATAATGTAACTTTTTAATTAATTTTCAAGAGCTATTTATCCAGGAAAAAAATAGTTAGAACCATAGGTAACTTTTTCAGAACAAATTCCTTCACTTTTAAATGCATTTTCCAAGACAAACAGTCAAAGCAGTAGCACTTCATTTCTTAAAACACTAAAAAATTTTGTTACTACTCAAACAAATTAAAGCTGTTTTTGTTAACGCAGTCTTTGGAACATGTTGTACAGAGGAAGCTCACATCTTTCTTTCACTAGTGTGGGTGTCCTGATATTCTTGGGATTCTCACCTACTCATGTGAGTCAGTTTTATATAACGCTACAACATATAATTTACCTCCTACTCACAAGCCAACACTTTAGCACTAACATCTTAACCAAGGGTTATTTAAGGAATCTGAACTTAGTACATTTTTATATAAAACTGCGCAAGCAACTATTACATTTGTGTGTCAGTAATCACAGCACGCAGTCCTAAAACTAGAACAAAGAGAGCTGACTTACTTGCAAAAATAATCCAGGTTGTTTCAACAAAAATAGAGCCCCAGAAGATTTAAGTTAGATGATACCCTCACTCTTGAACCACACTAGGTATTTAAAAAAACCCTAAATAATAAAAAGCAACCCTTAATCTAATGTAAGATGCACTAAATTGCAACATCTGCAGTGTTAATGATTCTCTAAAATAGTGTAGAGGAGAATGGTCGTGCCGTCTTATGCTTTTCTCCAACACTCCTCCATGTGTAGCTGGAAAAACCACCTAAAATACTTTCTTAAGATTTGAAAGCTATGAGAGCACATTTGCCAACATATTCTCTTATTTTAGCTTTGACAAAGATGTGTGGAATAATACGTATCAAACTGGTCAATTTGAAGGTCAAGCTCAGACATTTAGTAGGTTTTTACAATATATTAACTGAAATGTTATGGTGATCTGCACTGCAAGAGCTTCAGAAGAACATGTCTCTTCATGTCTTCCTCCTTCAGAGTCAGATGAATCAGGCAACAGGGAAAAGAATTACCTAGAAGTGCCTAATCACTAGTCTCTCCATTCTCAACTATTCCCATATTCAATGTTTTTTCCCCTCCGGTACCCCAAGCCTTCAAAACCAATGTTTCTCCTACACTTAGTTCCTTCTCCATACCAATACTTCAAAATACTTTTGTACCTTTCCAATGCTTCAAAAACAACCATCCATCCAACTGTTAACAGCATATCCCACTTCTTTTCTGACATATATCGCTGAACTAAGGAATTCTGCTGATCCTTTCTATGTTAATTTATCTCCTCTAACTGTTTACCCAGCAACCTTTGGGGTAGTTTTCTGCCCATGTTCTTCCTCTCCTTCCAATTTCCATTCAGTCAGTCAGAATTTGACTCATACTTGCTTAAGATCTTACTGTTCTCACTCACATTGAAGCAGCTTGTCTCACATACTCAAACCCGATCACTTTCATTCTGCCCTCTCCCTGATGCTTATATTTAAACACACCAATTCTTCTTTGTGGATTTTCCTGCTGCAAACTTTCATTGCACACAGCTAACGCTAAACTCATTTCCCCTCTCTCCATCACTGTTGACAACCTACTACCTACACTTGTAGTCTTTATCTCACTTGATTCTTCTCTTCCATTCTAACAAATTGTGCCCTGCATTTCTAAAAATCTGTGTTTTCTTCTTTATTCCTGCTGCTAAAGTCCACATTTAAGCCCAGGTAATTTCTCAGATTACTACCATTACTTTTTTTCTGTTCTTAAGTCTTTTTTTTTTTTAACTCCACACAGTTCCTCTCCTGAACTACATTCTACATTCACTTACTGACAATGCATTTTTTGCTCCATTTGAATTGCTTCCCAGCTCCTCCAGCATCACTTCCAAACAAGCCACCCTGGCCATGAAAGCTTTGCAGAATTTGGCTCAATCTCTCATTCATACTTCCTGCATCTGAACCTCATTCTGTGAGCTAGCATCTTCATTTAATCATCTCTCTCTCTCCCTCCCTGCTTTGGCATGTCTCAGATGTGAAATATACTCTGAAACAAAACCAATGTCTTTAAAAGAATAAATCTTTCTTTAAAAACACAGTACTCACAGAGCTACTCCATATTTAACTGCTGAAATTAATCTACATATTCATTGAACAGCCATTCTACTCTTTTTCACCAAGGATTACTTTTCAGCTTTGTTTTCTAATACTGGAAACAACTGCTCATCCATGATGATGCAGGGTTTAAGGATTCAGACTTATCACAGAATTATAGTAATTTCATATATCTAAAATGCGTTGCTGAGTATGTTGAAATAAAAGATTTCTTTCTTACTCTAGCAAGAGACTTATGCCTTGTTTCAAACATCTCTTTCAGACTATGTAACCACAATCTACTGAGACTAGAGACAGAAATTATATTAAAGAGTTACAATTACTTTTATCCCTGGTTCTCTGTGATTTGAAGTTCTACAAATAATGGAGACACCTGTTGATGGCACCTGATTCTTCATGTCACTAAATACAAACTAAAATAAAAATGAAACATTCACAGAAATAGTCCTAGACATGATTAAAAAAACCCCAATACATGAATGTGAACAGAATTCCATTTTTTAACACACAAATTTAATTAATTTGGCATCTGTCAAAGACAGTGTGACAAAACCAGAGAATAAGTAGATCTCTCAAAAGAGACTATGAATAACTCAATCTTGTCTGGTTTTTAATTTATCTTCCTTATGTTAAATTCTAAAATCTTCATCTTAAGATCAAATTGGTCACAAGTTTAATAACAAGAATTCAGATAGCTCCAGTCTCACAACAACAGTGACACTACAATATTTGGAGTCATTAAAGGATGTTCTGTTTGGTACTTACACCAGCTCTACATCCTTACCTGCAGCATATAAAAACGATAGATAGTCATTACAATGTGCTTACAGGGAAATAGTCAGAATGCTCACTAAGATTTTCAGGAACTTATTCAAAACAAAATGGCCCAATATGAGTAAAAGGTTAAGAAAAATTCTTCTTACAAATATTCTCCATAAACATTGATGTCAAAACCAATATACTGATAATTATCAAATACCTACAGCTCCATAAAATATGAACTCTCCACATCAACCATTTCTGTTATATTTTTCTTCCTTTAGAAACTATTGGCTAATGTTTTCACTGCACAAACACAGTTGTATGCCATTTGCTTAAGTTAAGTAAGACTTAAATAAACTAATACACGGCAGTGTTGTGAGGATTTATAAAAGAGATGCAAACAGTAAAGCAAAATTCATCTGAAAATAATGATGCCACATCTCCCAGAAGAGAAAGAAATAAAATATTTTTGTTAAGTGTTGCTTTAAACCATGTAGCTGACTCTGAAACAGAGACGAATGTAGGCAATGGTAAAAAGCAGTTGGTCTTGCATTTAATCACAACCCAGACTTGCAGCAACCTATGACCTTTCAAACAAAGGACAAAAAAATTAGAGACACAGACAGTAACAGATATGTAAATGTACATCTAGGCTTAGTGATCAAAATGGAAAATTGAAGAAAAATGTATTTTCTCCTCTGAAATGTTCTTATTCATAGCAACTATCAAAGACAAGAAACTGAAGAAAAGAAACACACTGAAAAAGGAAATCAATCAGTAATCATGGATCAAAAAATAGTGAAGATAGAAGCAAAGTAAAACAAAAGCTCTGATAACTTAGGAAGGCAACACAAGACAGAAGGGAACAGTGGCATTATGCAGAAGGAGAAAAAGATTAACAGGCGACATAAAAACAGAACCAAACTCAGTAAAGATTACTAAAATAAGAGTGATAGGGAAAAATAGTTAAATGAAAGAGAAAAGCACCTACTGTTCTAGCACAAACTAAAAAGTGCATGGAAGCAAACAGAGAGTGAACTTATTTTCTCTTATTATATCAGCTTCCAAAAGCTAGAAGTATAACTCCCTTAGACACTCAACTCAAATGGAAATGGTACCTTTCCTACTACTCAATGGCCAATACAGACGAATTCACCTGATTTGGGCTATCTAGTTCAGAGTCTAGACAAAGAAAGCTTAACCTCTTCCTCCAGGTCTAAAAAAAATCTATCAAGATACATTCCCTCCCCCAGCTCTGCCCAACACACTGGACATGCAGACTATAGGGTGTTTTTTTAATGTTCAGGCAGGCTGAATGACATACAACAAAGCAGATTCAGAATAAGGATTTCTGAGAACTTGAGAATTTCTAATTTCAAGGGGGAAAAAAAAAATTAGTCTACTGTGATGTAGAGATATCTAGACTCAATTTCTGTGCATTCTCATCACTCCTTCCTACTACCACCCTAGAAAGTTAAAGAAATTTGTGTAGAAATCTGCCCAACAGTTTAAATATGACTTATATCAGAAATTCCTGGCCCTACAAAGGACTATACTGTGCCTCAGGATTCTAAACCTTTCTATTTGCTTCCTGCCCCAGAGCTATATTTTCTATGACTCAACTACTAAAACCCCAGGAGACTGTATATACTCCACCCTTCCAGTGAGGAACTGGAGCTAGAACCTTTTAGCTGTGCTCATAAGCTTTGAAGAAACTTTTATTTGAGCCTCTGTTTTTCTGGTCTACTTCAAGGAGGGGGCGGAATTAATTTCTATGAAGACTGATAAAGTCTTTGAACCAAAAATCTGTTTTAATTAATGAAGAATTAACTACGTGTTTCGCATGTGCAGCTTGCTAGAGATCACAGTGAAAAAGAAATGTACTATTTTGAAGTGCAGCCAACTGACTCCTTATTATAATAAGGGACACTCATACTCCATTCTCTAATGAGCTCACTATCATAATGATTCGCTGTAGCCTACTATCCAAAACAACACTAAACACTTTACAACTTTTTCTTACTCTAGAAGATGACTGCCTAACAAAACAAATACTCTTTAATTACAACTGATAGCTCTTAATGCCAGATATGAACTCTGCCATCCATTGTCATTTACCTCTTTTTTACTGTGTCTCTACTCAATAAACAACATTAAGCCAGCATGTACTGGAAACTAAAAATTACATGCTCCAGAGTATTATTAAGTTACAATACATTAAGTTAATGTATTAGCTCTATAGCTTATAAAGGTACCATTAAAAAGTAAAAATTATCTAGAAATCAGCACTGGAGTAACACACAGATCATGGCAAATGTATCAATAAGCATTTCAATATTTAGATAATTTAATATTAAGAAAAAAATTTTTTGCAAGAAAATAGAAGTTACAGTGTTAATGCACTTGAACCTCATGTAAGAAGGTGAGAAGAAAACACAGCAGGAAACTAGATCACCCCAGTAAAATGGTTTGAGCATACAATTATAATGGAAAAGCTTATTTCATGAGTGGTTAATATCTCCAAGTCCTCTTCCGCACCCACAAGCAAGATAGCTTAAACAAATTGTTCTGCCAACATTTCTAGAAAAAAAAAAAGATATCTGTGTGTCTGAAGGCATCTTTTTCAGATACTGTCTGATACAGGTGACAATGCTGGTTTTAAAAATAACTTACACTTTTCCTGAAAGAAAAGCATAAAAATAAAATAGCTTTCAAGCACAGAATTTGTGTGCACCCATCTTTTCTGCAGATGAATGTTTGAGGTTATAAACAAATATCAACATTGTTTCCATCCCTAGGTACCTATTCCCAAGTGCACTTCTGAAGAAAAACCTCTAGTAAGGAATAACTAGTAAGGAACAAGCAGCCATGCAGTTATTTACCTTAAAGGCATGTGTGTGAACTAAAAGGTATTTTAGCATATGTTGAACTATACACTATCTTGTTGGCTCTACAGTTATTATTTCCTAGAAAAGTGTTAGGCAGTCTCTGCTAGTCTAGGCGACGTCTTTGGAGCATCTGCTGAAAAAGCCTTTGACTCATCTACTAAGGAACCAAACACACAAATCACAACAGCATCTTTATTTTATTCTCAGGGAAAAGACAAGGGAATTGACAGGTTACTCCCAGTTCCTTCCATGCAAGAAACAAAAGCTTGTTCTAATAATAAGTCCCTTTTCACAGTGGGTGTTTGTGTAATATAAGATAATATTAATTGAATCTCTTCAGTTAACAATAGAGCATTTCCCCTACACCAGTTTCCTGCCACTACAGCGAAGTATGGATTAAGTGATGACTGCAAAGGGAGTGCATAGCCTGGGGCAGAGAAGAAAGAAGAGCCAAAATGCACCCACTGCTTGCTTCAAGTCCTATGCTTATATATTTTTAAGACTAGAAAAGACACTTTTATGGAGAAGTACCAGACACTGCTAAAATATACCACTGGGAATACTGAAAGAAGGCTTAAATCATTAAGGAGTAGGCAAAAGGGAAAGACTTGGGTGAGCCACGGGCTGACAATCTACTAAGAAAATTAAGCTACAAAAAGCAGAGGCTCTTGTTCTCTGTTTTGGGACAGAAAGAAAATTAGATCTGCCTAAGCAAGTGACAGATTTTAAAAAACACTCCCCAGGAAAGTCTGGCAATACATTTTACTTTATAACAGAGGCTAACTGAGAGTGTGCACACAATTCCTCAACTTGACCGACCTAACATATAGAATTTGCTACGCCAAGGGATGAGATTTCTTGCAGTCATGATGAAAATACCTTCATACACATGCCACAGTAAAACCATGAGAGCCATATTACTCAGTCTTTTGTTAACGAAGGGTTTCAAGAAAAGAAAAGAACATAAATCCCATAACCCTAATGAAAATACTATCATTTTCTCCTTGACAGAGAGTCATTAGCCTAGGTATTCCCAATCATTTTAGATATTTATTGCAGGCAATTGTTACTTCTCAAACAAAAAGAAGAAAGAAATATCTGATTAAAATTTATCTAGCCCTGCTGATAAGCTCCTTCATCAGGAACCTCTATGCTATATAAGAGATTGCAAAAGATTATGCTACCTTCAAATACATCCACCAGTCTACACCAATTAACACTGAGGAAACTATACACATTTAATGTCTTCTGTCATTTCATCATTTGTATATACAAATGCACCTCAATTTCATACTACATATACCTCACTTCCCCTTATTAAAATCTGATCAACTGAGAAATGGCAACCAAAGGCTTCAGGTTTACTAAATTCAACTCTAATGTAGACTTTGCTGTCTATTCTATCAAAGTCTCAGTGACCCATTAAAACTGTATACTTTCATTCTCATAGTCAGACTGTGCAGCAGGGAAGTGCCCAACATAGCCAGTGGTCACAGAGAAGTTAATGCCAATACAGCATAAAGCTTTTTACATCTCAGGCTTGCATGTTAATGGCTGGGCTCATTTTTCTACCCTGCTACCTCGTCTGGCAGCATAGAACAGATGGCTTGCTTCATTCCCTGAAGATAGCTATAACTGTTGAAGGCTTTGGGTCAAATGAATAGAATTAAAGCGAATAACTTCAGAGGAAATTTTAATTGATCAAGAGTTCCATATAATTGCAAGAACTGGTGATAAACATTTGCTTTCCAATTTTTCATCTTTAGAGAAAAAGATGCACACTTCATTTCTCCTACAAAAAACCACAGACATTAGCAAGCCAGCCCCTCAGACCCTAAAGCCTCTTGTTCTCATCAAGATGATGAAATGATCAGAAACTCACTTCTTCCTTCTTTGAAACCTAAGATAAAATAATTTCACTTCAGAGGTGGTAGACCTCTAAAATGGCACTACTTTCCAAAAGAACAACATACAGTAGTTTCATGGCTTTAGGTTGTAATTCCCTAAATTTTCTAAAACTTATAAAGATGGAAAGAGCGCTTCCCTACTCTTTTCTTTACCCCTGTAACTCAGTAACAGGGTCTTACCCAGGAAAATAACTCCAGCCTCTGCTGCATAAACTATTTTCCTGATTTATCAGGTATTCAATTGTTGAACGCCTGCTTTATCAGTTGCTGCAGTTGCTCATTGAGCACTCTGCAAAGCTTCTCCTGCTCTGCTCTTGCAGTTCAGTGAGTTCCAGAACACCCTGATTACATGCCAGAATTGTACCAAGTTTAAAATAGAATACCACACAGATGCATCAAGATCTGTTAGTCACTCTCTTAACAGCTCTATCACACCATTAAGAACTAACGAAACAAATGTGAATTAACTTATTTTAAGAATTTTCTATTAACATAACAAAAAGGATGGTCCTACTGACATCAACCTCCTCTTATGTGAGGAAATCTTTGATACGACAATCTTCTTTTGCATAACGCATTATTAAACACTTCTTCATCCTCCGGGGAAAATAAGAAAACAACCCCTCATTTTAAACCATGTTATCTCTCAGTTTACAAAGAGTTTCTGTAATATAACTCACCTATGAGCTGCTGGTATTGCACAGTCTTTGTAAAAACTGATTTACGTTTGCCTAAAATCATTACTCCTAGCATACGATACAATAAGGATTTTACCTGCCACTTCTCTGAAGTGCAAATATGATGCCTTTCTCCTGAAAAGGAAGCAGTTTCTTTCTCAGTTTTTGTGGTAGAAAGGACAGCTTAGCATCAACATTTTCTGAACAAGAAGCATCAAGTGTATGTGTTGCCTGGAATTTACTAGCCATGCTGAACCTAAGGGAAACAAAACAAAAAAAGAGATGTCTTTCTTTAAAGATAGGTCTGCAATATGTTTCACAATAAAGCTTCAGGGAACAATAATAATTACTCCATCTTAAAATATTCAATATCTTCACAACTCTTCTCAAGTCTTGAGAATTCTCCCTAGAAAGCATAAAATAATGCAATGATAGAAGAAGAGCATCAACAAAACATTCTAACTATTCCAATATGAAGACGTCAGTATATATCACTTCCTCAGTGCTATGAAATAGTTATTTAAGAAGGTTCCCGATTCATGGATGAAAGTTACTGGCCTTTCAAACAGAGCTTACCAATAGGCCTTGAAACATAACTCTTTTAGCAAACATTTTTCAGAAAGGTTACAGGAAAAAAAGGTTATTTAACCTTCTGATGATGGAGCTAACAGTCCTCTAAAATTTTTAATCCTAAGAACCAAACCAGGAAAAGAAGCAAAATATGCCCAGCTTGGGGGAAGGGGGAAAGAAAAGAAAAAAAAAAAGAAAAAAAAAAAAAGAAAAAAAAGGAGTAAAAACTTTATTCCCCTCAGAAAGAAACAATCTTAAACCACATAATTAATCTATGAAAATTCTCATGGTGTGTCTCAGACTAAAAATGTGGATTCTTTATTAATTTTTGTCCAAGGGGACAGGGGCATAGAAGAAATACTAGCTTTTGTTCTCTTATAACTTCAACAGACTTTAAACAAACAAATGGTTAAAAAGCTCAGTAACAGTGCACTAACTAAACGTGAGGATAGCAGCAAATCTTTACATCAAAGCATTACCTAATTATTTTGGATTCATGGCCTGTGTGAAGAGCAGGATTACCTTAACAATTGTAGGAACAAAAAATACCAGCCAAAATATGCTTCCTGTATTGTTAACAGTAGATATGGTACCACCAGGTTTGACAGCAAAATTCTGAACATGTTGCACTTAGTTTTTTTTGATACTGATGTGTTTCTGCAGTAGCTCAGAAGTCAGATATGATTTGGTGGGATGAACCGTTATATTCACAAGAAGAAATGTACTGAGCAAAATACTCACTCACTTCAAGGATCAACAGGGCTAAGTAACCTGTGTTTTCACACTGGTTACAAAGTAAGACAGACCTAGGGACAATGCAAATGGTTAAAGTAATCAACACAATAAAGAATGACCATGCAAAACAGAGTTTGCAACAGTTTCCTTCTAATGTCATAGAGTACGAGTGAGGAGGTAAAACAGATTGATTCAGGTTCAATTATATGCCACAGTGAAAGACCAACACTTCTGTATTCCTAAAGAATTCCATTTATGAAATTTTAGCTACAAAACTTGACGCACACTCTTCCAGCTGAAATCACATAATTTTCAGTGAAGAGAATCTAGCTATAACTGCACTACAGATATGTATATAATCTCGAGTTAAAAGGGTCTGGGCTTTTGTTCTGGTGCAACTACACAAACATCTTCTAACAATCCATATTCCACAGGCCTACGTCAGATGAAAACTGAGAAATCCTTCCACTGGGATGAGGCGGAGAGGGGGTTCCTGCTGGAAGTTTCCCAAGCCCGGGAACATCTCTCCCCCAGACCTCTCTCCATGGTGCTTACCCCGGTGCCGGCTCGGCGGCGGCGGCGCAGGGAGCCCTGGCCGTGGTGCTGCACGGTGCGGAGCGGGGATGCGGGACTGGGATGCGCTGCCCCCCGGCTGTACACCCCTCACATGGCCGAGCCAGCCCGGGCCTGTCTTGTTAATGTTGTCCTAAAATCAGGGAGATCCAAAGAAAAAGAAGAAAAAGAAGAAAAAGAAAAAAAAAAAAAGAAAAGGACCTGATTGTTCTGAAAATAAACTAAACTGTTGCAGAACCCTACAAAAAATTAGGTCTTTGGAGTATAGTATCCCATCACTGGCATCACCCGTCAGACTAACGACATTCAGACAGACAGAAAATGAGTAGGTGCTTTCTTTGGTTACATGATGAGTTATAGGCATACCTATCAAGATACAGATAACAGACATTCAGAGAACTGGAAAGAAAAGCTGCAGAGGAGCCTACAGTCAAGTTCCATGAGACTGTCATTGTGAAAGCATTGGACAGGGTAACACTGGAGAAGTTCTGTGAGCACTTTCTTGGGCATCTATTACTACTCCCCACAGTGAAGTGGTGTGTAACCACAGCTGTTTTGACATCATTCTGCCAGACAATGAGAGGGAAAAAAAGTTAATTTAAATTTAAAATATTGAGCAACACTCCAAGTTGAGGCATAAGGGTTGTATTTACCATTGCAATTGATTTTGTTCTGTTACTTATCTGCTAGAGAATATTTTAAGAAGCATATTCTTGAAGACTTATCCTTTGTCCCACATGTAAAGCCGTAGAAATATTATTGTACATATATTAAACCAACAATCCTACCTGGAATCACAGATATATATGTGTGTGTATATACACTTAAAGACTTCTGTATGAATGTGGTTGCAACCCTTGTCTCAAAAACACGTAACTCAAGGGTCTGATCACCTGATGTTACTCACTGGCTTAGTGCAAGTGATTCACACAGCAAAAAGAACTCCATGGCTGGAGAGAGGCTGCTGTTGTGCTTCCAATAGCACAACTGAGGTACAGAAAGCCCTGCCTGCTACTATCAGTAGAAAACCAGAATATTTTCTCCCTATCATGTCATGCACTCAAGGTGCTAAGATAACAAGAGACAAGCCCAGTGCAGCTAAACCTCCTGATATGGACTTCTGACTAAAGACCTTCTAGAACATAACCCATCCAAAGACACAGTGGGATACCTTCTGAATGTCAATGAAATAGTCAGTTATAGAGAAAGGAAATACGGATTTCTTCTGCAGACCATATATTCTGTGTCATCCCTATTGACTATGGCTTGGGTTTTTTTCCCCACCCATTTTTATAAGTGGAATCTCTCTCATATCTTTAAAGAAACAACATTCCTGTACTTTGGGCCGCTGGAACGTTCAACAGCAGACGGAAGTACTATGACCAGTATCAAGGCTCTTTGATGCATATCCATCACAGAACTGTGCTTAACAGAAGGAGGAAAGCCTTTCCCTTGCCCCGTACACCCAAGAGATGCATTTCATAGAAAAGAAGTCATAATGCTCTGGTAAATACCTACTTCATCACTCAGTTGAGCAAACAGAAATGTTTCAGCTCTAACTGTTGGGAAAGCAATCATAATCACTTCAATAGTCCTATCACAATATTCTCCACAGAGAATTTTTTTTTCCATTAAAAGTTGATTAAGGTACTTCAAGATAACCACAAACAAACACACACTAAACATTTCTGTAGAGGCAACCTTAGACAAGTACGCTGCAAGATTGGTGAGCCCAACAAACCTGTTCAACATTCAGTTCTGTGATTCACCCCTAAAGAAAAACTCTGAGTAATTTTCTGTGATGATTTTCTACTCTATAAAAGAAAATCATATACTTCGGATCAGCTCGTTGCATAACTTGTTGTGAGTGACAATACAGAATGAAATGTTAACATAATTAACTTTCTGTTGAACTAGATTATGACAAGACTCTTTCACTGAAACATTGAATAAAAACCATGTGGTTCCAGAAGCATAAATCAGAATCAGAGGCAGCACATATGATTCATCAGTACATAGCAATACTACCATAAAAAAATGTTTCTGCATCAGTCATGAATAAGCTTAAAACTGACTTTGCAGATCTATCTTAAAAAGCAACAACAGCACCACAGAAAACAGCTAGCAGATACGCACACATGCGTGTTTATCTCTAGGTGAATAATTAAAGAAATGAATGGTGAATAATTATAAAACAGGTGAATAATTAAAGAAGTCCACATGCAGTGAACAATGACTACTACAAAAACACATACAATGACTAGTGCGAGCACAAGAAAAGAGAGCAATATGAATTGTGCATTACTAAACCTTTCACATATTGCTCTTTGGAAAGACAAAGTAGTGTGCATAACCACATTACGCCAGTATTCTCCTAATTATCGACTTTATGCTCCACTCCTTCGCATCTACCTTATCTACACTATTATTTTAACTTGGACCACAAGCTTGTAAAGGTGGACTTTGCCATCTGCTGCGCGTATATAACCTATGACTCTCACAGTTGCTTACTATGGAGTTCATGGCAAGAAAAAAAATACCTCAGGGAAAATATTTGATGCTTGAGATACGATTGCCTGAGAACATGCACTTCAGAATGAAGTTTTAAGAACTTAGATAACTAAAATGCACTTTTTTTTTAAAGCAATACTTACATAGTTCTTCCTCAAACTTTGTAAGTTTACTTCAATTATCGTAAACATACACTTTTTAATGATCATACAAAGAATCATACTCTGAAGATTCAAAGATCTCTGTCACGATTTCTGAATAAACAGCACTGCTAAAAATTATTCAGTCTATAGTCATACCTGCAGAACTATGATATCCATAGCTACAGAAGGCACTATGAAAGCTATATTGACCCTATGAAAGATTTATTTTGGTTATGTAGAAAGTTAGAATGAACAGCAATTAAACGAGACAGGGAAAGAAATTAATTCCACCAAATTGTCTTTTATTGATTTGCTAAAGTAATCACTATACTGAGAACCGATGCCTTACTCGTGTATAATGACTTTGGCAGTGGTGGTCATTTATGTTTTGAGACAGATCAATTGTGTACACCACTGCAGTAATGTCAACAAATGAAAATAGCCTTTAAAAAAAAAAATTGTCAGTGTATCAGAGGACCCATTTATGTCTGTTGTTCTACCCATTGCAGATTCAGAAGCTCTAAGAAGAAAGATTAATGCATGTTTTCTCCAATTACAAGATTTCATTTATTTCTGTGACCTTAATATGTTGTAATGTGCATCCCACCACCCTTCCCACATGTCTGGAACTTGAGTTTTCTCAGACAGAATAGACCTACAAGGTCTGGTGTGGAGACCTAGCTTTTCATTCAGTTCATTCAGCTACAGAAGTTTTATGAGTAAAAAAATACAAACTGTATAGCGTTTTCTCAAGTGTTCTGAAGGAAATCAAGGATTAAACAATTGAATTACTAAACTCAGTAACTTTTCATCTAAAATTGCTTTAGTATATCAGGATTAGCTAGTGGCATTATATCCCACATTTAAAAGTAGGAATGGGGTAGACTCATGGAACTACAGCATGATTCATTTATAGGGGATAAAAATCAGTAAAAATTATGAACTGCAGAACTTGTGAATATAGGATAGATTTGTCTACTTGGTGGGAGTTAAGAGGTCTTTTGTAAAGGTGAGTCTTATCTTTCAAGTCTACTGAAGTAGACTTATAAACCGGTTGACGCAGTCCAGTTTCCACCATTTTTCAAATTTAATTCAATCAAAACAGTAAGTTTTATACGAGTATTTGTACAATAATTATAATTTCCTGGAAAATTATTGAGAAAGTCCTTCAAATGTTCAAGAAAACTGAGCTATCATGTGAAAAAAAGCACTGAGACCTTTTTTTTTTTATACAGGCAAGTAAACTGTTCATACATGACAGAAACATCAGCAATGTTTGAAAGGAAACTGCTCCAACTTCCATTATGTTAAATGAATCCATAAATGATAAAGAAAAATAAAAATTAAAAAGAAAAAACCCTGGAATTCTTTGTCACTGCTGCTGTTATATTTCATTTCATTACAGGTACTTATCTTTCCAGAGGTACATATCGAGAGCCAACTTGCTGAGGATACTACCCCAGGTGATACGTTTCTTTATTGGAAGGTTGGGTGCAAGACTGACAAGAACTTCATCAAGAACTATTTAAGTTCCCTACTTATTTTTACAGGCCACTAAGTATAGCCTTTTAATGCAGCTCAGCAGCAGATGGCTAAAACAAACATATTTCCATCAAGTGCTTGCTTCATAAATTTGCTCTTGATAATCCTAACTGCTCCATAAGCGTATGTTCCGCAAAACTTTATAGAGAATTTAAGGCCCTAAGAATCATAGAATGGTTAGGGTTGAGAGGGACCTTCAAGATCATTGAGTTCCAACCCCTCTGCCATGGGCAGGGAGGGACACCCTCCCACTAGCCCAGGTTGCTCAAAGCCCCTCCAGGGATGGGGCATCCACAGCTTCTCTGGGCAACCTGGGCCACTGCCTCACCACCCACACAGGAAAAAATTTCTTCCTAATATCCAATCTAAATCTACCCTATTTCAGCTTAAGACTGTTACCCCTCATCCTACTGCTAACACTCACGGGACCTCGGTTGATTGATTCATCAACCATTTTTCCACCAGTTGAGAAAATAAAGAATTTAAAAACTACCCAAGTCATTAGAACACATTATTAAAAAAAAAAAAAGCGTTACAAGAAAAAGGACATCACAAAACTCTGCAGCACACAAAAGTTTTTCCTCAGGCCAGTGAGCCGTGCTTGAGGAAAAGAGACACCTTAATACCTGCCTCGGGGCCATTTCTTGTTTTACTTACGCAACTCCCTGCACACAGTTCTGCAACAGCAGGACTACCTAAGCACACGCTGTGATAGCCCAGCATCAGCCAGGGCGAACAGAACTAGCGAGACCCTCTGCCACAAACACGGGCCGAGAAAGAACAAGAGTGACCTGGAAGCTCTTCCCTTTACAGCATCCCCCCCAGAGCACCCCTCCGACGCTGCCCACTGCGCAGCCCCCCGGCGCATTCCACCCCGCTGCTCCGCGGGGCCAGGCCGCGCTCCCCGCCCGGACTCCACCGGTAAGGCGGGGCCCAGGCCGCCCCTCACAGCCGCCCCCCGCCTCCTCCCAGGCCTCTGCGCAACCGCGGAGAGCGGGCTGGGAACGGCCCCTCCCGTTCCCTGCTGCCCCGAGGGGCCGCTCACAGGCCCGGGACGCTCAGGCCGAGCCTCGTCGCACCGCTCCCGGCTCCCGCCGCCGCCAGGACGCACCTTCGCGGGCTCGGGGCTCAAACCGCCCGGAAATGACGCACGGCCGAAGGCGGCGGGATGGGGAGCGCGCAGGCACCCGCGCGCTTCCCGCCATTGGCTGCAGCGCGCGCGCGCGGCGTTTCCGGCCCCGCGATCGTCTGTTCTTTATGTCTCCAGCCCCCTTCTCAGCCCCCCCGCCCCGTCTTGCTTCCCCGGGAGCGAGTTAAGCGGCATGTTGCTGCCCGGCACCGCCTCGGCTGGTGCGCGGGGGAGAGAGGGAGGGCTGAGGGAGCCGGAGGCGCGGAAAAGGGGAGGAAAAGCGGCGCGGTTACCTCACGGCAGAGGCCGCTCCTGGGAAGAGAGGGTGGCAGGCGCGGGGATGGCGCTAAGGGCCGGGCTGAGAGAGGGGCCCGCAGGACGAGGCGCCACGGGGAGCGCCACCGGCTCTAGAGATCGGCGGAAAGAGCGCTGGAGGCAGGGAGAGGGCCCGGAGGGTGAAGCGGCGCGCAGCAAAGCAGGGACTACAGCTCCCAGCCTGCCGGGCGCCGGCCCGCCGGGGGGCGCGGGCTCTTCTTGCGCCTGCCCGGAGGGCTAGCGGGGGGCACCCAGCGGGGTTGGGGTGCTGCTGCTGGGGATAGACCGCATCCCCGGCGGCGGCGGTGGGCCTGCTTGGGCACATTACGGTGGACGGAGGGTTGCCGCCGCCCGGGGGAGGGAGGCCGAGGCAGAGGAGACCCGCAGACTGCTATTAGGCGCGGGATCAGTCCGTCTGCGCGCCGCCGCACTGCCAGTGGTCGTCGGCTGCCCACAGTGGGCGGGCGCTGCAGTGCTGGTCTCCGGCCCAAGGCGGGGTTCTTATTGGTTTTCACGGCTGTCTGTCAACTCAGTGGCGCCCTGCGATTGGTCATTACCTTCTGGGCGGGCTTGCGACAGCATAAGCGCCGAGAGTCACCACTCACTGGCAGCGCCGGGGGAGGGTGCCTTGCTTATAATTGGCCCGTGCGGCCGTTAATCATTAGCGTTCCGCGCGGCCATTGGCGGCGATGGCGCGGCGGGGCGGGCCTTTTTCCCCGCCGCGGCAGCAGGAGGAACCCGGGCGGCTATCGGGGCTGGCGATGGAGTTAAGCGCCCCTCGTGCGTGAGCCCGCCGCCGCCGCGCCGGCCCCAGCCCGCCGGCCGCGCTGCCGCGGTAAGGACCCCGCCGCCTCATCCGGGGAAGG
>WKFP01014216.1:492870-506291 GCA_011057875.1 Pterocles orientalis | reverse complement strand
GCGGGGAAAGGCTGGCCCCGTTTCTCTTCCCTAATATAGGCAGGGCTGGCCGCTGGCGGAGCGGGGCCCGGCACGGAGCTGCCCTCCTGTGCCGCCCCGCCGTTGGGCCGCCGGTCGGCCCTGAGGCTGAGCCCTCGGCCCGCCGCAGCCCTGAGGCGCCCCGGCCTGGGGGCTGTCCCGGCAGCGCTGTGGCGGTGACTTGCTGGGTGATGTGGGTCCCTGGGCGAGCGCTCTCTGGGAGCCGAGCGTGGCCCTCGGGGCGCTTCAGGCGGCGGGCTGTAGGGGTGCCGAGTGGTGCAGGGGGGGACTTGTCGGGTTTAGCCCCTTGGTTTAGCAGGAGGTGTCTGTAAGCGTGCTGCACTCCGAGCGGCTGTCGTGGGTTCCTGTCTAGATCTCCCCTGATGTTGTCTGGGGAAAAAATGTTCTATTCGTGCTGGCTATCATAGTGTTTTAAAAGGGTTGTTCTGTTATGGGTTTTTTTTCTGCATGTGGGTATATCTGGCACACTGTAATCCAAAGTGTAAGGGGAATAGAGAGCAAACTGTGTCACAGTCTGGTTTCTGCAGTCTCTTTTGATAACGTTTTTACATGAGTTTTCAGCATCGAAGAAGGATTTCACTTTATGAGTGAGATACAATGAGAGGAAAAAGAAGTGAGGCATAGCTGATTCTTACATTGAAAGAGAAGAATTCAGATAATTCACACTAAGAGATTTGCACAGATTCTGTTTTTCATAATTAAGGCTGTAGTACAAGACAGAAGGTGGTGGATTTGTGTGATCTCTATAGAAAGCTGAATTAGGAAGGTGATAAAAAACCAAAATGAGTGATGGATACTTTGTTTAGGGTTCATTGTTAGATAATATAATCTACAAAAGCGTGTGATGTTTTGGAGTGGTTTTTAACTGTTTTAATTTTAATATTGATGCTCTTTTTTTCATTAGCCTGCAATTAGAGAGATCTGGTTATGCATAATGGAGAACAGGGAATGTGTTAAGGGTTTTTTTTCTCTTATAGAGTGTCTGAGACTAGCCTCTTTGCATTGAGGCATTAACTTGCTATTTTCAGCCGGGTTACTTCCTCATGTCTTGTCTTCTACAAGGAGTATTGTACTTGAAGCTTGCTTTTGGGTTGAATACTAAACTGCAGACGTGATCACAGCAATCTTACAGTACAGTATTTCTTGTGAATGTTAGATTAGGAATACATAATACTATTGAAATTAAAGCAGTGAAAAGGAACTTCTGAAATTGTTTTTCAAAATGTTTTATTAAAACAATTTGCTATTCAGGAGAAAGAAACGGCAATGGAAACGTTTATTCTACAGTCTTCCATTTATTGCTTGCAAATGATAATATTGCTTCCAGGCAGCTAATATTAAGAATTTGTTTTACAGTAAATACTGTGATGTTGGGGGTTTGAGTATTTTATAGAAAATCTGTAATTTATAGCTTGTACTCCTCCATTAAAAAAAAAAAAGCCCCAATGGTAAAGATAATATAAGGACTCGTTGTGTCTTTTAACTCTTGGAAGGTCAAAAATGTAGTACTTGTAACTGCATTGCCCACTGTTGCTAGGTCACTTTTTATTTTATAATACTGTAAATTGCTATCAAGATCAACTACTGCTTTTCTCAGGAGTAAAAATGGGTTTGACTAAATACCAGTAGTTTTAAGGGCTGTGCAGTGTACTGGGTTAGGTTTATTAGCAGTTTTCCAGAAACTATTTGTTAGAGATTTGGGAAGGGTGAGATTTGGGAAGGTTGAATTACTCAAATCTGTTGCAATGGTCGTCTGATTATATTTTATTTGTGTGTGTGTATGGAGGAATAAAAAAGGAAAATCTGAGGAGACATACTACTGCTTTCCTCTTGCTTGTCTTTAGCATAGTTCTGGCTATGCTTTTTTTTTTTTTCTTCCCTTAACTTGTATTAAGTTTTTGTATTTAATTTCTTCTCATGTTTCACTATATTTACCTTACATCATAGTCTTGTTCACTTTATACTACTTGCTAAAGTCTGTCTGAAACTGCTTCAAACAAGCTGGATGTTCTAGGTGAAGTGCTTTAGGTGTAGTTCTGGACATTAAAACCAAATACCTTGGGTTTGTGTTGTGTTCAGTTGAAAGGTGCTGCCAGTTTGCTCCAGTAGCCTAGGTTAATTTAAGTTCTGATATCTTTGTATCACTGTTTTCACACATTTACTTCTCCCCAGAGTTAATTTGACTAAGAAATGTAGCACTGCATCTTTTTAAATATGGTGATACCTTTAAAGTTTCAAGGTATTCCAGGCTTTTAAAAGTAGTTGATACAGTTGCATTTTTTGGACTCTTTGGGGAAAATGGGGCTTTTGACAGCATGTTCGTGAAGAGTGGGTTGTCAGATAATGTTAATGAAGCAATATGAACTTTGAATTGTCTGTAAGATAGAATACATTAAATTTTTAAAAACCTTTTATTATATATTGACAGTATTGTTTGGTTTTGGTGAGCTAGACCACTCTATGCTATCACTTTTACTACCTGCATAAAAACAGCAAAAACTTTGGATATGCTGGTTAGTGATGGCCAATAAATTTACTATTAAAGTGTATAGATCCTAAATTTTTCCAGCATACTCTAATTCTTCTCATTTCATAGATCTGAAGAGAGTTAAACAACAGCCAGTAAATACTAAATACTGTAATTCATGGATGTGGCATCTAATGAGCTTTCGTAGAAGTGGTAGTGTCCCATAGTCCTGGCCCCAGTAGGTTGGGAGGACTGCAGGAGTGCTGGGCTTGGAAAGCCCAGTTAAGCTTTGAGTGGCAGTATTCCCAGGTACATTCCCCTAGTAGTGGCTAGATAGGAATGACCCAGGGGCTTTTGTTAAATGCTGTGTTCCAAATGGAGCGTTTTAGTCATGGAAAGATGAGTTGTTTGGCAATGCAAGACCTGAATAATAAGGTCATTCACACTATGCTCTTCAGGCAAGAGGAATCTATATGAATGCCTTAATACGGTGCTTACTCTGGATGATAGGTAGCATCAATGCAAGCCCATTAAAGTAGGTTTTACGTGTTTCTTTGTTGCCTTTTTTTGGGGGTGGTGGACTGATGTGCTATATAACAATGTTACAAGATTTTTTGAAAGCGGTGTTGGAAAGCTCTGTTTCTAGGAAATCATAAATCAGCAACAGATTATGATTAAGTATTGTTTGGAAAATTGTACTTTCAGCCTGCCTATAATCTTATTTTGATTTCATAACTTTTTGAAGGAGTGCTTTAGAGGAAGTAATGTCTGAAGCCAGATTTATGGGAGCTCAGCAGCCTTAATTACAGAGCAGCCTCCACTGCTACTCTTGTGCATAAGCTAGTGTCCTGCAGTTTAATGTACGTATTATGAGAATCCTGTCAATGTGTCATTTTATGATATGAACACTTCTCCAATTTATAGAGTTGAGTTTCCAAGAATATTATATTTGGTTGTTTGTTTGTATCCAGGCTGCTGAAGCAAACTGTAGGCTTGAAGAGCATGGCTGTGGGATGCTTATTCAAAGGCTTGTTTTCTATTCTTTATCTTGGCTCTAGAAGGGAATGGGGCATTGTCTCTCTGTAGCTATTGGTTTCTGCATAAACATTTATATACTGCATTGTTCACAGCTGCTAAGTTTTTCTGTTCTTTATCTCTTTCCCAACTTCAATTCTTGTTATTCCTTGATCTATAACTTAAAAGTTTGTGTATAAAATGGAATTTTGTCCTTGATTTAACGTTCTTAATTCTATCCTCTTCTCCCTCCCCAGGTTTATTTGTTAGCAAATTTGTACTGCCATTTGTGAAAGGTCTTTGTCCAATCATGTATAGAATAGTCGGAAGGCTGAAGCTTGTCAGGAAAAACATCTCAAATATCATTAAAGCTATGGCTAAAAAGCATAGCAGGGTTGCTCCTTCATTTTGAAAGCATAGTTTTGGATAATTTGTGTTACCAGGTCAAAAAATAACTTTGAAAATGCATAAATATAGAATATGTCATTGTTGTGCTTGGTTTAGCTGACCATTCTTAGCGAAGATCTGGTGCTGAGTTTTGTATTTTCCCAAAAAATGTTTTGTGTGTTTTAACCTACAACAATTGTTTTGAAGAAGTATGTCTGCAGTTATGTTAGGTGTAATAGCTTTCTGTTCAATTAGACTACGTTATGGTGGAGCAGGATGTAAGTAGTTGTGCTTCTTGCAAATTCCTGCCTTTGTGAAGAGGCCATTATATTGACATGTCCTTAGCTTTTTGTTCATACCCTCTATCACCCCCTCTGGTCTGTTAAATGATCTGTTATTGTGAGGAATTTCTGAACATTTCACTTTCAGCTGTGTAAGATGTAGGTCTCATGTTCTATCAAACTGAAACCTGTATAGGGAGGCTCACAGGATCTGTTTAACTGGCAGATGGAGGAAATGGTGACTGGAAGTGAGATCAGTGACTTCTTTAGCGCAGCTGAATCTAGAAAAGGCTGTTGGTGTGCAGCTGGTGAGTGAAGTCTGAACTAATTCGAGTGCTTCTGCCAAGAGCAGATTGAGGAGTGTTCTCACAGTCCTTTTTTGATGTCAGAGATTTGGGCATAAAAACCTCCTGCTGATGGTGAGTAGCTGGGAGCAGTTGCATCATTGACCGGCGTGCTGGATCAATAAGAAGATTTCCATCTGTTTTCATATTCTAAGTGAGCTCAGAAGAATTTGGTATGTTCTTACGGAGATACAGTAGGAGTTTTGAGAGGCGTTGGAAAATTGTTGACCCTTACGACTTAGGCTTTGATCAAATGTTCCGTTTTGGCACCCAAATGATGCAGTAGCAAAATTAGTAAATCAGTTTGTGGGGAATTCTTATCCATGTTGTCACAGTGTGATTTGGAGCATTAAACAAAAGGTACAGTAAAAAGCTTGTTTCCTTTAAAGCATTGCAAATCCCTTTATCTTTTGGATGAAGAGCTACATCTCGGGTTCAATGTGCTCTGTAGGTGTTTAAAGAGTAAAACTTGCTGCCAGGATTAGATTTTCTTCTCTTTTTCTTCTATAATCTGTTTTATCTATTCCGTAACTTAAAGCAAGAACTGAACCCTTGCTAATTTCTGTCTTCCCTTAAAAGCAGCATGATTGCTCAACGTAGCTGCATAGAATGTCAATCAAACTAAAACTTGGCTTTTCTTTTTGTGTAGATGCATCGTTATCCTTTTTACACTTGGGAAGCCAGGCTACTCCCAAACAAGAGCTTTTGCTTAACAGCTTTCCAAGGGAAGCTAATTAATTTTCTTGTGTTAATGACTGTTGTGTATACTTTAGTGGAAGAAACTGGTTAAATGTATAGTTCGATATCTGCTGATAGTAGTTCTACTGCTAGAATTGACAATAATGAGCCTTTGATTTTTACTTGCAATGAAAATTACAAATGATTAGTCTCCTAGTTTGTGTTGTGGTTTCCTTTTTAAGTACATCAATTGATGTATTTTCATTGCAAATAATCTCTAAAAAGGATTCTAGGCACATGTCTCGTTGCACATTGCATTATTGTCATGGAAGAATAAACTGCTCTTTCAAGGGTTTAAAGCTGTACCAAAGGCCAGTACCAATATTGCTCTGAGGTGTCATCCTTGTGGTATGGATTGGGAGGAGGAAGAAGACATGCAAAACTTATTAAGTGACTGTATGGAGGCTGCCATAGGAATACTAAATGCCTTCTGATTAGAATTGTGGTCTAATAAATGGATATGGTTCTTTCATACCAAACTATTTTATTAATTTATAAAAATGTTATGATTTTCATCCTAATACTACATACTACACAGGTCCTGTTTCCTTCTTTGTTTTCAAATAATAGCTTCTGGAGAGGAGCACCTGTGTTTATGTGGACATTCTTGTTACTGGGAGAAGCAACTGAGTCCAGACTGAGCTTGGCTAGTAATGATTTAAATACAGAAGGCCTTCGTCTAGTGTAACAAGTAATACCGTGCTTTGACTAAGATTTCTGAGCTCTGAAAGATACCTTTAGACTAAATTCTTAAAGCAGTACTATGAACAGAATAAACGACGTTACTGAACTAACCCAATTATTGCAATGTACAATATTCCAGCAGTTGGCTGTTCATCATTAGGTGTGATGACATCTCATTAGCTGCTACTTAATCTTGCCTTTACTGACACTGTAAAGTTTAATTTGAAAAGCACAAAGAGCAGTAGTCCTTATTAAGACTTGCATAGCAAAACAGTAGTGAAAGCTGTCCCAGCTCAGAATACAACCAGCTTTTTATCTGTCCTTCTCTGTTGAAATATTTGACAATGTTAGGAACTGGATTTCTGTGTCTGTCTTCCTTGGTCCATAGCAGTGTGAAGGCTTAAAATTACAGTGTTCCATTTAGATCAAGAAATGTAAATGTGTAGATATTCTCTCAGTATCTCTTTTTCTTGTCCTGTCTTCCAATATGCAGTGAAGTATAGGCTAATTTTAAACAGAAGAGAGTTTAGCCCATTTTTAACATGTGGAATAACTGGGGGTGGGAGACCTGGAAAAGGCTGAAAAGACTTTTCAGCTCTGATCAGACAATGTGTGAATTCAGGCATGTTTTAGATCAGAGGCGACAAATCTGAAGCTGTTGCTTGACTGAGATGAGAATGATCTGATGGGTTTCTTAGTTGTCTGGCTAAGTATCTTGTCTCTCCATGCTGTTCCAGAGAGGCAGCAGAGTCTCCTGTAGATCTGTGTCAGATCTGCCCATGCTAGATGTCTGTATCTGGGCAGCTGACTCGCTCTTGATATGACGAGTAAGAAAGGCCTCGTGTGAAGCTAACAGGTATTCAGCTTTAATACTCCTCATAACTTATTCACCTTGTGAGTCATGTTTGTAGTATCAGTAGGTTTTTTCTGTATCTATATTTTATTCGTGTCTGCATATGCTGTAGTTACATGGTTATAATGGCAGTGGTTCTAAAACTTTTAAACCCTGTTGGAATTCAGTATGCCTATGTACTCTATATAGGTTAAATCTGGGCATGACTACTATAAGGAAGATGGATTCTCTCATGTGTTTGATGTTACAAGAGAGACTTCCATAGGGAATGTTGGAGGACATAAAATTGATTTTGAAAGTATTCTTTGAAATTTTTAGAAGTACAAGTAAGTAGACTTTCTCCACTTTTTTTAAATTGAAGGAAAAATTCTTGCTGATCCTTAAAAGGCTTCTTACTAGGCTAATTGAAAGTAAAGTTGAATGAACAAAAAATTTCCAATTGGTTCCCACTGAATCTAGGCCATCCAGGTACGCTGGCATTAAATAGCGGTGATTATCAGTAAAATAATGGAATGTTTGTGGACTTAATGCACTGTATGAATGTGCCTGAAGACTGAAAGGAGAAACTCTGTGGGTCATTTAGTCAAGTCCCTTCTATTATAGGAAATAATCCTTTCATAACTGTGTCAAACTTTATATAAATTAAATTGCTAGCTGACTCCTGCTGAATAGTAGTTGTAAAATCTGGTTCTGTGATGTCTCCTGGCTGGCTGTGGCAAATTTATAGACATGGTTTTGTGGCAACATTTTCCTCTAGCTTAAGTAGCTTTTCTACTCACCTGTTATCTGCTATAGCTGCATGTGCCGTCTAATAAAGACCTGTCCTGTTCAGTCTGTGTTTTGACTAAGCTAGATGGTCTTTTTCAGTCTCTTCTTCAGCTACCTTGTTTTTAGAATGAAATGCTGTTTTTCATGCAAGTTTTTAACAAGTGCAAATACTATCTTCCATATAAGGTCTCACCAGGGTTTTATTAGGATGGCATTTATGTTTCAGTAGCTTTCCTGAGACTAACTTGAATGGTAGGTACCTCTTACTGCATTTACCTTTTGCAAGGCTGTGTTGCATTGAGTTTAGTCACTGAATCAATACCTGGTTTAGGATTGGTTAACTATTTATCTTCCATCTTGTTTCTATTGGATGACTACTTGGTTTAAGAATTTTTCTGTCATTGGTAGCAGTCAGTACTGTTATCAGTATCTTTAAGATCATCTTTTTGCCTCTACTGGTGGCACTTTACGCATTTGTGATCCAAAGGTGTTAGTTCCTCTGTGTCATGTAGTAGGACTGAAATGAAACAAAGCTCCAGTGCTAACCCCCTTGCCCCATTTCCCCTCCTTGCCTTACCCATTTGTCTCCTCTTTTAATCT
The DNA here is from genome assembly GCA_011057875.1 of Pterocles orientalis. Classification (NCBI taxonomy): domain Eukaryota; kingdom Metazoa; phylum Chordata; class Aves; order Pterocliformes; family Pteroclidae; genus Pterocles; species Pterocles orientalis. The sequence goes on along the minus strand of WKFP01014216.1, from coordinate 498,116 downwards.
ACTTGTTATAACACCTTTTGTTAGTAAGCCTTCTAATTACTAAAATAATTTTTGTTAATCTCCATTGTCTCTATCAATTTCCTGTATAATACCACATATAATTCAAATAGATTAGGCCTACTCCATTTGTTTTTCATAAGAAATATTACTTTATTAAATAGAGCTGTTTGGTGCAATCTCTGTTACGCATATTTTTCTGTCAATTCATTTTCCTTTTACTTAGTGCCTTTGATTCATTCTTTCCTTTAAAATCTGTTCAAAAGCCAGGCATGCAGTTATTTTTTTCCTTATGTTTAGTTCTGTGCTTGTCATTCTAATTACTAATGATACCATCATGTATTTTATACTGTTGCAAAAAAAATTTCCACTTTGGGACTTTTCATGAGATCTTCTAATTTTCTGTAGTTAGTGGGTACGCTGTCTTCAGCATTTACATTGTGAATCTTGGTTTTCCTTTGAATGTACTCTTTCAAGTTCAATTTCAGATGTCCTATAGTGGTGTTCTTGTTCTTCTTATATGGATAATGAACTTTTTGTTAGCAAGTTCTGGCTCAGAATGGTAACTTGTGTTTCTAACTTCCAAGACTTACCTTTGGTTGGTCAGTCTGTTTTGAGGTGGGGTTTTTTTGTGGGTTTTGTTTGGTTGGTGTTTTGCTTCCTCTGTGTTTATTCATCCAGCTAAATTTGCAGTTGTTGCTTTTAAAGGGCTTTCCTCCCTTCCCAGCCCCTTCCCCCTCTACCTTAGGGAATCTGTAGTGAGGGCAAATTCCATACGTATTTTATAGAAGATTCCTTAGGTAGTCTGCACACATAACATTTTTAAATATGACAAGGTTCGTCAGTGTCTTTTCATATGTATTGTTGTAACTGTGTATTGTATATCTATATAAGGAAATGATACGTCAAGGACAGCCTGATTATCTTCAGTCCCTGGATTGTTGTAGCCTGAGGCTATATCAGAGTCCCTGTCCAAAAGTAAAGCCTTTTGGTCAGAGAAATGCAGGATTCTAATAATTATTAATAGCTATTCTATTAATTATTAATAATACTTTCCTTGAATATTCTGACTATATGAATAAGATTCTTAAGGATTGACTTATTCAGTGGTAGAGCAGTATTAAAGTTTGCTTTCTCTTTAAGCAATCCCCTTTTGTTATACCACATTTGATATCACAGAGAAAGACTGTAACACCTTTTGGCCTGGTCACACTTCCTGAGTGTGTTAGGCAAAGCACAATACAGGTTGTAAATAAACACCCTTAAAATGTGAAAAATCTGATTTCCAGTAAGATTTTCTTTCCTGATATATTAAGCTTTCAAAACCTTTCTGCCCCTGAACTCAGGTGTGTATGTCTGTGTTCAGCTAGGGAAGGGTGCATTTGGTATTTGTATTTTGAGGGTGGGTTTTCTTCTCCTCTCAAATTTGCAATGGCTTGATCATGCAGTCTTTGGGGCATTTTTGAAGAAGACAGTGGTGCTTAATTTTAATTTCTCTCATGTCTTTATACTTGTCTCTAAACTAGTTTTCCAGAAAAGTTGCCAAATAAATTTGCTAAGTTCTAATGCACTGTATTAGTTTCTCTTCTAAACTTTAAAGTGTAAGAATTACAGAGATCCTTCAGAATATAAATTTACTGGTGGCAGTATTTGTCCTATGTTCATACTTTTTTTTAATTTAAAAAAAATCCATCATGCCATAAAACCAGTCTTCATTAAGTTTACTTTTCCTTCCTCCCTCCGCATTAGGGACAGATACAGTGTTTGATCTTGGTAAGTTTCTTTAACGTGTAGCCTCCTGTTTCAGTGATTGTACCATGAAAGAGGGGGATGCGGCATCACAAGAAAAATTGGTACTTAGAGCAAAAGTTAGCATTGCATCCTTGGCTGAGCCCTCTACTTCTTAAGAGATGAAATATCTTTAAAAGGTATGAGTACCAAGGTAGCGGAAAATGGTGCTCTGTGTTTTTTTTCAGTTGGGGAAAGGAGGAATCAGTGCTCCATCTCCTTTGTTCTTGGGTCTGGACAATTAAGCTGCTGTTCTTGTGTTGAGGTGCTTTCAGAAGTGTTTGTCAGGAAGTAGCAAGACGCTGATTTTACTCTACTTTGATTTGTTAGCAGGTTTTTCAGTTTAGAGATAAAAATCGTGCTTAAACAGCGGTTGGATGAGGCCATCATATTAGTGAGACAATTGTCTTCTGACCAGGAAGTTGAACAAAGGAATTTAAAAGATTCAACTGCAATGCAGGGCGCAGCTCAGCACTGGATCTGAAATCCATTTAGACTGAAGCTGCTGCAGAGGACAGTAGCTCATTTATAAACAACGCAGGAAGACCAGCTGTGAGAATCAGATACTTTAATCTTCTGCGAGTTAGACTGTCTTCACTGAACATTCTTCTTGAATTGTGAATTCCATAGAAAACTGGTTTAGCTATAACCTAATTCAAGAAGCTTTGCTGACGTGGAAGGCTTTAGTGGTAAAACTTGACCAGATGTCAGCTTCTTGTTGTGAGATTTCATTGAATGAACTTCAGTTTAAACATTCGTTTTAGCCGTCTGTAGCATATTCAGATCTCTTCAACTGTCACACAGGATGACCAGACAATTTAATGTGTAGCTTGTTCCAGGGCTTCTCTTGAAATGAATGCATGTTAATTGAATATCAGCTAAACTGAAACAATTGCGCTTAGTAAACAGATACTTCATGGAGAACTGAAAAGTGTTTATCAAAACAATGTTAAATCATTAGATTATCTACCTTTTACTGTGTTTTTGCAGCTTTTTTGATAATGTCGGCTTTGCAAAACAGCTTTGTAGTTTGTAGTTAAACATTAGTATACAGTCATCTTGTGGCATATGAATTTCTGTCTATATTTACACTATATTAATCTTCAGAAATTGGAAACTTTGCAAAAAAGAACTACAGATTTTGCTGTTTTATTGGTGTTTAAAACAGGCGTGAGATCTGTGACAAAAAGCTCCGAAGGTGGGACAGGTTGGTTTTGGTTTTGTTTTTGCTTTGGTTTGGTATTTTTGCGTATCTCATTACAGCTTCTCACAGGGAGGAAAAGTTCAGTCCGAGAATATGTTAAAATAGTTATCTTCTGTCATATTCAGCACAAGAAGAATGTTACAGCTGACCTTGTCCAGATACTCAAGTCATTGCTGACCAGCTAATCAGAGGCTTTGTTGGAAAGCCAAATGAAAAGTTTTAGTGGTGTATTAACCTACCAGAGTTGAAAGTGTTAAATTAACAAAAAACTTGCAAAGTCTTGCTGTGATTGCTTTTCAAGTGCAATAAGAGACTATTTCTAGACCGTGCATAAGGCTTCCTCCCCATAGCATTTTGTATGTGGCAAAATTCCTGTTATGGGTGTACATGATGGATAAAGTGTGTCCAGTTCTTCTCGGTTAGTTTGGTCCTTACTTGATAATTGCCAGGATTTGTTCCTGTCCCTCTGGAACTATTGTTGAATCGGCACAAGGAGAATCTTAGACAGAAAATTAGATTTAGCTTTGGCTTAGAAAAACTATTCTTTTAGGTTGTGTAACTATTTTATGCAAAATAACTGCTCCGTCCTAGAGCCATAAGCCTTTTTTGTTCAGACTAGTGATCTTGTCTTACTTACCATGTTAAAGCAATAAAGAAATGCATGTTTAGAACTCTAATAAATATTCTAGACAGGGTATATAGTATTTCCATTTGTGGTGATAGAATAAGGCTATTGCTTTTATAAATCTCACTGTTCAGGAGTACATATGAATAATTCAGTCAGGAGTCTAAGTTCTTCATATATTGCCACCTGCTCATTATTCAGAAATTCTTATTACAGTCTGCTGTTGCCTTAGCAACATTCTGAATATTAGTATTGCATCTATGAAAAAGCTTTTGTTTATCTAGCAAAGCCCACTATCCAATCTGTATTATTGCAGGATGCATCTCAAGTGGCTACTCCAGGTCCCAGCCCTAATTGTTTAAAAAAATAATAATCTCCTTTAATATGGCATTCATGGAAAATGGTTCTCTTTTTTTTTTTTTTTTCTTTTTAAACTGGTCAGTAGATGTTAAGTACTTCCACTGATTTGCCTTAAAGTCCCTTTAGGGTCTGATAATGCCCTTATATTATCTCATTTGAGTAGAGATGCTTGACTGTACAGATATGCAAGAAAGTAAAAATCGCATGTTGACTCCTGGTGTTCTTAGGGTCCCTCTCTCTCTCATACCCATCTCCTCCCTCCTTTCTCCCTCCCTGTGTTGATTTTCACATGAGAAGTCAGATCTTGTTCAACCCTAAACACTCTGGGATTTAAAAAGATCTTTCTTTGTGCTGATTAAGTTGACTTTAGCCAACTTTGGGCTGGGAGTAGGGGTGGTATTAACAAAGTCCTTGAAACTGCTAATGCCACAGCTAACAGAAATGTCTCACAACTTCAGCTCTCGCTGTTTTAGGTTGAACATCCTTCTCTCACAAGATATACCAACACCATTTACTTATAGAACAAAGTCAAAGAGTAAAGCTGATGTTCTGTATTTTATTTTATGAAGAGAGAAAAATAAATTTTAAAATATTCCCAAATTTTAAAACTGCCCAAATCCTCTCCATTGTCATGAAGCAAGAGAAAAGCTGCAACCCTTTCCCTAGCCCCTTTTTTACATATGGTTAAGATCTTCCTTCCATGTTGTATTGTCATTTGTTTGGTTCAGCCCTACAGTTACTCTCATTCCTTTCCGTATGGGCAGAAGGTAATGCATACCTGCTCTTGAGTAACTTGTCACTCTTGTCTTGTTTGACCTGTTGATTTTCAGATTCTGAGTTCTGGAGAGTAATAATTAGCAGGCTGTAGTCAAACTTCATTCTAGAAAAATACTTATTTGTCCAGACTCTTAAGTTTCCCTTGTTTTAAATGAATGTGTTTCTGAAGTATTTGAGGATTGGAATTGATGAGAAGTTTTGTGAATTCTTAGGGGTTTTATTTGACATGAAGGTATGCTGGCAGCCATTGCTACCAGTTTGCAAAATTTTAAGAATAGATGGAACTACAGAGCAAGAACACAGAAGGAAAGGACTTCTGCCAAATCACAGGCTTTCCGGAAGGCTGGAATAATATTGTTATTTTCAGGAACTGGTTTTGTCTGGGTTTGACTTACAATGATCTTCAGAGTGTTTAATCTAGGCACCTGATAACTAGGGACATAGTAAATGGTAAGTTTTGGGAAAGGACAAGGAACAACTGAAGTGAGAAATGTG
>WKFP01014216.1:375575-475904 GCA_011057875.1 Pterocles orientalis | reverse complement strand
GATATTATGGAAAGCACATCTTCGCTAACTGCATAATGAAGCAAAATGCCGGTACGATGCAGGTATGTGAGTTCTGAAATTTAAACACTGTCTGAAAGGAGAAGAATAAAATGTAGACAAATTGCAGTTTGCATTTGGTTTTCCTTCTTTTCCACAAAAGCCATTTTAGGCCTAATCAATTAACAGAGATAATCAGCATCCCTAAATCTCTTCTGTCTTTAAATGCTGACTTAAAAAATACTTTTTCTTAAATCATCTTGCTTAATAATGGTATTCTTGTTAGTTTTTATTTATTGGATATTCTATTTGTGCTAGGATTGGAAAACCATTACAAATATCTCTGCTAAAACAAGACAGTTTCCCTAGGGGAATGTGTCTGTATTTTTTTTTTAAGTGTTACTTTTATCTCCATTCTAATGAGGAGATATAAGATTAAAATTTATTTATAAAGTTAAGTTTTAAACTGAAAAATAGGTTTCAAATCAAAATAGCAAGGGTATTTACAGTAAGCTACATAAAAAATGTTTTTTTTCCTGTGCAGGATGTTGGTGACACTTTTTTTTATTGTGCACCAAAATCTCCTTTTGTTGAGATTACAAGTAATCTTGGAAGGCTATTAAAAATTGTGACACTTGATGCCATGAAGATCAATGGTCATTTAACATTTTTCAAGTTTCTGCACTATCAAAACAGACATCAGAACTGCTATGGCTTTGTTATAAACTGATCAAAAATACACTGCTAAAGGATTAATGTTTGTGAGGTAGATAGTTTTAAAATTCTGATTTGTCATTACATGGTGTTTATAATGAACAGATTTTTAAGCTACTAAATGAGGTGTGTATGTATCTTGTCGATGTGATGTCGTATTTTGTGAAGCTATGGAAACAACACATAGGTGAGAGTATTGGTAATGCCCCATGGAAAGTTTTGTCGCATTTCTCCTTTGCTTTGGTGGTTTTTATCTTTGTTTGACTTTATGCAGAGAGAGACTGTAATGGTATGGCAATTCACCAAGTTAGTGATTCTTGTTATAAGGGGGAAAGAAAGTGTCTGTTATAGTTGAAGCTTTTGTTTAATCACTTTTTTGAGAAGGGCCCTAAACAGAATCTTTAATCTGTCCTGGTAACTCTAGGGGTCTGCTCCTACCATCTGCTGTTGAAATTTGTCTATTTTAGAGACCCTTTTTTCCTGTTGTTATTGATGGAAATACCTAAGGAAAAATGTAAACTTATACATTCTAAGAATGAAACATGAATTCTGTATAAAAACTTAGCCATCCAGAACTGCACGCAGCAACTGTTTTCTAAATGAAATGAAGATGCTTGTCTTTTAAGAAGGCTGTTTATTTGAAGGGTATCCACTGAAAATAGTCACAGGCAATGCTTCAGTTTGTTCAATTAAAATAACTGGGGGAAAACCAAAATCAATCTTTGACTTACTTTGAGGTTTTAGTCTGCTACTGTATCATCTGAGGGCATGTGCATGGCATGTACTTTATTTGATCTTATGTGTTTTTGGTATGTACTCTATGTTACGTGTTTCTGTTAAGTGTTTTGAGAAGAAAGATGTCTTCTAATATAGTAATACTGGTCAATGCTGAGTTGAGAAGACTCGAAGATACCTTTGGTTAGTTTATATTTTGTTAATATAAACCAAGTTTTAAATTTTTTTAGAGCAACCTTGGGCAGCTCAGGCTATACTTAATTGTGCTGTAAAACCTCTATGATATTTATTAGCAGCATAAAGGGAAAACCAGTTATTTTTCCACGAACTATCATTTTATTTCCAATGGACAGAGGAAAAGCATATTGTGACTCTTTTTCTATGCCATTTTAAGGCCTTAACACTAGAAATCTAGCTTCAGGGAATGATCTCATAACAGGGGATTCTTCTTCAGTTTTTAAGAGTTGTTTTTCATAAGACAACTGATTATTTGATAGTTTAAAACAGGTAGAGGCTTCAGTTTTGGGTCCTTGATCTGAATGACTTTAAGACTTAAAGGTATTAAATAGATACACAACAGTATGATGTGGTGATGCGGAGTTTTGTGCTATGTGGTATTACAGAGCGTGTTTCATGGAGTTGTTGGAGGCTTTCTAAATTAAATATACAGTTGAAAATAAGTAAAAAATTTATGGAAAAATATTATCAGCTCGTTTTCTCATCTTGTGTAAAGAATGATGGGTGGTGAGCATGCAGTATAAACAAAATAAGGATAGAAAGGGAAGATTTGGGGATTGCTTGAAAAAAGAAATGGCTTGAAGCTGGGGCATGGTGCTGATGTGGGGACACAGATACAGGGCTTTGTGTACATCTGCTGCAGAGCTCCCAGAACAGAAACGGCTTAAGAGTCAGGAGGAGTTTTTCAGCTGTCAGTTAGGTTTCTCTGAATGATGTAAGTTAAGCCAACAAAGTCTTCCGTCAGCATAGTTGTTTCTACAGAGCTTTTGCTAATACAGCAATGTCATGTGAGAAGGGCATTCACTTTTCACCTCCCAAGCCAACAGAACTGTGCTGGCGAAAGCTACAGATGTGTCATGTATTTCATAAGCATTTCTTAATAGTTCTTTCCTCGTGCCTGTAGACAGGCATGTTCTTTCAGAGCCATTCAACATAGGTATTTTCCACTAACCTAATGCTTTGCTATTTCTGAGGTATGTCATTTTTTAAAGGTTAATGCTATAATAGTGTTTAAGCTAAAATGGCTTCTCTCTGCCAACATACATTACCCTGTGAGACAATGATATAAAAAATAGGTTTTAGTTAACTGTCTTGAAGTATGTTTTGGCTATTATTTTCTTTCCCCCTGTCTCCCTCTTCAGCTGAAAAAAAAAAAAAAAGGTGCAAACAGATCCTAATGGAGTTACAACTTTAAATAGTGTAGAAAGCATTTAAAATTATTTTAGTTACGCTAATGAGAGTGGAGTAGCCACAGAGTTGTGTTTTATATATGCTAGCCTAGTGATTTTTTCATCCAACACAGATTGTTCAATGCTAGAACTGTAATTTCATCAGAAACCCTGGAAGATGGGGACTGAACATTCCTGGTCTGTCAGGAGGACTTTTCTTGTTCTTCATGTTGTGTAGTTCTCCTAGTCGAAATAAGGATTGTAGAGTTTTTTTCCTTACGTAGTATCTTAGTATGCCAACCCTTTCCTTTTCCTTAAATGGTTAAATTGTCTGCATTTTTTTAATTAAAAGTGCATGTTTTGGCACCATGCAAAAAGAAAACACCTGAAGCCTGCTAGATTTATTAGTAAGCTGAAAGCACCTTAGCAGAACCCCTTTGTCAGGTTACATTGTAGAAGGGGCTGCATCCTGAGGACTCTTTCATTTGCTAGGAGGAAACCAAAGTTGTTTACTTTCTTTGATGAACTTTGCTCCCGTTGTTCATATCCTAAAAGTCCAAAGTGAAGTCCAAGAAGAGAACTAATAAGAGAATGACAGCGCCTTGTGCAGAATGGAACGGCTGACCCTCCTCAGGAGCCAGTGCTCCAGATGACCCTGAAGAAGGGCTGTATCGTGCCAGTGGTTTTTCAGCCTATCTGTACATTTAAGTTTTCTAGGACAGAATTTTTGAGTTTATGGATAACAAATGCCAACAACAAACTCCTGCTGATCTCCATAAGTACTTTAATACTGTAGTTTCCTATCAATATGTAGAATAAAGATTGCTCTAGTCTTGCTGATTGTTAAATTTCTTATTCTCATGTATGCAGCTATATTTCTGAAGGAATTATCTTGTTATTCTTTGTCACTGTCTGATAAGCATTTTTATTGCATTCAGTAGTGGACTCACAGGAGAAGGTGATGCAGGGTTAAAGAGCCTTAGCTTACTGCTTAGAATTTAAAAAATATTTTAAAAAAGGGGGGGGAAGGGGGGAGGATAGTTACTAATAATACATCTTGGCTTCTCACGTGCCTACTACTGTGAAAGGTGTCCTCTTTAAAAGCCTATTCACTATGTTGTGAACAACGGTAGAGTCCTAGCTTGTAGCCTGAGCGTGACAAAGAGGGTCACTATATTGGTGTTTTTTTTAATTGTTTGAGAGATTGTAGTACGCAAAACTTCTCAGTAAAGAAAAGGAGGTCATTAAGCATAATGAACTACAAGACGGAGGGCAAGTTTCAGTTTTTGTTTCCGATATGCAGCATTATTGTTGTGCACATAATACAGTGCTGGTAGCCTGTACCTATCTGAAGTGTCTACAGGTCTGAAGTAAATGTTCGATAGATGTGTTCTGGTGAATCTTGCTGTCCTGTAAGACAATGTCTCTTTCTGTCTTTCCTTCGTCTCTCAAGGCTTTTGACTTTGCAGCAAGGTAAGTGGATGGAAAGGTAGTATGATGGTGCCTTGGTCACACAAGTGTAAACTCCGAAATCTTGGTGTATGCCATCAGTGAAGGTCTGTGTGGGCTTAGACACCTGGCCAAGGTGGAGTGATTGAGCTGTAAACACATTTTCTTCTGCCAACTTCTGCTGTTGTAGTAGTGCCTCTGATAGAGTGACAAGACAGATAAATAAGAGAGCAGATTACTTTGTATAACCGGTGCAGAGCCTTTTATTGGGTTCACAATTGTGGGATTTGCCTTCTGTCTTCTGAACTTCCTGTTGAGGGAGTTTTCTCAAGAAAGTCTGCAAATGTCTGGTAAATTTGGTGCTATTTCTGTCCAGTTAGTTTTTTAATTATGTCTATACTCAGCAGGTAATAGGATATAACCTGCATAGACAGTGGGATGCATCTGGTCCTTAATTAATTTTGGAAGAGGTAGAGTAAATGCACATTATGCTTTTGTGTTCCAATTCATCATCATACTGTTTCTTTGAAAATCTGATTACTAAATAGCATGGCAAATTGAATAAAATAAAAAGTATTGTCTGATGCTAATGCATGCAGTTGTTAACTATTTCATGTATAATTTAAAAACCTGTGTAGATGGTATCATTGGGAAAAACATAAATCTTTTATTTAAGTGTATTTAAGTCAGTGCAGCATGGATTCATTTGTACAGCATTTTTCAGTATATAAATGTAAAAAAGATTAGGGAATTTTTTGGATTTGTGCTTCAAAAAATGGACAAATTTCTTATTTAAATGATATATTATTAATAAGATTAGACCTGCACAATATCGTAGTTCTGTAGGGAGGCTGGGGTTCTTTGCTTCGTAGTTAGTTGTTTGATGGGTCTCAAACTTTAGACATAACACGCAGAAAGCATGAGCACAGTTACGTGTGTGTTGGCTTTTTGGAAAAATGGAACAGCTGCCTCAGCATAATTCCAGTTTCTATGTCTCATAATTGTATAGAGCTGCTTTGAATTTTGTGTTAAACGAATGGTAATCCTAAACTAAGCTGCTACACTTTTATGAAAGCTGTGTGGTAGATTTTAAAGGTCTTTGAGTCCCTGAGCCACAGAGGTAAGTAAAGCACTAATGGAGAGAGAGAGAGAGTGAAACTTTGGTTGCAGAGCCTGGCTTATGGCTTTCTGAGCATCTGAGAGCGTAGCTTGGTCTGTTTGTGGGCAGGAAAATTGTTGCTCCTTCCGGAATCCTCCCTTGCTCCCCAAGTCAGGATTTTTAAGACTGGGGGGGGGTTCTGCTCCTGCTGCCTTCTCCTTTATCACCAGAGGCAGTTTCCTCTGGTCCTCTTCCTGCCCCTCCCCTAAGGAAAGTTATCTGTTCCTAATATAGGTGCCTATCAGGTTGTCCATCTTTGTCTCAGGATTCATCTACAGGTACTCACTTAATAGATATCCCCCCCCCTTAAAAAAAATTAATCTGCACCTTCACATACCTTTCTTTTAATTATGCTGGTGCTATGGAAGAGTGTCCTTAATTGACTACTGGGGCAGAACTGATACAAAAGTCACCGCTGCAAAAGAGGGAGGTACAGCTTTCTGTCCCTCTTGCTGCTTACTTCCTGCTGGCTAGTGCTCATGTAAACTTCCCGTGCACCACCACAGCTCAGTAGCCCAGCAAAAACTGCCCTAGCGAAAGAGCTTCGTGGTTCTCAGTCACTTCTTGGTGAATCACACCATGGAAAAGCTCAGCAAGCACCAGAGCGGAGGTGAGACCGCACAAGAGAATGGGACAGAGGCTTCAAGGAGAAGCAGACCTCTCCTTTTTGACAGCAGAGTGTTCTCTATTGATTTAGCTGTCTGAGGCATCTCACTTGTACAACATTAATTGTTTCTGAGAACTGTGTGTAGATAGTGGTCCTTAAGAACTAAGCAGTGGCTGGATGCGGTCATTCTCTTTTAGTTATACCCCTAGTTTTTGTTAATGTAAGAATGAGATAATTTTGATCGGTATCTTTATGCTTAAGGCATAAACATTTTCTTCTTTCATCCTAACAAAGAAAAATACATAACTTGTTGTGTTTTTGGTTGGTTGGGAGGGTGGTTGTTTGCTCTAATAACAGGAACCCTGAGGTTATGATGCTAATATAAATATGTTTATATTGTGTTTAAATGTTTCCTAAGATAATTGAAGTGAAAAATAGCTGCAAAAGCTTTTGTTGTGGCCAGTCTTATGAGTCTTCCAAGACCTTTTTTCTAGGGAAAGTCCTGAGCATTCTCAAAAAAACCCCCACAACAACAAAAAAAACCCCAACCTCCCAGAAAACCAAACAAATAAATCAACCCTAAACCAAACAAAAAAAGGAAGGTGTGTATCACCAGTATGCTAGGAGTAAGGCAAGACTCCCAGAGACTTTGCTGTACTCATCAATCAGTTGTTCCACTTGAGCTGTGGAGGGAGTTGCTGCATGAAGCTGCTATGTAAGTTATGGTAAGAGTCCAGTGCTTGGGTTTTTTTATCATGCAGCTACTTCTATAATGAGTTTTTGAAATGACATGGATCCTATACGAAGCTCAGGTCTCCCAGAGGAAAACAGGTGAATGTGTACAGATTCCCCTTAAGTAGACAGTATGGCTTCTGATGAGGACAATACTAGTCTAGTCATTTTGTAGTAAAGGTGATTGTTGTTTAGTGCAGAGCATCTTTTATGCATTTTTTCCCTTCCTGATAAACTACCTCTCTAGGGAAGATTATCCTTATAATCCTGCTTCAAAGAGAATAGAAGTAAATAAACCCAACATTGATTCTTCTCAGTTTAATGAAATACAGCATAAGTAGTATAGAAAATAACCTACTGCTGTGATTCCCCTGGGCATGTGTACATGCATTAAGAGGTCTTTCTTTGAAGCAAAAGTATGTCAGCTCTGTGACTCCAGGCTATGAGAATTAAGAAATAAAATGTAGTGAAAGCAAACCAACAGCAAAAATGTATAATTGTAGGTATCTTTGATTAGATTAATATAGTCTGTTATCAACTCTGTCCCCACTGTTTTGAGCACATTCCCAGCCTCTTCACTTAAGTTAATCGTGAAAATGATTCTTGTAGTTGTGAATGGAGGATTCCTGATTGCTGGTCAGAAATCTTCTGTATTGCATTCTGTATTCATCTTCCCTGGGATTGCTTTTCTGAAAAGCATGAAAGACTTTGGAAGTATGAAGTGCTTTAGAAATGCTTTTGGGAAATCTAGAGGTACTAGAGAGAATCAGTTTCCATGTGTGTCTCTTCTTACATTTAGCATATGGAAACTATATAACAAGTGTAATGAAACTATACAAATTTCTCACATGTATGTAAAAAGCTGGAGCAAATACCAGATTTTCTTACTTCCTGTCTCTGTGCCTTAAGTATTTACTTCCTTCCCCTTGCCTCCCCCAGCTCCTTCTTGGTTCTCTCTCACCTGTCTCTCTTGTGGTTTCTGGCCTTCTGGAACTGGGATAGGCAAACAACTCAACTACTGCTGCTTCCTGCTGTAAATTTTAATACAGTGATTGTTTTTGCTTTCTTTAAACTCAAATGTAGATGTATGGTACAGCAAGTATGGCTTTCTCTGTACTGTTCCACATAAACTTGGTCTGGTTTCAGGGAGAGTACAGATGGATAATTAAGCTCCAGCCTTTAGTGCTTCGATAATAAAGCAACTTCTGAAGAGAAGTAGAGGTTTACATGCAACTAGAACAAATGTTGAGAGCTAAGAGAAGGCGCTGCATACAGTCTGGAGATTTCTGAATGACTTTCAAGAAGCCTTAATGGGAATTCAGCACTAACTGATTCTGTCTGTCAGGTGAGGGGGTGAACTGCTTATAGTAACAGGGAAGTAGGTGGGTATTGTCCACAACAAGGGATACTCTTTAAACTTGTGGAAGTATTCTGTTGACGTGTGTGGTGAACTGAAGCCTGTTTAAGAAATAGGTTTGTTTTTTTTCTCTTTCCACTGACAGTTTATCTACTTTGTGTATTGAACGTAGATTTTTCACCTCTGCCCTTCTAATCCAATCTCCTGCCCTGAATTTGATTGATACCAATTATTTTGACATCTGTTCATGGGGTCTTTTTGACAGCAATGATATAAATCATAGCTTTAACAAAGAAAAAAATATCACCGTCTGCCTTTTACCTTCTTTTTAAAAGAAAAATAATTGTTTTCTTCTGTCATGGGCAGAGCAAAGCTGCTTATCTCCATCTACATTGCCAAAAAGGAGGAGATGGAAGTCTTGATGCCTATTAGAGAAATTGGATTACGTTGAGTAGATCCTGTTCCCAGAAATATCCTCGCACATTACAAGTCAGTTTAGTGGGTTTGCATATGACGATTTTCAAGTCAGAACCCGAAACAAAGGACCCAGTGGTTTTCCATGTATCATAATTCAGGAAGCTTCTGTCATAAAACTCAGCAATGGCTTTGCTTGATGTCATCTTTTTTATCACTTGTCCTCTGGGTTGTGTAAAAGAAAGCAATAAGAGCACAGCATTGATAACTTTTATGATCTTCCGACTGAAGAGCATATGCCTACATAGTACTAGACTTCCATCTCACTGCTGATAACAATTTTCCTTCTGAAAAGGGGCACGTTCAGAATACTTGTCTAGACAAAGTGCTTACCGCTTTTCGTAAGGAGAATTAATAGAATTGGGGATGAACGGTGGTGATATGGTGTTACCAATATGATGAAGAAGGGGAGGAGCATGCATTTCCACACTTAAGTGTTTTGATGGGGCCAGCAGTCCCAAAGGTTAGCGAAGATAAATACGACATGTTATCCCCGTCTTACATACGAGTCCTTGTACTTCCTCTCTGTTAAAGTAGGTGCCTATTGTTATCACCTATAAAAGATCCTAACATTGGAAGGTTTTTTTTATGAGACCTGTTGCTAGCTGTTTGAATTTTCAAGTGCAAAACCAGGTAATGTTCTACCCCTAATACCTGGTCTTCAACTATTTGCATAATTTTATGGCAGAGGCATCATGTCCCTCTTATTAAAATGTGCTAACCTATATTGGTCTGTATTGCCATCCAGTCTGTGGCCAGTGTTGGGATCTGATGTAAATCAACTTCATCAGTTTGCTTACTAGAACCTATTTTCTCTCCAGACAGTAAAGCAAGTCCTGATGTCTGCCTTCTTGCGTTCTTCTCCTTTTTCTTGTCCTTCATGAGACACAGGAAATTAACATCCAAATATATGGGGAGGTGAAATAGGTGGGTTCATTAAGGATGGACTGTGCTCTGTGTCCTCTTTCACTCTGGAGCACGTAAAATTTTTTAAGCCTTTTTTAATCCAATCTGTGCAAGTTTAGAAACTAGAAACAAATTATCTCAGCTATGAAAATTGTCTAAATTGGAGGAGACTTCAGAGATGGAATGTTATCCAAGTACTAGTAACTCACAGGGCTCACTCATGGGTCACAAACACAAGGTTGCGTTACCAATTTAAATTAATTTGGAGCTGTTATTATTTAAAAAAAAATCGGGTAAGCAAAGATTCATTTTTATGATGTATGTTTTGCTGTTAATCTGAAGCACAGGGTTTGTCATTTATTTACAAATGGGTGTGCATATAGATTCCAGGTGACTCAGAATAGCTCTATTCTATCAAACAAACCAACAAAAACATTTCATGTGGATTGAAACCACGCAGACTTTACTTGATTCTGTTCCTTTCACTGTAGGTTACATAGCACAAAATCTGGAGGCTTTAAATTTATCTGTAGATGAAAAATCTGTTCATAACAAGTTATAAGATGATTTGTAGTTAGGTTGTTGTAGAAAATAAAAGGACTTTTTTCTTGTGCATCGCTTTTCTGGACTGCCATAGGCAACCAAATATATTTGCAGCACGAGTTGTGCTAACTGCATATTTTTTTTTAAATGATGTTGCAAAGGAACAGGAGCTCTTAGTGAATTTGAAAGGATTAAAAAAAACTTTGAGATGTTGATTACAGTTACTATATTTGTGACTTGTGTAGGGAGCAGCAGTTAAATTACACCTAATTTCCAAGATTATATTTGCAACTGGACATAAATGGGATTTTTCCTGTCTTCAGCCTGAAGTATTCTTTAACATTTTTCTAAATGCAATGCAAATGGTATGTCAGTCAATAAAATCAAACAGCATCTTTATTCAAGTCTTGTTTACAGTAAAGATTGTTAATATGTGCTGCTTTGTAAGTCTTGAATCACTATCTGGATTGTCTGGAAAAACTAACTTGGCAACCAAACAGGAGTGCATATCCTGTGTTGCGTTTCTACACCTTTTTATTTCCGCTTTGTTCACATCCATTAGATTCAGTGAATAGGGTCTGAATCACAGCCCAGCTTTTTTCTTTCTTTTCCATCCTATCTTTGCAGTAAGATTTTTTTTTTAAGTCAAAATGTCTGTAGTATCTTATATCTCTTATCAAACTGTTGCTTCGGATCTAAAAAACTAATCATAGCCAGGCTTTAATCTCACCTGTGAGGAAACCTGGAAGTCTTCTCAGTCATACCAAGGGAGTAGTTCAGCATGACAAGGTGTTCTGCTCAGAGCTGTAACTATTTCTGATGAATTAAGATATCTTAGCACTTAAGGAAGAGATGTTAAATGCTATATACTGCTTACATGATAATTTGAAATTCTTCTTACCCACATCTCTTTTGCAGGGTTTATTTGGGGGCAAGGAGGAAGTACATTATTATTCTTTCTTTATGTGCGTGTATCTTCTGAAGTGTTGCTTTCTGCTGTTTTTACTGTTGTTGTTTTCCAGGAAAGGATCAAGCGATTGCAGTATCTTTATGTGTATACAAAACAATCTGAATACAAGCTGGTCATACTGTTGTGGAATGTAGAGAATATCTGCTGTCTTTTGTTTCCTTGTAAATCCTACTTCCCATGTAGGGAAGGTTTTTCTTGAAACGGGATATGGCTTTTCTCTCATGTGAAGCTAATGTTATATTTAGCTAGATTTCTGTTATTATATTTTAAACTCTTTGTTGAATTGACCAAACATTAAAATTGACAAAAGGCTGGGCACTGTCACAGCCTGACCTTATAATTTTGATATTAATTGCTTTCTAGGTTGCATTTTGTTTACTATTAGATGTCTGTGACCTACCACTTCAAATGCATACTTCCCTATGGGTGCTGATATTACTTATTTCTCAGAACACTAAATCTGAAAAAGACGGAACATTGTCAATTTTGTAGAAATTTTAAAATTGTCTTCTGTAATTTGAGTTGCCTAAAATATGGATTATGTACTATGCTTGTCGATTATTAACTATGACAAAGAGAGAAATGCTGTTATGGTAACAGGGATTTGTGAGCTTTCCTGACCTTTTATTCCTCCACACCTGCTGGGCTGCTTATTTCAAGCTCTTTTCAGACTCTTCTGGAAGATACCTACATGTTTATAGAAACTGTTTCACTAGGAATGACAACAAAATGTTTATTATGACTACTTGTTAACTCTGTAATACAGAAACATCTTGGAAGTCTAATGAAAAATATTATTACTACTGGATAAAGCAAGCTGAATGAATAAATATGAAAAATGCTGATTTCTCCTGTGCTTTTTTTTTTTTTTTTGAAATGACTATGTAAGTTTCTGGGTGTCATCGTGTTTTCTTTCCTCTACCGCCCCAAATAAGTGTTGTGTATTTCCTTTGATTTTTAGGCATTCAAAAGGGATGTTCTTGCTGATTCAAGACAACATAGTTCTGTCCAGGACTCTACACTGGGGATAAGGACATGGGACTCCTCCTGCCGGATTCCAGATGGTTCATTACAACTGACATCTCTGTTGACAACTGTGAAAAGGAACTTTGGATTATTTTGTTTTATTTTTGTGGGAGACCACAATCCCCAAACTGTAGGACATATCAGGTATTAAATCAGATACTTACTTTTCCATAATGTTATTTGATTGTACTTGTTTTCTGTGAAGGACTTAACACATTCAGGTCTTATTCTTTCTTTTAAGAAATGGAAAATTTTTGGTTTTACATCTTGCACTGTAGCTGAGTAATGACAGGAAGTTATATTTCTTATTTCTTAGGGAAATTGAGGTGGTTCTGGTATAGCTTTAATCATTAGCGTTATCTTTATATAGTATTTAAAATTATTATTATAAATTATAATTACTGATAATAGTTGTAATTATCCTAATTACCAAAGCTGTCTCTTTCTTTCTTTTTTATTGCTTTTGAGAGAGTGCTTAATTTTATTAAGACTAGTTTTGCTACATTTAGCAGACAAGATAGTTCCTGCATTCAGAACTTATCCAGTTGTTACCTGGCAGCTACAGAACTTACAAGTTTTAATTTAAATTTATGAATGTTTGCACACTTGGTGCATTATGACTCATCTGTTTACTTTCAAATCTTGTAGAATAAATCTATACGTAATTCTCTTTTCCTTTCAAATAAGAAAAGCTTCCCCTATTTCTGTTGGAAGCTAGTTTAATTTGGATTATCTGAATGCTCAGGTGTTTATTTTAAAATACAGAAGGGAAAATCTGTAAGCATTATCCTATAGCGTAGCTTAGTTCTTACTTGTATAGATGACTGTTATTATAAGCTTCTTAATAAAAGTGGTTAAAAAGAAAATTACCACTTTCTCCCTCTGATACACGATAGGAAAAAATATTGTAACAGGAGGGGGGGATCTTTTTTGCAGCAAAATCATGTTTATGCTGGGTAGCTGTTTAGGTATGTAATTTTTTTAATTACTTCAAAATTACTCAGTGATCTACTTTTTTTTTTGTTCTAAAGGTTCCATATTTCTTGTAGAATTTTAAAATAACCTTTTCTAATGAGGATGTCTGATATTCTCACTGTAAAAGATGAAACTGATGCAATGAAGGGTTCAGAAGCTGAATTTAAAGATACAGACCCAGTTGAAAACCTTATAAAATCAGGAAGTCAGGAGCAGATTGAAGTGGAAAAGGATGAAAATTGTCCTGATAGCAAAAACAATATGCCGGTAAGAAGCTTTTCACTTTATCTTTTGCTAGTGTATCATGTAAAATAAGTCTGTGTCTTGTTCTTCTCCCTTTCTTATGATCCTCTTATGTGGTTCTTTGGTACAGGTCAGGAAAACTAGATTGGTGTTAGGGAAGCAAGTAGGATGATTATTGCTTACTCTCTCCTCCTTTGCCCCACTTCTCTGTTTATATCCATGTAAATATGAGAGTCAGTCATTTTTAATTGTTTGAAGTAGATGAGCAGTTTTCATGGGAACCAGACAATTTGTCTGTATTTGTGTTTTCCTGAGTTCCTGAGTCTTTTCATTGTAGCAGAGCAAGGGAAAAGCTCAGCTCTCAAGCTGTCTTTTGCTGTCACTGAATCCTGAGTTTCAGAGACTGGGCTGTGTTAAGATTACACTGTCTAGTAATAGTGTGGTTTGATCAAAACACTAAAATTCTGGGTGTTGCTTGATGAACAAAGCAGTACAGCACAGCTCAGCATGTCTGCCCTGTGAGCAGAGGTGACAAATCTCGGGCTCCTGAGCTATGTGCAGCTTACAGGTGGCTCAGGTGTAACTCTTACAGCAGAGCTGTACAGCATAAGGCTAAAGTAATCAGACGTAGATAATCCAAATCCCCAGGTGTCAGAGGAATCAAGTCAGAGCTTGGCCGGTAGGTCTGGGTCCTGCCCTAGCCACTAGCAGAAGGTCCAGCTTCTTTCTTCCTACATCAATGACAGAGTGGGGTGGTCAGCTGTCATCCCATCCTGACTGCTAGCTAGTATTCTCCACGCTTCCCCTTTTCCTCTGTTCTTCGCTGCTTGACAATTTTGGTATGTGATTTATTAGGTAGGAAAGCTTAACCAGTCCTCATGCATACACTGAAAAGCTGATAGATGATAAATGAGTGGCCTTTGCAAGGTGAGAAATGGACCTATGAAGAAATTGTGGCATCAAATTTCAAATGAGAGGGGCAACTGTATGAAAATATCTTGTGTTAAAGGAGAACACACCAATAAGGATGGGTTAAGAATTTATGGCAGCAGATTTAATACCTCTGAGGTTTAGTTGTGCAGTTAGTGTTTATGCTCAAGAGTCCTGAAAGATGGGTCTGTTTCACATGGTACAAACTAGCCAGCTCCTGACTGAGGATGCCTGCTTGGTCATTGAAGACTGTGTCTTAGATGAGGTGAGGATTTAAGGAAAGCAACTGAAATTTTCTGGCACAACCTAGAAAATGGGGCAAATTTCTAACAGAAAACACAGAAGCTTCTGTTAGATAAAAGCTAGTTTTCTATAAGAATTTTTTGTCTGTGGGACAATAATGAACAGTTTCCTGACAAAAATCCTGATTGGGATATGGGGTATGGCAGTATTTTCTTGTGGGTTGCAAAAACAGGGCAGTAGCTTATTAGATTCTTATTACTGAGAACTGAGTAAAGGTTCTTTCAGGAGTAGTTTTGTTCGAGACTAACAATTCAGTATTCCGCTGAGTGAAGTTCTATCTGCTATGTTAAATTGCTTCCAAATAAATCTTGTAGACCAGGGTAATAACGATACAGCTTTACACTTCAATATCTGCTGGCTTTATTAAGGCTGGCACCAGTGTAAATAGATAATTTTATGAAAGAAATAAATCCTTAAAATGAAATACTTCTGAGTAACACGTGAGAAATAACCGCTGCTGAAAAGCTGGTAGATGTTATAGCTGAGCTCATATTTTCTTTAATCAATGGAATATCCCAGTAGTGAGCCTTAAAAAGTAATGTAAGGTTTGTTTATTTTCATACAGTTCAGTAACTTGGAAAAATATTATTCACACTTTCTCATTCAACAAGTTTTACTGTGGAAACTCCTGTGAGACTCAAGTGGCAAATCCGCCATCCTGCAAACAAGTGTTGCTGTATAGTCAGGCCTAGTCTGGAGACATGAATCTGTTGGTGCTGTCAGTGGCTGCAGGGTTTGGCAAGGGGTTTTGTTCTTGGACAGGAGTAATAGCTAGTGGCTGAAATAATTATCTAGCATATGTACAATGAACTGAGCAACTGCCTAATGGAGGCTGTTCGATGGAGACAGCTTTACTGTCACCTTCATTTAGTGTTGACGTGAGTGTTGTGTTCAGGAGTCCCCATCAGAATCAGAACGCCGCTGTTACATGAGGAGTGTAATTAACAACCGAGTTTGTAGGCTGCGGACGTTGATTTCCAGAGTGGTAGGAAGACAGTCAATTACGAAGCAGAACCTTGCTCCTGTAAGCCCCTTGCAACAAGTCAGTAGAAGTTAATGTCACTTGTACTGTGGTAGCTGCTAGCACAAATATATATGTCATATATGACTTCTTCATCAAAAGCATGTCTTACACTAAAATACAAAACAAAAATTTTAGCTTGTCCATAGTAAACAAAATTACTGGGAACGGCAGAGGAGTCAGCAAGTTTTTAACTAATGGATGATGAAATAGTTTGCCTAGTCGTTTCACTGCATGCACTCCTTTTCATTAAGTGCAGGTTAGATGTTACTGTGCTGGTGGGGGAAAAGAGGAAGGGATTTGCTGAGAAATGTTAGAGAAGATTATCAGAAGCGTATTGGAATTTGTTGTGTTTGTTTACTAATTGAATGTATCAGAGGATGAGTTGGGGGGTGGGAGTAGTATGGGGTTTGGTTTTGGCTTTCTTGGGTAGTAGCTAATTACTTAATAGGTTTCATACCTATTGGGAAACAACAGGAATATTCCTGAGAACAGTTATCACTTGATTTCTAAGTTGCTATTTAACTTCTTTACAGCCAAGTAAGAAACAGGCTGTGGTCCTTCCTCTATCGAAACCTATCGTGTTTGAATTCGGATATGTTTCTGGATCCTCAGAGTTCCAGAAACTGGCGGTTATACTTTGAAATGTACCTGTGACTCTAAATTCCAGATTATGTTGAGATAATGTGCATTAGTAACCTATTTGCTGTTGCATACGCTGTTGGAGGTACAATGTGAATGAGAAAAATGCCCTATTAGAGTACACGGGTAGAACTGATTTCTTTAAGCAGTGTGAGAGTAGTATTATCAACGTAGAGATTATTAGGGAAGATTTTTGATTTGACATATTTTGAAGTGACCATCAAGTAACATTTAAATGGGACTGAAAATAAGAGGCACTCATGTACTTTTACAGAAGTCACAGGCATGTCAGCTCTCTGGTAGTTTTTGTGATCAAAAAGGTTTTGGTTCACCAGTCACTGTTGTCTCCCACCTGTTAATCTTATCCAGGTCAGATAATAAAAATAATAATTGTGAATTAGCTAGAATACAGGGTCAGAAGCTTGTTGCCTTTGTCACTGGGTAATGGGACAGGGAATACTTCATCCACTATGAGGACTGCTGTTACAAAGTTAACGTGTCAGGAAATATTGACAAAAACTTAAATAAACAGCCTGGATTTATCTTAGAGGATAGTGCCATTTATTCACTAGTGTGAAGATCATTAAAACAAATATTTAAAATCTACACAAAATTCATGTTGGTTTATGTATAATCCAGAAAAGGAAGTTTGTTCCTGTTTTGCAATCCATGCAGTGTGACGGTTGGGGAGAAGATTAATGTTAGTCTTAAATACTGTCATCTCTGCACTGAGAAGTAACCATTAATAAGCAGGTGTAAGATTTTTGATGGGATGGTGATTGCCAAGGCTGTAACAGGCTGAGAGAAAGCTGTATATCGGTACGTATCAGGAAAAGCACTTGCAAGCTGTGGAGAGTAAAACCCAAATACCACCAACAAAAAAAGCCTCACAGAAGGATGGAGGCTGGTGCATGAATGCAGGAGTTGTGTGCATCCACCATATGATATGGGCAAGGCAAATGTTGTATTAAGGGAGTATAATTCTGCTTTGGATTCATGCTAGTTAAGCAGATATCCTTGTCCTTTGCCCTTTGGAGGGATTAGACTGTTGGGGGTTTTTGGTGTGGTTTTTTTTGGTTTTTTTTTTTTTACTTAGCAACTAGACATCTCTCTCTCTACAAGTTTCTTCCCTTCATGCTAGCACAAACCTTTTGTTTTCTCTGTTCCACAGTTTGACTTCTCTAAAGCCTTTCTTTGCCTCTGCCCCACCTGTTTTGGTCTTGTCAGGATTTACCTGTCTCTGTCTCCAAAATCTGTGACAATCCTTTTAATAGATACATGATTGGGCAGATTCTGTTTGGTCACTTTTGAACTGTTGAAAATGCCTCTGTCCAGTGGTGAAACTATTTTTCCATTACTCGTCCTCTATTGTGTCATGGAAAATTGCTGTTGCTACTCACTGATACAGGACAGCAAGTAACCATAGACCACACTGTGCTTTCCTTCGGTATTAAAAGCTGTCTGTGGTTGTTAGGACTGTAGCCCTTAACTGGATTTAAAATTGAGACCTAATTTAGAAGAAAGGTGAAAAACTGGATGTCCTTAGAACACTTTTGGTTTAGTTCTGTCATGTCATGTCTGTCCTCTGAAATGTTCAGAAATAGATATAGTACCTCTCACAAAGCTTTTCACACTTCTAAGTTTCCCATCTTGTGCCTGACCTGTTTTTATCCAACTTGTTTAGACAGCATAGTGATGATAGATGAAGGCATGTAACAGCTCCAGATCTTTACTTTGTATTTAACATACGTGATCTGTGGAGGTAATTAGGAAAAAATAAAATGGGCAAATACTCTCACTGAAAGCCTGGATATATATGATCGGTATGATGTTTGGTAAACTCTATCTTAATTCCCTTTTTAGTTTGTAGTGGGAAATGAAGCATAGTAATTGGTCATAGAAGGTGTTGTGTTTTGGTTTTTTTACGACAAAAACCTAATTATTATTTTCATTATGCAATTGTTTCTAATAATTGCTTTTAAACATTGTCTTGAAATCATGCCCATAATGACTTTTAATGGGGCATAAATTTATTTTTAATCTTGCTTTCATTAACATAGTGTTTTCTCAAGTCAGTAAAAGTCTGAGAACTGCAAATATAAAAAAATTGCTTTATTTGCACTTATTAAGGATTACCTATTCTAAAGTAGCTATAAATTGTTTTTCACAAATGAGGAACATAAAGATGCTCTGTAGGAGCAAAACTTAGTAAATGCAGAGAAATTAGGACAGGACTAAAATTCACAGACCTTAAAAGAGAGAAAATGTACATTAACAGCTACAACAAGCCGTAACTAGCTGTTGTCCTGGAATTCCAGTGGAAATGTAGTTATCCCCAGTTGGTGTGGCTTTGCCTGAGAAAGGAACTGTGCCCAGTCATCTTCAAGTTTTGTGAGTTCAGTTACCGTTGATATCAAAGGACTTTGGGTTTTGTAATTCCAGGTGCAGGCTTTACATCGCAGGCCTTTTCTGACATCAGCTGTCTCTGCAGTCCAGCCACACCAGATTGATTCCAGTGCTTCTTACCTGTCAAGTGTGTGGTGCTTATTCCTCACAGTTACAGCTGGATGTGGGGACTTGTATTTCAGGTTTTGACATCCTTGAAGTTAGGCAGGAAAGCAAAGAATCCACACCTATCAAAGGATTGTTTTACAAGGCAGTTGTTTCTAGATAACAAGTTTTAATCTGATGGGTGGATGATATTTATCGCATGTACAGCTTTGAGATTTGAGTCATTTTGGTCAAGGGAGAATCTCCCTCCTACAGTGGCCCTCCAGCTCTCCTCAATGTTATTGACGTTGGTTTCCTCCATAAAAATTGTCAGATGCTCATGAAATTGAGCACCATGGTATTAAAATACCTTAGTTTACTGCCCTTAATATTCTATGCTGCTTTCACTTATTCCCCATAGAGTGCAAACACCTGTCTTTAAAAGGTCTTTAAATGCACATAATGGGCAGTGTCAGTTGGGTTGGCATTCCAGCCTGGAAACAGAGCTGTAATTCTGCAAGCAAAATGGAAGATGAGGTACAACCCACGTAAAACATGAATGTACCATCAAGCTTGGCCTATTGTGACTGAAATCCAAAAGCCACATTAAACATTCTTACAAAGAATTCAGACTTGATACTAGATCATTTCAGTTTTGGTATCTCTATTGAATTTTGAGGGCATGTGCTTCACTTTATCTGGCATCAACAAACATAGCTAAGTTTTGGCTGTGGTGGTGTCCTGAGACTTTACTGAGGTACGGTGAGGAGGAGATATGTGTTTTGTAAAGATCTTAATTAAATTTAATTATTATATGGTTCCTGCTTCCCAGCAACAGTCTCTTCTGTTTTGTTTTGTTTTTTTTTTTCTTAAATCACTCTTAAAAAAAATATTGAAATACGTATGTCTTGTTTAATTAGTGAGCAGTAACTTTTGTGTAAAGTTGTGGTTAACAGTATTAAAAATTCTGCCTGGTCAGTTTAAAACATCCTGTATCCTGTATAACTAAGTTGATTCTGCCCTGTTCCCCTAAAGAGGTGCTTCTGGGGTGTTTCCTTCCATATACTCTTTTTAGTTATATACTGGCTTCAAAGCTTCCAAAATTTTGCCAAAAGTAAACAATCACCCAAGTGTAGATTCTTTTTCCTGTTGTTTTGCCAGTGAACTGAGGACTCCACTGGCAGTGCTGATTTGATTTTTAAGTTTACATGACTTGATTTGAACCCACCTAAGATGCTGGAGTAATTGATATGAGGCTGGGAAATTATCCAGGTCGTGAAAGTTTAGTAGCTTGGTATAATAGAAACTTTGCCAGAGAGATGCAGAGTGCCAGCTTTCAGTATGCAATGTGTGCTTTCAGCATAGCTGATTGAAAGGAAAAAATATTTTGCAGGTAACAGCAAAACTCAAAGTCTGTGTATGATTCCAGGTATAAGAATATTTGAACTGTCTTTGCTGCTCAAATTCTCAGTGAGCTTCCTTTAGAAAACTGATGATGAGTTCAGTTAGTTTTCAGTGCTGCTATTTAAAATCCTCTTACATAGTGAAATGGGTTTAAATGAGCTCCCCTTCTGCTGCTCTTCAGCTAAGCGGGTGCAACATCCAAAAAAGACATTTGTGACCTGAGGAAAATGAGAGAAATAGTGGTTCTTCTGCCTTGCCTATAGGTTAGGTGTTCCTTTTTAGCAACATGTGTGTCCTGCTAAGAAATTAAGGCACTTGACAGACATCTGCTTCTATGAGCCTAGAGCAAGGAGGGCTGTCTTCATGTAGTTTTCAAATGGAGTTTTTAGTTAGTTTCCTTCTGAAAGGATACCCCTTTCATAAAGGAGAAAATAATGTCCATCAAACATCATTTGAAATTGTATTACCAATGTTACTTTGTCCTTACAAATGCTAGGCCTGCGCTCGGTAAAACCAGTTCTGTTAAAGGCTTGTCTCTTCATCAGTTGTAGTTCTACAGTGAAACCAATAGTTAAATTACGTTATGCCACTGTCATAGAGGGTTGAGTTAGTTTTAACTATGCAGTTAAGAAATTGTTAAACTATTTTGTTGGTTCAAATGTACCTTACAGTCATGTGTACTGTAGTAAAATTCTGGTACTGCTTTTAAAAAAAGAAACAATAGTAACAGAAGAAAGGATTTGGGAGGAGAAAGACCAAATTAGTGTAGTAAGTTACTAAATAAAAGGAAAAAATCGACCAGTAGTCCATTTTAAAGTCAACTTCCATAGGTCCCGAGATGAAAGAAAAAACTCATATGTTTTAACCTGCTTATGGTAGGTCACCATCTGTTCCCCTAGTACAGATGATGCACCTTTTTTTTTTTTCCCCTTATATCATTTTTCCAGGTAGGTTTCAGGAATAGGAAGAAAATGTATAAAAAACATGTCATGTTGCCAAGGAAATTAGGCCACAAGAATTGAAAATGTAGGAGCTGGCTGAGAGAGTAAACTGCTTGGATCTTACTGACCAAGAATAATGCTTGCTTCCTGTTAAATTCCTGTAATATCTATTATTCATAAATGCAGAAGAGAAATCAAGGACAAGCACAATGAAATTGAAAGAGCATATAATCCTTCAGCCGAAAGCACCTGCTGTTCCTTTCACAATTTGACCATCATGTCAGTAATAACTGTTAAAGCTTTCTCTTATACAGACTTTTGCATTAATAGAATTGTACTACTGAAGTTTAATATAAACCTTTTCTGTTGTGCCTATCATTCAGCGGCCAGCGCACTCTTTTGGACAGACAGCAAAAAGGTCGAAGGTACAGTAGACTTGTGTGCTGGCATGCTAAGGAAGCCCTTCATGCTTTGAAGCTTTGTTACTTTGTGAAAAGTGCCTTTAGTTTTATTTTTTTGGCATTGAAGCTTTGTTTTATTCTGTTGGATTTTTGTCTTGCCTAGTTGTCTGCTTTTGTGGTTTGCCTTTATATTTTTAGTGGCTTTTTATTGTTACGGAGAGAAACACTTTCCCAAAGATTTTATTTACATTTCATTAGATGTGCTCTATTGTGCTGACAGTGCCTTCAAAAGCTGCAATTGCTTGGGTATTTTTTGTCCTAAAATAAATTATTTACTCTATTGAAAATATTCAAAATGCCATTTTCAGCCATTTTGTGTTACATAAAAACAAAGAAAAAATAATGGCTTATGGTATATTTATATAATTTTTTTATAAGCCATAGGTTTTAATTTTACATACTTTCCTTTAGTCAAACACAAAGTTAAAGTTAGTTCGGAGCCTTGCTGTATGTGAAGAATATCCACCACCTCCCACAGCTGAAATATCCCAGGACCTCCAGGTAAAAATCACATTACTGAAGTTTCTGAAACAATTTGAAGTAACTTATTGTTCAAAAGAAAATCTTTTTGGTACTCTTTAAATATTCAGATACCATATGATTTTTATTTTTTTTTAATACAGCTTCAATAGAGGTCATAACTTCAGATGAAGAATTTGCTCCTTTGTTTTTCTGAACTATCAGGTTGATATCTGGGGAACAGGAAAAGGAGTTTTGTTAGTTAAGTTTCCAGTGCTACAGTGCACGAGGCAATCTTAAGCTGCTTAAGTGCTGTCTACCATCAGTAAGACAGGAAAATGGTGATTAATATGCAGCATAATTTATCAGTTTTTTTATATTTAGAAAATTTAAACAGTTGTAAGTTCTGGTGTTTTAACTGAATTCCTGCATATTAGTCATAATTGCTGGTAGATCTATTAACACTTGTCTGAAGACTAATCTATTAAGATGTTCCTAAAGAAGTTCCTAAATGCTGGACAAAATATGTAAAAATACTTAAGAGACTTTTAAACAAAATCTAGCTTTCCTGACTTTACCTTCTTACCTGTCTGTATTTTTAGAACAAAATACTATTACGGGTTTTACCTCTATGTATGAATGAGAGGCATCAAAATGCTTTTCTTTTTTTTCACTCCTAACAGAACTGGAATGATCCTTAGTGGCTTACTCATAAAGTATGTTGACTTTTGCTGTTATTTGAAAAGCTTCTAAACTGTCATTTGTGAAGAGTCTCACTCTTCCTAACAAGCAGAAGGAACCAGTAGCATAGCAGGGTGTGAGTGGGTTTTAATGGGGGAGTGGTAATTCAGTTTTGGGGAGGGAGGGAGGGAGGTTGAGAACTCATGTGGGTATCTGTCAAGCTAATTTTGTAAGATTGAACCACAAAGTATCTAGGTTCTTTTTTTCTAGGAAAAACTGAGAAAATAGTATTTTTTGTAGTCCTTCATTAATATACTGATATTGGAAGAGATAACTAGAGCAATTTTGAAACTGGGCCTGCTAATTTGATGAAAATCTAAATCTTAGATTGGTATAAGCAGCAGAGCAAGAGATTGAAAGAGCAAATTCTATTTACAATGACTTACAACCCTGTTGTAATGTTTTGCCTAAGATTTAACAATTGACTGAGATCTAGTTTGGGCTTTGTTGTTTAGTCTGAAGCAGTAGGGTTTAACTTTTCCAGTCACTGTATCTAATTACAGGAAGAGAGAATCCTAATTTGGGCTGTTTGTTGCCAGTATATTTCAAGCATAATAGATGTTAGGATTTTAAAAGCCTCCAGCACTATACAACACCATGTATTTAATGGTTTAAAGTCAGACATTTATAATAAGCGTTCTCCGCAGATGGCATTTGTTACTGTATTCTCTAGGAACCTATCCTTAGATGCGTACTGCAAGATTCTTCTTGAAAGAAGTTATTGCAGTAATAGAAGAGATGTACAGCTAGCTCCACAGAATGAGCTGAATTGTGTGATAATCTTAAATTTGTATGAAAGGAAGACCATAAACCAGATTGTGTATTACAAAACAAAATTACATGTAGCTGTGAGTTTTCTTTAGAAACACTCATCTAGAAAAAAATGGCTACGCAAATGATTGAGAGAACAAAATTGATTCTTCCTTGTAAAGAGGAGAAATGCATGTTGAAGAAAAGAGTTAGAAGTTGGAATGTGTTACAAGTTCTCGTGCTGGAGTGCACATCCTACGGGGCACAGGTCTTCCACAACCCTCTGTAACAACTCATACAGGCAATTTCTTCACTCACTTTGCTTTCTTTCCCAAAGAATCTTTGGGAATGGCATGGAAGATTTCTTCTGTGAGCACCGATCAGCTGCTGACTGCCTCAAGCCCCCCACTTTGCAGCATGATGTGTATGCATTAACTGTGCTTGGGATGCATGGGAGGTCCAGTGGCTAGGTGAAGCGAGAGATCATCTTGCACAACCCTCTCTGGCAGCACGAGAGTAACTTCTGTGATTGCTTCCCCATGCTGGAAAAGTCACTGCTCTGTTCTATCAGTGATTGCAACTGAAAAATGACTTCCAGTTTTGTGTCCATACCTAAAATGGATTTTAAGAGTTGAGAAGAATAAAATTCAGGATAATGTTGCTAATAAGACTTGAAGAATCCTAATTTTTAATGATTAGAAAGTGTTAGCCTTGATAGGATGAAAAATTTACTTAACTAGGAACTGGTGTGAGTTTTGGGATAACTCTGTAGTCTTGCCTGTGCCTGTTTATCAGTCCCCCCTTCCACCCTAGTGTGTACAGCAGCTCTTGGCAAGGCAGAGCTCCTGGGCACGTGCAGGTGGAGAAGTCACTTAGCGAGTGACTGCTGCCACTGCTGTTTGCTTCTTCGCAGAAGGCTGTAATGAAAGAGGTTGACAGACCAGACAAATTGTCTTAAGCAGATAAATTTATTTTTCTGATATACTTGTTTGTATTTTTGAGCAATTGCAACATGAAGAAAGATACCATTCCTCACTGAGAAACGTGGGTAAAAGCTCACAAATTTTTAAGCCTTAATTGTTAAAAAACACTGGCAGCCCTTTACTAAAAGGTGCTATGAAGGTACAAGCTTATCAGTTTACTGTAGGAGGAAGATTGTAACTGATTTATTAGAGCTTTTGTCTTTGTAAATATACTAAATCTTTATTCTCTTGCCATCCTTTAAATATTAGGTGCTGATCCTGTATGCTCTAATACGAAGTATGGACACTAGGATGATCCATTTCAGCTCTTTTTAAGGAGGGGCTGTTTTCATATGAATGACAGTTGTTATTATGGGTAACAAGTAAATAAACCTTCAAAAGATTGAACAACTTCTTTAGCAAAATAAACCAACCCAAAGGAGGGGGAGTGGAGGGAGGTCAGGTCTGTAATGTTAGTTTATAATGACTTGTGTGAATTCAAGCTGTTGGTGGTTTTAGAGATTGCTGGATTTAGAGATATAGAACATAGCTCTGTTATATCACACTTTGAAGTAAAATTGGTGGTAGTGGTAGTAGAAGAACAGGCTGTTCAGATGGCTTTTCCTTTTTTAGCTCTTGTTGGGGAAAGAAGTATGAAAATGATTACTTGCTGAAATCCTTTGACTAAACTGTTGCTGTATGTTCTTACTTTTACTGGATGGGTTCAGAGTATGTTGTCAGTCAATTTTCTAGTGAAGGAAAATCAGACTATGAAAATTTCTTTAATTTGCTGATAGTTTTGTAGAATAGGATTGTAAAATGAATAACATTGGTGGATCTAAGTCAGAAATAATTTCTTAAGACATAAACTATATTTCTTTTTCAAATAACTGTTCTGTAGCTACTAGGTGAGCACTAGGTGTGGTGCACTTTGTAGTGACAAATAAATTGTTCATTTGAATTATATTGGTTTGTGAGGTAAGGAATGCAAAGACTTGTTTTAGACTCTTTAAGGTTTATGGCCAAGTGAAGTCTCAATACCTAAGAAAGAATTATACAAAAGAGTTCATTATTAGTGATTGGTAATGGTTTTTATCAGAGACGGGCATAGATAATCTCAAAAGCTGAGATGCCTTCACACTTGTAATGCTGTTTTGCAAGGTGTATATAAATTAATGTTTAATTAAATCATTTAATCTGGGGAAGAACCATAGTGAAAGTGAGCTGATGAAACTCAGCAAATTTTTTTTCCTTATTTGAAAAAGTTGTCGCTTCGAAAATGCACATTGAAACTGGTTTTTAACCATGTCATTAAGTATAGGATTCCCTTTGCCCTCCTGTCTTGCTCTTATGGGATTTTGCCACTCCTCCTCATGGAGTCATTCAGACCCATGGTGTCTCATTTTCCCCCACCTCCTTTCTTTGCGCTCTCTGAAGTACGGTAGTCCTTCACGGGCAATCTTGATTGAAGAGTAAAGAGGCATGAAAAACAAATTATAGTCTTCCACTATTTAGGGGACCATTATGTCGCTACAATTTCAAAGGGAAGCTCCTTTTTTTGCTGTATTGGAAACAGGTTTTATGACAGTTCACCTACTTGAATAAAAATATGGATTTTGAGATGATTACACACAAAGCTGCTCTGTCAAAATATACAGGAATTGAAGAATGTAAGCCTTGATGATAGTAAGGTTTTTAAATTTTGCCTTGATATATTGTACTGTAAATATTTCCCTTTCTGTGGATCTGGGAATGTTGTCTGTCTTAGATTGAAACATTTGTTTAGTTTTTTTTCATGGTATAAACCAAACTGAAACTTGAAACAAGCTTTTATAGTCAAGAAGTGTGAAGAATGGGGGAAAAAAAGCATTGTGGGTGGTGTACTACTTACATTTAGAAGCTGTATAAAATTTATACATCTAAAAAAATGGAATACTTTCATTTGTGTATCAATAAGATACTTCAGATTAATTTTGAAATAGTAATCAGTGTGTAAATTCTAAAATGTGTATGGAATTTTCTATGTCGTTCTATAGTTTTTTATTTGCTGATAAACAACTGCTTTTTGTGGTTCCATAAAGTACGTGTGGGATCAGAAAGAATATGAAGGCAATTTTTTTTCCTTGTTACTTCCTTATTTTACAGGTAATATAGTACAAAACGGTTCTCCTGCAGATATAATTTGAAATAATTTCCATAATGACTGATTTTTACTTTTGGCAGGAGAAAATTCAGATCCAGTTGTCACAGTCTTTTGAAAAAGAAGAAAAGCCTGAAAAAGATGAAACGGAAAAGGAAAAATCCAGTGATAAACTGTCCAGAAAAATGTTATCAAGAGGTTTGCTATCTATCATTGTGCTTTTAAATGTACTGGTAGATAAAGAATATTTAGAGAAAATGCAGTTTGCTTCCAGGACATTGCATAAATATGAAATATATTTTTTTTGGCAAATGAAGCAAGTAGATCAGACATCTTTGAGCTGGAGAAGGAATTGGTCCCAGAGGGTACAGTGCTTTTGAGGCTTCATCAAACACATGTCCTCCAACAAATGCTTTTCCTTTCTCAACTGTCTAGCTATACGGATCCGGCATAAGAGCAATTGTGTTGCCTCAGTTGTGCCCAAGTGTTCTTTGGAAAAGTGACTTTATTAGTCAGAAATTATTATCTTATTCCTAGACTTTGTTGTTACAGGTTTTGTGAAACTTAAGTGAGAATGACAACTACCTTCATACTTTTTCTGATCTTTATTTGACAGAAGTCAATGTTCTTGTTTACTTATTTATTTTACTTCTAGAATTTTCTTAAGTTTTGGATCAAAGGTGGAACTACATAAGTAAAAATGACAAACACGTTTTCACTTCAATACTCCTGCATTCTGGATTGAAGATCTATCTGCTGAAAATCTAGGTTTTTAACCTAGAATAGAACAGCAAAATTAATGACATAAGCCTGTCTCTGGCTGTGTTTCCTAATGCCTCCTAAGGGTAGAAGACTTTATGCATTTAAGCTGGCAAATCATTGTACAGCTCTTGCTTCAAATGAAGGATCCAGAATGTTTATGAAAACATCTTGGGTCAGCCAGCGTGTAGGAAATATCTTTAAAGCTAGGAATCTTTTGAGACAGGTAGCACTTGTCCATCTTGTTTCCCTCAATTCCACAAATCCTTCCTCATGTGGTATTTCAATGCATCTTGTCCCAGCTGGCAGCCAGGTATTTGTGAAACAAAAAGCACAGGGATGGAGAAATTAACTGCATTTATACATCTCAGTCTTTGAAATGATGCTTTAAAATCTAGGGTGTTCTTTCAGAGATAACTTGCTCAACTGTTAAAGTACGTGGCCGCCTTACAAACCAAAACCCAACCCAAATAAATCCATAAATACCATGATCAGCAGTAATTGTAAAAAAAAATAAAAATGTTTTTGAAAGTAATTTTGTTCTCCTCTTCTCTCCCCAACCCTCGCTCCCTCTTAGATTCCAGCCAAGAATACACAGATTCTACTGGTATAGATCTTCATGAATTTTTAGTAAATACATTAAAAAACAACCCCAGGTAAGCATCAGTAATATCAACTTTGTGGGTCTTTTTTCTTGTTGTTGCCCGAGATGTAACACCGCTTGGTTTCTTTGTTATTTTCTTTCCCCCCCCTTACGTGTCTAACACTGTATGTCAGTTATTTAGGATGAGATTTTGTTGCACAGGCTATCTGAAGTGCCACTCCACTGGCATTTGTGCTTTATATGAAGAGGTTCAGAACGTTGAAATGGTTTAAAATCTTTTAATTAGCAAATAAAGAGTTCTGTGTGCAGTTCTGTTGCTGAAAGGACTCTCATACTATGTCTCTAAAACTTGCACTCTTTTAGCATCTGCTTGCTAGAGACTAAACTGCCTTCTCTTACTGTAATCTGCCTTGCACTGAATTTATAGACAAAAGAACTTTAAGCTGTCTGTATGGCCATACTTAGAGATACACATCTTCACACATCGGAAACCAAATCTGATGCAATTCAAGTCCATCATTTGTTAGCAACAGGGTTCTGTTGCGTTGAGGTTTGCAGTACATTGCTCTCTATCTTGTTTATTCTTTTCCTTAGAGGAGTTTCATAGCAGGTCTGCAGCTACACATAAAAGACAAGAAGTTAAGTTGGTGGAACTGTGCTGCTGTAGTAAAATCTATTCCACTACTACTTGTTATATTAGAAATTGTAACTATAATATTAATGTATTGGGATTACATTTTATTGGCAAAAGATGTGAAATGAGCTATAATAAGGGGCCAACACCAGTTTGTCTCGTAGAGTAAAATTAGAAAGCACAGACCTCTGATAGACTCTTACACTGTTCCTGTTTGAAGTCATAAAGCATCCCAAGGAAAATAAGGAATTATAGGTGACATTCTGCGGCAGGTTTACATGCGCAATAACTGGGAAGCTTAGTTACCTGATGTGCAGAAATTATGAACTGTGGGACAGTTAATTTCATTACATTTTCATTATGGAAACTGGCGTAAGCATTTTTAAGGCTTTTGTTCTATGGTGTTTCAGCTCATGTTCATTTCTATCACGCTGAGTTTTAGCTTTTTCATCTCCTCTTAATATCTCGTCACATTGCAGTGTGTGCCAGCTTTTAACCACTTGGTTGTCGGTATGTTGAAGTAGTGCCTCCTGTTATCAGTACTCTGTCACTCTGTGTCTCAGTGATCCCATGATGTGCTTCACAATCCAAGGGCCAATTAAGGCCTCTGCAAATCTTACTCCCCATGCTAGCCAACAAGAAACAACCTAGTCACTGCTTTTCCTTCTTGTCGAGACTGTCTTCTCAAAGACTACTTTCTGTTGAGCCTGCTGGGCAGAGATTATTTGGAGGATCTCTGTATTCTGCTTTCTGAGATGAGAACAGCGTGTTTCACTAGGTAGACTTGATAAAATAAACCTTAGTGAAAAATGAATGCTTTGTCCTAAAAATACTGCATTTGACACCTCGTGGTCTTTCTTACAGTCTGCTGTCATCCCTTGATCAGAGAACTTACCTGTGTATTCTTAAGATGAATACAGCTGCAGTTATTGGAGTGTCTCATATGTGAGTTGCTGTGTTTTTATTTTCAGGGACAGAATGACGCTGCTGAAATTAGAGCAGGAAATTTTAGATTTCATTGGTAATAATGAGTAAGTACTGTACTCCTATAGGAAAAAAGAATTCAAGAGTGTTCCTGTTTATTTAATAAAGCTACTATTCCTTTCTTCCAGAGTTCCAAGAAAAAAGTTTCCCCCAATGACATCTTACCATAGAATGCTGTTGCACAGGGTAGCTGCTTACTTTGGATTAGAGCACAACGTGGACCAGAGTGGGAAGGCAGTCATAGTAAATAAAACTAGCAATACAAGAATGTAAGTGTGAAAGTCTCGAAAAAACTTTTCGATGCATAGATTTAACACCTGGGATACATTATGCAATGATGCCGCATCTGTAGCAGCAGGCGTCTATCTGCTCATTGGGAACCATGCATCAAGGAGAGGTAGTTGCAAGATACTGTTTATGTTCCAGTACTGTGTAATAATATGATTTGTTTAATGTTTAAACTTTTCTGGGAAAAAAAAGGATGTTATCTTTAAATTAAGAACTTTTGTTGCTTTTCTCACAGTGATGCACTGCTAACTTTGTTTCCATGAAATAGTAATTTATATCTACTATTTTCCTGTTCAAAGATTTACATCAGTAAATTGTACAAAGTATGTTCTTTGTTTCTTTTGGGAAGAAGAACCAGCCCTTAATTTAGAACAGGGTCCTTTCTGATTTGGTGAAGGGAGGGGACAAGACTTGCATAACTTTGGCTTTTGTACTGTAAAAATCTACTGGGAAAATTCAGGCATTAAAGTCTTTTGTTGGAATAATATTGCTTACAGATCTCACATGGCTTTACAAAATAAGCATAGCAGGGAAGACAAGAGATCTCATCAGTGGAAGTGTCAACCAGGTTAACAAGTCATGGCATGCTACTTTCCTGTGAAAGCTGCGGAGTTCTTGGAGAAACCACTTGGCAAATCCATATTACCAAAAAAAGAGTAGCACTGGGGCCATAGCAACTTCAAAACCCATGCATAGCTGACCTGTTCATTCAAAGGGCCCAGCTGTTCTCTCTGTCCTCTGCCCTTGCTCTATCTCTTCATTCTCTCTCAGAAAGACAAAAGACTACATGTTGGTACATTTGTGCCACCTAGTTTCTAGTTTTAACTTAAAATATTTGCCTTATACCATTTTATTTTTTTAAGTACTCTATGACCTGAACATGCATAGAGGAGTCTACAGCTCCTGCATCCTAATCCTAGTCTCTATGTATACTCTCCGTAGCTTTGGGAGAAAAGAAGTCTAATTACCCACTCTAATTTTAGGGCCAGGAGAACTTAAATAATATAGCATACTGAAATTTCACTTAAGTAAATGGTTTCCTCCTCAAAAGTTTCTAGAAAAATATATAGAGCCTAAATATATGTGTTATAATTTATGTATTCATGTATGTGTGTTTGCTTTGGCTATACATTCTTTAAATTGACTTACAAAGCCATACATTTCAAATCTGTTGCCTTTACATCTGCCAGCATCTCTAGACTGAAGCTTCAGTCTAGCGCTTCAGGTGTGGAATAAGAATTATTAAAAGATTATTTCTTCATTTTTATGCATTTTTTTTCCCTAGACTGTATTTAAATAGCATATGGCCTCTGGAAGCCCTCTATAAGTGTAGTTGCTAATTAGCAGGCATTTCATCTAACCTGTAGACATTACGATTCTTAATGTTTTCAGTATTCTTATTTTAAATCACTTTGGATATAAAATAAGAATTTAGAAAGAAAACCTTGGAGATCTGCTCCATGTTGAATAAAACCAAACTTACCTTTTCCTCATAGGCAGATTCCCGGCTCCATCACCGATCAGTGATGTTACTGACATGAACAACCCAGTGCATACTGGGACGTCTCGGTGGAGTGGGAAGTTGGTGATTGCAGGGCAGTAAATTCAGGGACCTTTAAAAGAAAGAGGTAAGACAGTCTAAAGGTTCTCTGAAATGCCTGCTAATTATGTTTGGGCATCCAGTAACTAATAGTTAGGCTTGGCTGTTTTATAAAAAAAATCTAATTTATACAGATGTCCTGGGTAATGAATAAAGGAACAGACATTGAGAAGAGTACACCTATGTTTTGTCTTTTGCTAGGCAAATTTTTTCTGATTGAGAACTTCTCTTATGATAGTAGCTTTATTGTCTCGGTACTTGGTATCTATTTTCAGTAACAAGAGTTTGCAAAATATCTCATTTTCTTTCACAAAGTAGATAAAATACCAAAACAATATATATAATCTGTTGTTTCATCCTCTTACTGTGATCTTGTGAAGCTCTTGCTTGCCTGCATTATACTGTTCTTCTTCACTTGCTTATTTCTACTTAATTTTGTTTTACAACTTTCTAAGTTTCAGTGCTTTCTCCTCTATCCCTCTCTTCTGTTTTCCCTTGAAATGAATTCTGAGGTGTTGCAGCTCTAGCAGAAAGCACATATCTTCACTTCCATGCATGCCCAATATCCATTGCATGGCACCAGTCTGGATTCAGGAACACTTCTGATTCCCCCCAGGGCATGTGGTTTGCTTGCCACCTTAATTGGAAATTGAAGCAAAAGCTTTGAAGGAGGAAGAGATTTTAAAAGCAGGTTTGTTACACCTCAGAACAGGACTTGTCAGGGGTACACATCTTACATTTTTGGTACCTCTTCCATTCCCTGGACAACCAAAATGTATCACTTCAGTTAGAATATTAAGTATATTTAATATTAATCTTGAGTATATTTCAGTTTGTTCCACTGTGTATAGTAAATGTTTTCAAAACCATAAATATTTTCTTTCTAACAACTTTTCATAGACCTGATCAAAAGTTTTGTGAACATATAAAGGATGAGAAGAGTGATGATTTCCAGAAGCGGTACATCCTTAAAAGAGATAACTCTAGTTTAGACAAAGATGACAACCAGGTAAATACTTATGGATTATTGCCTTCCACTTGCTGTTTTTGACTGTCTGTTTATACTATTTTTCTGTAGAAGTTGACACTGTATCACTTAATTTAGATGAGAATACGATTAAAAGATGACAGAAGAAGTAAATCCATAGAAGAACGTGAAGAAGAATATCAGAGAGCTAGAGAAAGAATATTTGCACAAGATGTATGTATTAAAGAAAATCTTATGGTGTTTTGTATGAATACTTCACACACACACACACACACACACACACACACACACACACACACACACACGTGTGGTTTTTGTTGAAAGACACTTATTTCCAGGAAACTTTCTGTATCTGAACAGGACTGAGCAGATAAGAATCATTAGTGTGGCAAGTTTTAGATGATAGTGAAGTTAGCAAGAAATTTTCTGTTTTCTTTAATCACTACGGGATGAAACTCAAGCAACCTTCAAGAATTATTTTGGTGCGTTATCTAGCATTACCTGTTTCAATGTGTTATTTTGCCCCTTGGTGGAATTTAAGTTTTAAAGTTTTGGTACTGCAATAATTTCAGTTGATACTCAGAAAAATAATTATTTAAAAAACAAAAAACTGCCAAAACAAACAAAAACCAGAAACAAAACCATTGTTTTTTTCTCACTTGCGTCTGCATCAAACACATCTTATGACGAGTCACAATTAAATGTTTTGAATTCCCATAGGTGACATTTCAGTCAGAAAGCTAGAAGTCTAGTCTCTCTTGACTGGAGTTCTCAAGCAGGACAACGTTGTAAACGATAATTCAGCCACAAGTAGCGATTATATTTAATTGCGTTGAGTGAAACAGAACAAATATGTCTTCAAAAATGTGTTACTTCTAGTAATCCACTTTTTCTGACATTTATCTGTAGCTCTTACACATCCAAAAAGAGATTCTTGTTCTGAAGAAACTGTAATGAGCTCTGAGAGGCTAATTTGCTATATTCAAATATTTTCCTGAAGCCTTTTTTTGATCACCCTTGTTATGAACAAAACAAATGGACTTCTGGGTGTAAAATTACCTTTTGCTTTTGCTTACTCATTTACTGTGTATTGTATCCATAAAAGCTTTGTACTAAATGTGAGAAGTCCCAGTCAAGGACAACATAATTGAAGTTCATAATAGCCTTTTTGGTTTTATATTCTGTCTGCTTTTTAGCATATGTGTACTTGCACCCAAAGAATTCAGTACAATTATTGCAGTAGCCAGTGTCATTTTCTGCTTCCCACTTTCAAGCAGGAGACAAGGCGACTCAGGTGGTGTTAACAGACTTGTGAAGTCACACATCAGCTGGAAGTTAAATAATGCAGAGAACGCTTAATGGAAGAATTGTAACTTCAGAAAAATACTGATATAAAGAAACTGGTCAGCACTGTAACTATTCTAATGCGAACTTTTATTTCCTGCAGATGGGCCTTTTTATATTGTCTTTTTTTCCTCCATAACACGGAAATTATCCACCAAAGAGGTTAAGTTTTCAGGCAGCTTAATATAACAAGGATGCTGTAAAAGTCCATGTATAATACAAAAGACTCCAAATTGCAACATGTTTTGTTACTGCGCTGTAGTAGGGGTTTTAGATACCATTTGTATTAATTTCTACACTTCTTTGCCCCTCAGTCCCTGTGTTCCCAAGAGAATTTTTTCACTGATAAAAGGTAAGAAATTTTGCTGTCTAATTCTGTTTCGTTTTCCCATTTTCTTAATAAATATTAAGCTATCTTATTAAAATGTCAACAGAATCCAGGAGGAAGAAACTAATAGTACACAACAAAGACGACAGATACTTAGGTATTTGATGCTTTCTTTAAAAAAAATCAAATCTCAAAGTATTCTGCATGCATTTCACCTTTTCTTTCTTTTTCTTTTCTTTTTTTTTTCTTTTCCCTTATTTTGCAATTGATGCTTGTGCTAAAAGTTTAGTTTATAACTTACAGAATCAATAAGGAAACATCAGGGAGATCAGCCAACAGCCATCAGAGCAGTACAGAGAATGAGCTGAAGTATTGTGAACCCCGTCCCTGGAGCAGCACCGACTCTGATAGCTCCCTCCGCAATCTGAAGCCAGCTGTAACGAAAGCCAGCAGCTTCAGTGGGATATCAGTTCTGACAAGAGGAGATAGCTCTGGAAGCAGCAAAAGCACAGGCAGGCTGTCTAAGACAGGTATAGTAAAATCTGTACAAATACATAGTTACGTAGCGGTCACGTGCCTGATGGTTTGATATTTGATGCGCACTGCAGATGTGTACACGTAAGTGCTCCGTACATACAGCTCCCTCTAGGTACAGGGGTGCTGCGTACCTGGAATTACTACAGACCTAGTAGCCCTGAGGGGCATAACTGCCCTGGAGAGCTGGGATTCAGGGAACAAATTAAATGAAGAATTTCGACTTTGGAAGTAGCATTTTAAAGTGCATTAAGCTAAATGCATTTTATCTCATACAAAGGATTTGAAAATATTTATCAACATAAGTACTTTCTGCCAAATAAAAATTTGAGTTCAGCTCTCTAGTTTCAGTGTGGCAAAGCTGCATTGTGCAGTCTTAGGAAACTGTGCTGCTATCTTATTAGCTAGGAAAAAACAGCATTAAAGCCTATGAATTGTTAGTTACATTTATTGTGTTATCTTTCAGTGCCATTGTTAAATTTAAATTCATATGGTGAAAAAGCTTACCTCATTTTTAGATTGCTGAAAAATTAGATCAGTGGAACAAAGTACTGTTCGATTTTAAGATTCAGAAATGCTGGGGGGAAATACTTTGTAAGAGTTTGGGTTTCAAAGGTTTGTTAAGTTGTAATTAATGTCAAAATCTCAGAAAATACGGATCTAAATATTATGTGGGTCAAAAAATAAATTTAGTAAATATTTGCATTCCAAATGCCAACATAATTTGATCCAATAGATAATACTGATTGTGGAGAATTTTGAGGCTTGTAATACATGGGTGGGTTATGGATGTACTACTTCAGAATTTGAAGTAAAACTGTAGAAAAGCAGAATATTATTGCTTGCCTGTATTGTGCTTGGCTTTGATCTTATTTATAAAACTTATTTCTAATTTTTTGCTTTCCCTTAAACCACCGCTACCTTATAGATATATCACCATGCTTCTATATCCTAATGCAGTAAACCAGTTACAAATTCTGTTTGTCCATTGTATACTTATATAAAAAAATACATTCCAAGGTACTTCTGCATATGCTGTAAAGTTGTGCCATCATGTCGAGTTATTTCATTTAGCAGTGTGCTAATACTAGTTGGCACAGCTTGAAAAGAAACTACAACCTGACAACAATGTATAGATAAAATATATTCTTAGAAATCTTTGTTTACTAAATTGCAAGAACATAAATGGATTCTTAAAATTTTGCTGGAAACTTTATTTTGGCATTCTGAGAGTTACCATTCATTGTTCAGAATGCCTGTCGTGGTGGGTGTTGCTTCACTGAAGTTACAGGTTGTGGTGACTCAAAGGATGTAATTAGGCTGAAGCCACCATAATTAAAGCCAATTTCTCTACATAATCTAGAAGGGGATACACTTGTAAATGAATCTAATCAAAGTAACTCTGGTCAGGTGAAGACTGTTATACAGAGCTGGGATATGCTTTTTTGCCTGGTTTACAGTGAATAGCTCTGTATTTCAGTTCATCTAGCAATAGAAAAGAGGTTAATCGTCAGCATCAGCAAATGCTTCAGGCTACACTATCTTCTCATACACACAAGTAAATGGGTTACAACTATAAATTTTTATGAAGGACTGCAAAGTAACTTCAACCAGTTGATAAATTTCATCACAGCCCTTCTTGAGTCTTGCTTTCTCTTCTAGATTGTATAGAGGCTGCTGAGTATGTAAATTTAAACAACTGTGTTCTGTCTCCAAGTACTGCAAGTCTCATAGTAAAAGCTTAATAAAACAGTATGATAAACTGTATACCTAGAGATCTAGGTATACAGTGATCTAGGAACAGTGCTGTTCTACAGACCTCTCCATACTGGACTTCTGAAATATTGCTTTTAGCTGCATGCATTGGCTTTCAGAAAGCTCAGGGTCTCGTTCTCCACTGCCTTGCTTTAGAGACATTCGTATCTGTAAAATGATTATTGCTTTCACTCAGCTATTTCATACACCTTTTGAACTTCGAATTGTTGCATAAAACTAGGCTAAAGCTACCATATGACCATAATTTTTTCCACCTGTATTCTTGATTTCAGTCTCAAAAATTGTCAGAGGAGGAAAAAAATAGTTTTGGGTTTTTTAATATTCTGCAATTTGTTCAGCAAGTGAGTCAGAGAAGATCTCTGATGTCTTGTAGTAAAAAGAAAATGGTCATTGCTTGCATACAGGCTATGTCTCCAGAGCATGTGAATTCAGCTAGCGTATCTGAAGGGACATTGGGCCCGCTGCATCTGCGTTACCCCATGGCCTGCACATATGCCATAGTGGCAGGCTGCATGTACATCACTGTGACGTATCCAACTGACGCATGTGCATGCATCATTCAGGAATAAATGAACAACCACTTCAATGAATTGTGGATGAACTGAACGTTAGCGTTTGTGCATGTGTACAGGCATGTATTTTCTGCCCAGAAAGTCAGAGCTAGATACGAAAGCCTGACTTTACCATGCAAAGCAGTGCTGAACTGACCCTTGGTTCACAGAAGTAATCTTGTAATGGTATTCCAGGGGAGGTGAAGGGGGAGTTCATTGAAAAGGCCACTGTTTAATAATGTCCTTTAAATGCTGAGCTTTAAGGGTAAGCATTTACAAGTATATATTTTAAGTGAGCATGATGTTTCTGTCTGTAGGTAAAAATGATTTCTCATTACTCCTTTCCTAGGTTCAGAGTCTTCTAGTAGTGTAGGGTCATCCACGGGTTCTCTTTCTCACACCCAGCAGCCTCTTCCAGTGCCAGCTCTAAGCCAGCCTTCTCATGGCACGCCTGCCGTCTATCCAACTGTCAGCACTAGTAACTCTCTTTCCTTTGATGGTGGCATAAGCGGGCAAGTGGCACCTACTAGCACTAGCTTCTTTTTGCTTCCCTTGGAAGCGGCAGGCATACCGCCTGGCAGTATTCTGATCAACCCGCAAACAGGTTGGTACATGCTTGTGGATGTGTTTGTTACAATTGAGAACTTGGAGAAAAATGCACGAGTGTTTACATAAGCCTGAATGTCAGTACTGTCCTTTTTTTCCTCATCTTTTTTTTTTCCCCTGTGGTTGTGTTTGTTCAGTGCACTTAATTTCAAAAGAAAGCATGACTCTAGGATAAAAGGAACAAGTAAACTCACTTGATTTTCTTTAGCAGAGTTTTAACTTATATGTAACATTTTAATGAGTAATGAGCATAAAATATGAAAATCCTGATTTATTATCCAGAACACAGAATAACTTAAATTAATTGTTTCATCTTTTTTTTCGGGAGAGGTAAAGGTCTTTCCCATTGTTACTATAACACAGTTTCAGTGAGGAGAGAGCCTGAAGAAGTATTCATACTGACTTGAAAGAATTTATCATCCTTCATTTTGTTTGTCACAACATAGTATCACGAGCACCGAGAGACAAATCTGACTTAATACAAGTGAAAGAAATAAGCATGAGATTACATGCTATTTCTAAACTTGTGTTCGTCAGTCTAAAGCAGGATTAAATCAGTGTTGGCATAATTGGCCAATACTGATATTTTTAGTCAGTAGTAGGGAACTGATACTTCATAATGTAAACGCAAGGAGATGTGTAACTACTTGTGTGCATTCTGGGCAAACTTTTACTTTATTGTGCCGTATTAGATCCAGGTTCTGGACAACAGCACTATTGACTTAGTTTTCCTAGTTCTAATGTGATAGTTGTACATCTTATACATGAATTTTCCATTGTGTGTGTTGACCATCTGGAGACAAATAGGCTGATTAGTGAACAAGTTTTGCTAGAAAAGTAAGTGGGTTTAGTGTTTGTATATACTAGAGTACTTTGTACTGTGCATTAAATATGAAGAGTGTTGGTTGTCATTTTTCATATTATGAGTGTATAGCATGACCATGCTAAACTCTTCAGCGTTACTGTACAGCAAAACAGATATTGCAGGCACTGAAACAATATCATCAGCTGGACAGTGATTTCATGTAAAACATTACACCATATTTCCTTTAAAAAATAGTGGGTTTGAGTCATCTTCATTTCAGTTATGGGCTTGTCAATATTTTGCATGTGATTAGTTTCACTTTTTTCCTCCTGTACTATTGGTCATTTTCCCTGCTACACTCATGGGACTTCCACATAGCAACAGAGAAGGGCAGAGAAACAAATGTGGTTGTGAAAGTTTTTCATCTGAAAGCATCTTGTACAGGTACCCCCTGGAGAAAAGGCAGCAGAGTTGTAGACTTGTTTGATGTTAATTAAAATTAGCTTGATTTTCAAACTGTGATTCTTTCTACATTTTATCCATTTTTTAAAAAGTGTATTTAAACCAGTCATTAGTAGTCTTTTATAACAGAAAATCATGTTAATATCTAATAAGTGTCCAATAGAAGATAAAGTACACTTCCAGAGCAAGGAGTATCTAGGGTTAGATAAACTTTCAATCTACCATGTACTCAAATCATATTGTGTAATTTTTCACCGGCCTTTATTGTTCCAAATGACAGAGTTCAAAAAACATTGATTAGTTTCTCAGCATTTCTCACAGAGGATCTCGATGTTAGGTCAACAGAGTAGTTCTTCTTAGTAGTTGAAGACAGTGATCAGTTAAAGGCAGTTCTTACTCGGGCACTACAGGAAACAAGCTGCACTGATTACCAGAAAGTAGTAGAAGGAAATAAGAAAATCTGAGTCCCTATTTATCTGAATGTTCCCAATTTTTGAGCATTAAAGAGAAATCCATTAAGCTAAATTGAGCATAGCAAGTCTGTTCATGCTTCCTGTTTTTCTTTTGCATTAATTGTCTCAGTCCTGTCTTCAGTAACTTCTACACTTTTATGTTGGCCAGTTGCATTCAAATATGATGGGACAAAGAAGTCTGCAGGAGCATTAATCTACTCTGACAGGATCCTGGCTAGGGTGCAAAGGCTTCAGTTTCAGTTTATACTTTCGTAGAAAGAATTTAAGACAATAAAATAATTATATCAGAGGAGAGAAAATTTACATTGGTATTTGGACCTTTAGCATGAAAATAAGCCAATGCAAGACACGTCATTAAGCAGGAAGACACAGGTCCTTGGTAGCTTCCTTTGATTTGTT
The DNA here is from genome assembly GCA_011057875.1 of Pterocles orientalis. Lineage (NCBI taxonomy): Eukaryota > Metazoa > Chordata > Aves > Pterocliformes > Pteroclidae > Pterocles > Pterocles orientalis. The sequence goes on along the minus strand of WKFP01014216.1, from coordinate 436,232 downwards.
TTGTTTTTTCCCAGTGTAGGCACCGAAATAAAACGCTGTTTGTTTATAATTTAGTTTTAAGTAGTTTTATTTTTTTTAATTCTTTTTAAAAGGTCCTTAAACTGCTATTTTTAGTAGGGTTTTCCTTTATTACTTCTGCCCTTTGCAATCCCCTTTATTCAAAATGAGTTTTCAAGACAAACAGGACACAGCAAATATTTATCTGTGTTCACTAAGTAAAGACTGGGGTTATCTATCTTTACCTTACATGTTCTGGTTTTTAACTGCATGCAGTTTGTCCAATGAGGCCTGTTTAGTTGTTGCTATTATAAATGTAGTTGTGGGGATTTGGCATAAATCTGTCATTTAAATGACTTCACATATTTTCAAATGTTATTATTTTATTCATTTTGCTTATTGAAAATACATTTGTCTTTATTTTCTCCAAACTTGGATGATGCAGCTGGCTGCCATTGGGTTGTGTTTGTTCTCTTTCAACTTTTCAGGTCAGCCGTTCCTTAATCCAGATGGCACTCCAGTTGTGTACAATCCTCCTTTGCCTCAGCAACCTGTTAGGACCCAAGTGCCTGGACCTCCGCAACAGCCACCTCTTCCTGCACCACCTCCGCAACAGCCAGCAGCAAATCACATCCTCTCACAGGTGCACATGTCAAACACATGATGCTTGTATTGATGACTGATACTGTCACGTTGCTGTCTGATAACAAGGGATCTGTAGGTTTGTTCTGTTGGAGTGTAGGTTAAGAAGTAATAGGTACACAGATATGGGTAACAGGACTTCTTCCCCCACAGTCCTCGGACCTATCAGTTCTGCTAATAACTGAACGTGGTAGGCAGCCTCTTAAATATATAGAAAATATTTTAGTATTAAAATATTACGGTATCAAGAACATTCCAAGCCTAGATTGATCTAGAAAAGAGGTTCTGCCTTCATCAGTAGTCACACTGTGTGGTTACCCCGGCATTAACAGTAACATCGTCAGCAATCTGGGAAGAGAGCTAATCCAACTGAAATCTTTGTTTCTTTGTCTTGGGCAGTACCACACAAGCAGTACTGGTGGCACAAAAGAGGTAGCTTAGGACTGGTAGAGTATGAGCGCCTCTTTAGTAGCACTTTGTCTTGCTCCACTCGCAAAACCGCATGCTGAAGAACAGGATATATTTTATCCATCTTGTCTTGTACAAGAGGAATTTAGTAAAATAGGCAAGATAAGATTACTTCAGCCCTTGAAGAAAAGAAAAGCAAAGGGTGTGTATTGGCAGGAGAAGGGAGGGTTCTACCTCTTTTTACAGCAGCTGTTTCAGGCACCAAGCTACTGGCTATAGTCTCCTGTGGTATTTTCAAATTGTTCTCAAATTTTATCAAAAAGTTATTTATGGAACTTCATCTAAACCTTTATCCTTGTTTATTTTCCCTGGCTTAAATCTTCTGTTCAGGATACCTGTGTATGCCGCAGTAGAGACGGTCTGTTTTGAAAAAGGCTCATTTGTACTCTTTCTCCCTATCTAGTTTACAGAAGTGTGTATGTGCTGCTTGCAGTTCTTTTCGTAAATTCTTTACTTCTACAATTGCCTTCTCAATGGATGCTGGTGTTGAACCTGCCTGAAATATTATCAGCAATGACATCTCTCTGATGTTCTAGTAACAACAATCTAGAGAAAATATTTTAGTATTGTTGAATAAATGAAAGCAACATGTTTTAATCTGTGGTTATTGGTAAATTTATTGTCTTCAGATGCTTTGAAACAACTTCTATTTAGAATGCATGTGCAGTTTTATTTTTATTTTAAATTATTTTATAATTTTAAAAAAAGAGCTCTGAAAGAAATGGTAAATGTTAAATAGAAGCAATTTGCTGACATACCTAATAGAATGTATAACAAAAAAAAGCAAATGTATTTCTGCTGGTAGATTGAGATACTGAAAATTAGTTAGCTTAAAAGAAGTATCCATTATCAGAGAATGGAGCATAGTTGCTTTTTTCTGTTACAAGACTTTGACTTTGTTTTCACTTCTCTTACTCTGATGTTAACCATGTTTATAAACCTGTTATTTCTTCAGCCTATGCGGCCTCTGCAGCCTTCTTCCCAGCCTGTTCAGTATTCTGCAGTCTCTTATCCACCCCCGCTCCTGCCAGTCTCCTCTACACAGCAATATTCTGTGGTATTATATCTTCCGTTCATCTCCTCTCTGCATGGGTTAATCTTTAGTGGATGCTGACCTTTGCTTGGTTGTTTGTAACTGGTGTGTGATAAGTGTAATGACTGGCTAGCGTTTCAATCACAGTAAAATATTACCTGAGTGGGGGAAAATAGTTCCTGAGATTTTACCATGTTTATTTCAAGTTCAGCAGAAATTTGTACCATTAAGGCTGTACCTCTGTATTTAGATATGTATTATTTCCCTTTGTTAAGGAAGAGCTCTTCAATGCTATTGTTTTGTTAGCCAGTCAGTACCTCTTTTTATGTTTCTGGATTAACCTCTTTCCATCCTTTCTTGTTGTTCCTTTCTGTCTGCTCTTTCTTCTGCTGAACCTAATACCTTTTGAGGAATCAGCCGTGCTAGTTTTTTGAGTTTGCCTTTTTCTAGCCTCTTTGCCAGAACACTCCTACTTCACTAGCATCCCTTGTTTAATAAATACAAGCTGGAAATGAAATATCTTAGTTTTTTATGTTTACAAAACAAACAAACCCACACACAAATTGAAACTGAAACCTAGTAAAGGAGAAGAGTTACCCAAGGCAGAATCTGAACTACAGTCCAAGTCAAAAATTGAGGCTTCCCAACTCCTGATCCTGCTCTGATACTCTAATGAATACATGTTTGGGTTGGGTTCATGTGGCATGGTTTCGGTAGTGGGGAGGGGGGGCTGCAGAGGTGGTACGATGGTAATGGGTGAGTGATCTCCCTGTCCTTTTCTCAACCTGTGAGCTTTTCATCTTATCTTCTGCCCCTGTATTGCTAAGGAAGGGAGAGAGCTTGGTGGGCACCTGGCAGCCAGCCAAGGTTAACCCACCACAGGGTTACACAGTAGCTATTTTAGTGTGTTTTCAGAGTTTTATTTTATTACTTTCAACATTAATCAGAAATGTTTTCTAATAATGGATACAGATTTATCTGAATTCAATAGCCTGCATATAATTAAAACAATATTGTGACTGTTATCAGTAATTTAGGTATACTATTCTAAAAGGAATTGCACTTCCTGGAGGGTGGTTTGGTTTTCAGCAGTGTTGTTTCTCATGTTATTTTAGGGTTTGAATACATCTGAGGTCCAGTCAGGATAATTTATTTCTTTAGTAATGAAATGAGAATGGTTAATTTACCAATGTGAGCTTCCTGTGCAAGTTTAGCCTATGACTGAATTGCTGTTAGTAGCAGCTAGTTCAGGTGTCTCTCTGCTGTGATCCACAATCAGGCATATGGTGGTTAAAGCAGAGAATGAAATTCCTTACAGGTTTTTAATAGTTTCAAAGCATTTCACATTCAGGAAAAGGGGTTCAAATACTAAGTGTACTAGTAGTTTCAGGAATTTAGTCCTGCTGATGGTAACTTCAGTAACACAATCAAAAGGATTTATGGTCTTGGTTCATAATCTAAATGCAACACATCTGCAGCTGGTACCAGGAACATTTGCTTTATCCATTTATTGGTAAGACCATGTTTCAATGGTTAATCATGCGTGTACGATACATATCACTGTAGGACAAACCGATCAGATCAGAATTTACTCATAATGGTACTTTAACAGAAATAAACGTGTGTTGCTTGGTTTTATTTTCTGGAAGTTTTTAGAGGTAATATTAACTCAAATATCAGTATCTCCTCTCTAAGGTATTATGATAAGCAGAATATAAAAGTCAATGTAGACAAAGATTATAGTTGCATTAATAGGCATCATTAAAGAATGAAATGCAAAAGGCAAAACTAGATTGTAGATCTAATGATAACAGATTTTTAAGCTCTAATGGTAATCTAAATAATGTTTTAGGTGCAAATTCATATCTCCAGTGGTATTAAGAATATCTGTATCCTGGGGACTATAAAATTTCATCATAAAATGGGAATGTAGCTATCAGTAAAAGAGATTGCACTTACTCTTTCTTGATTAACTCTTATCTTCTTTGGGATGATGTAAGAGAAGATCAAGTGGTCTTAAAATATTTTTAATGTTCCTCCATGCTTGGAGAGTCCACTTTTGAAGTGTGAACTAAATCTTCCTGTATAGCAAAAAAAAAACCAAAACAATATCAGTGATCACTTCTAATTTCCAGGATGTTGAAAATTTGATGCTGAAATTGATTGTAATGAAAAGGAGCTTGGGGTTACAGTAACAGAAGTTTCAAATTTCAGAGGATTCCTGCAGTGCTCAGTGCAATTGGTATCATAGTTTCAGATGTTAATAAAATACGGATATTGGGTAACCACTAGAATGCATTTCTTGCAGCTGTTACTTGATTTCAGGCTAAAAAAAAAAAATCCTTGCATGTAGTATAATATCAAGTTAGAGGAATGTACCTTGTTATTCAGGATTAGAGCCTCATTAATCTTAAAACCAAAAATTACTTTAGCAATACTAATGCCTTCAGCTATTTTAACTGGAGTTTGATGTTTTCGCTCAAGCTTTGGAGTCCAATGAGAAGGTGTTAGAAACACAAATTCTGACTTTATTTTTGACAACTGAATTCTTACAGTAAGTAGACAGAGGCAGATGTATTCCAAAAATTGAAGTTTGCAGTGAAATGAGTGAAGTCTTGTGAATGTGGATGTTCTTTCCTGCTGTCAGCCCTGAAGATAATTTACTGCTGTGTTCCATCTTGTTCTTTCCTGTTGTTCTTTGGCTGATGTTGCTAACACACAGTAATTTGAGACATGCATATCTGAAACTTAGAGATATTTGGCTATTTTATTCTTTTTTTTCTTGAATGTGCATTTGTGAATGTGATTTTTCCTTTTCTTAACTGTTACAGCAAGACAACCTAGGATCACAGTTCAGCCATATGAGTCTTGCCCGGCAACCGCCTGCTGATCCAGCTGAGCCTCATACCGCTATGTTCCAGTCCACTGTGGTCCTCCAGCCCTCACAGCAGCCTGGTTATATCATCGCAGCCGCTCCACCTCCACCACCCTCTGGACAACCAGTTTCTGCTCCAGGCTATTCAACATCTAGCCACCCTGTCAACCAGCAAGTACTCCAGCAGCAGGGATATATGCAGCAACCCGTGCCGCAGGTACAATGGCTCTGTTTCCATCCTCTCAAAAGCCATGTTTAAAAACTAATCATGCTGTTCTGTTAATGAGCTTTTTATATGGTGTGAGGATCCCTGTTAAATTGCAGCTGTGTGCATTTATTCTGGGTTTGGGGGGTTTTTTCTGGCTTATGTGCTTTGGAATGAATGATTTCCGTTTACTTTAGAAGCAATAACCACCCGCGTTTTCCTATTTACCTGTAGCTGGTGAAACTCATGTTCTGCACAATTTTCTAGCGTCTCAGATGTTTCTTTGTGGAAATTGGGAATTGTTACTTCTACAGTGAAATTAGAAGAAATTGTCTGTTAAAGAGGGGAATTTATGTAGTATAAGTATTTTTTAATTGCTAAACTATTTAATATTAGTTGCACCTTTTAATAAGTTTTTTACATCTTTTATCATGTGATGGTTTTTCATTTACATATCTGCCTTCTATAAACTTGCAGGTAGTGCGTCTCTTTAATTGTTGTTCCTTCTTTTAGATGCCAGCTTGTTATTGTACCCCCAATCAGTATCCACACTCCAGTCAACAATACCGACCTGTTTCTGTCCATTACAACACGCAGCAAAACCAACCTTTGGCACAGCCTGGACAGCAGACAGGTTTGTTGAACTCTTTCAGCATTTCATTAGAACACCTCGTGTGCGTTTTCTTCTGCCTGCTTTTTAAACTTATTTTGCTGTAAATTTTCAAATAAAGTAGAAATTCAAATATGGGATATAAAGTGTGACTAACCTAAGGTGGAAAAATGAGTCAGTTGTTCATGAAACTTGAGATTTGAGCCGTTAGTATGAGTGGCTCATGCGGTAACTTTAATTGTAGGATGTTTTTTTTTTTTTTTCAAGAATAATTTTAAAAACTTGGAACTTAGTAACTTTTTAGTAACTTGCAAAGCAAGATGAATTAGTACTTTTAAATGATGTGACATTGCAGAGATGTACATTAATTGAAAGTTCTAACCAAAAGATACTAATTTTTGGTGTTGTGGCATGAAAAGTGTGCTATGCAGAACATACTGGTGATACTGTTTTGTCTTTCCTATGATTAAAGGTATCTGGGTATTGAAAAGAATATCTAATAAGACTTAAGTGGTTAGAATCTTTTCTGCTCCTATTTTTAGTAAACACTTCTCTACTGTTTCTGAGTTAGCTTTCTATGAATGTTATCAAGATGTATTTCTGTCTTCTTTCTTTCCTATTGTCTTTTTTTCGTACAAATTGTAACTGTAGCTACCATTATTCTGATAATCCATACTTTTAAAATTTTGCTATTACATCTTCAATAAGATTTGGATTCCTGAAACAAATTTATTTCTGAGTAATATCTTGACTCACAGACAAAACTTTCAGAAGTAACTAGTGATGTTTGGAGGCAGAGCCCCTTAAAAATCAGGCTTTTATAACATGTCTTGGTTGAATAAGTTAGATTTATGTGTAACTGTGGTGCTCTACAGAAACAGGATGAAAGATCAGCTTTTACAAATATTAAATGGATTTCTTTATAGCTGTTCTATGAAGTAGCCTGGAAGGGGGATGGCTCCCTCTTCTGCAGTTCTTCTAGGACGATCTCCAATAGCAGCAATGCTTAAATTTGGTATTCAGGATTCAGTTCACACATTTACATGGGATTATTTCATTGCAGAATTATCACGATGTGATGCCCACTTATGGCAGGGTTATCAGATCATTTTAAGATACTGTTAGGACCTGCTTACTGCAAAATAGATCACCACTTTTCAGAAGTAAAAGTATATTGACTTTTTTTCAAAGGAAAATATATCACTTGTTTTTGCAACTTCTTATCCACTGGTGTTAAAGATGTTACCCAACTGTTCTACACAACCCGCTTTCCTTCCTCAGAATCTTACTACCGAGACTACTTAATAGCAAAAAGTCAGGGGCTCAGTGGGGTTTACTTCCCTGTTTACAGGGACACCCTCTGTGAATAGCAAACTCTCTAAATCGGAGACAAAACAATCTGAATTTGAAAGCATGGGGTGACAGTGCAACAGCACCAAGTTGCAAAGGGAGGAATCAGTTGCTGTTAGGTACGTTTCTTTCTTGTATGCTTTCAGCTTTTTACATTTCAACTGAATTTCACTGCCTGTAATGTGGACACGGTGAAAAGCATCAGCAGCTAAAATACCCCTGTGTCCTTAAAGAAACCAAATAAGAAAGCTGTGCAAGCAGCTACTTTACTGCTTTGATAATGTACCTTGTACCTATAGCCCTAACATCAAGGGATCATGTTTAAGTAGTGAAGGGGTGGTCCAGTCAATAATTCATTCAATCCTGTTTGGTTACTTGGGGTTTAGTAGCACTAATAGTAGAGAAGTATTTTACTAGCAACTGCATAATTAGTGTTTAACTCAAAATCTCCAAATTGCTACCTAGCCATTGCTGGCTCTTCCTTACTGCTTCGTTGGCAAATTTGAATCAATATTCTAGAGGTGGAAGGTTCCATGTCATGTTTTCTGTTCTGTAAACTGCTCATAAGATGGTGTATTTTGAAATTATCTCTCATAGGTTTCTATTAAACTGTAAATATTTGTATAAGTTGACACAAAGCTACATCCAAAATGGTTGATGCTTATTAGCAATGGCTGGTTTTGAGACAAAAGGCAGCATGTTATTTGGCTAATACAGCACCGTGTCTGGTCAAAAATGAGAATTAACACATCTTGTGTTACAGAAAAGCTGTGGGGTTTGTTCATCATATAGAGTGGTACTAACTATGAAATAACTTTCCAAACACAAATTTAGATAAAAGGTGACAGCTTCTTAGACCATGGCAACTGAATCCACTTTTGGTTTAGTATTATGCAGTGGCCTGACTTTTATTTATGAGCTGTTGGATTCGGGGCCGTAACACTGTCTGAGAGGTTTACATTTCTCACAGTGAACCGGTCTCTTTTTCAGCTGCTTCCTGGCTTCCTTTTTAAAGGGGTTTTGGGTGAAATATTTGGGGGATTCACTTTTAATAAAAATGCTTTCATTGCCGAAAAGACGTTGGGAGAAGAAAACTCTCTTAAAGAAGAATGTATTTCTGATTGCCATGATAATGAGGGCCCAGTTAGCATGAGACCTAACTGCAGGTTGATTAAAAATCATATCTCAACTACAGTTACTGTAGTAGGAACATCAGCTGAAGTTCAACTAGCTTCTGCCTTAACAGTGGCCAGTGAGAAAACTGTTACAGTTGAAATAATAGCTATAGTTGTAATCAAGCCGTACTCATAGCCCGTTAACCAAGTGATTGTACTTGTTTTTCTGTTCTTGAATAAAGGCTGTTTCTCACTCTTCATGTGTTATTCAGAAAGTATATTTCTGTGTTCTGTAAGTTAACTTTTCTTATAGTAACAATGATTTCTTTTTCATTATGCAAATATTAAGAAACATGCTTTTTTCTAAACTACTGTTTCAGAGTATTTCTGTGTAATGAGCCATTCTGCTATGGCAGGTGTGGGTTTTCTGCTGAGTGCTGCATTTCTGTCAGACCACTCTATGCAGAGGTGAAACTGTGAAACTAAAAATAGAGCATTCTTTGGAACGCTGTGGGGAACCTTCTTGGCAGTCAATTTATATTGTTCCAGTTCTCTCTGCTTGCAAAATTGTCTCTCTCTGGAAGTGCCAGAAAAAGCTGAAAAATATTCACAGCTACGTTGCAGTTTCTGGGAAGTGGGGGTTTAGATTGCAGATACATTGATTTTTATCTGCCGTATACTGCAGCTTCGCAGTCCGCTGCTTTTCAGGTGCCATAGATCATTTTGTAACAAAGTACATTTAAGCATTTTGTTTATTACAGACATTAGATGGATGCACAGTTCAAGTTTAAGAGTTAATAAAAACTCTAATTACTAATCCTGATTCAAGCATGCATTGTTCTTGAGTTCTGTATAGTATACTGAAAATATTTATAGTGTTTTCTGTGTTTCTAATGAATTGCTCTCTTGGTTTTAACAAACTGAACCGTCTTCCCTTTAATTTTTTGAAGCAATAGTTGATTATGTTAAGTCTTTTTTAGTCTTCATTGTTGCAATTTCTATAGAGACAGCCATCTGAGACTGTTAATTCACAATGTTCATTGTACCCTGTATGTATGTAATCAATGAACATTGGTGGGGTTTGTTTAAAAAAAAAAAGTGTTTTGTATTAACTGAATAATTATTTTCAAAATAGACTGAGCAATTTTTTAAACACAGTTTAAAAAATCCAAGTGAATTTTTGCAGCTATATTTGCTTTATTATAGTTCTTTGTCAAGGTAGGGAGCATGGGGAATGTCAAGGTCAGTGGAATGTGATTGTGTCCAAGTTAAATACAGATTCTTCTTGCCGTCAGTGCATCTTGACAAGCCCAGTTTTGTTATTCTGGAGTGATAACTGGCTTTGTCTCAGAAACACTGATAGTTATGGCTTTTTGCTGATGTGGTAAGTAGCACATACCTGTATAATAGAACATGACAAAAAGAACTTTGCTTGTATTCTGCATGTGTTTTGATCATCGTAGCAGTTACCTACTATATGCTTTTTAAAAAAAAAAAGCAGCAGGAGTTAAGGTTGGACCTAATAAATGCACAGATTTCCGGTTTTGCACTCATGCTTGGGTTTTTGGGGGCTTGGGGGGTTTGTTCAGGCCATTTTTGAAAGATAGCATAGGATACCAGTTTAAGCAATAATAAATTGATGTAGAGGCACTGTAGGGGTTGAATATGAACATCTTTCTCTTTCTCTCCAAGATAACTTTAAATATAAAAGTGTCTTCCACTGTATATTAACATGGCTTTTACGTGGAAGATTCTTCTTGGTTCCCAGTTGTTTTTAGCATTACAGATTTCAGTAGAAATTACTCATTTTTTTTTAAAAGATTTGCACAGGTGCTTTACATAAATTTTCTTCAAATGTGATTCACTTTAGAATCATAGTCAAGATACTCTGATCCCTAGGGCACCTGAGGTACTAGTAGAATTCAGTGTAACTAGAATTGCAAAACTGAAGTACCCAGAATGGCCTTTTTCATAATAATGGACAATTAATTGGGTTTTATATTATCTAGCATGCTGTATTCAAATGCTTTCAGCTTTCCCCTATGAAATCAACATCTTAATGCATGTAACTCACTAGAGTGTAAATAAATATTGCAAGCATGTGAGAGCAGCATTGCAAATAGTATGTATAGTATTTCATGCTGGATCCATATGAATAAAATGGTTAATTTTAATGTTGGCTTCTGTTTATATGCATGATAAGTTCTACTCTTTTATGAAGCTGCCAAATTTAAAGAGCCATTGGAAAATGCTACACATACATTTTAACCTAGGCAACTGTGTATAAAACGTGTTCATTATTTCAAAATAAGATGTAAATGTATAATTTCAGGTTACCAGGTTTTGCCTAACCAGCAGCAAAACTACCAGGGTTTAGTTGGAGTTCAGCAGTCTCAGAATCAAAATCTAGTCAGTGGCCAACATAACAACGTTGGGAATCAAATTCAAGGTGTGATTGTTCCATATCCTTCAGTGCCATCTTATCAGGTGGGTAATCTGTACATAACTTTCCAATCACTCTTCTGTGTGTTTCAGTGAATTTTTTAATGATTTTTTTTAAAGTGCATTGTTTTGTAAATAGTAGAAAGCTGCAAGCAACAAAGAAAAACTCCACAATTTAAGTGAGAAGACAATCTGTTAGAGTTCTAATCCTGTTGAATGCCAAGTGCTGTGTTGATTGTGATTCAAGGATGGGGAAGAAAAAGCTCATGAGATTCCCCTCCTCACCACCCCACTTTCTATTGTAAATAAAATCTCTTTTGTTAATTGATGCAGTCCCTTGGAACCAACATTTCCATTTTCAGGGAAGAAGATAATTTTTTTTTTTTAAGTAAAGCACTATCATTTCAACTACTGTTATCACTAGTCTTCTGGCTTTAGAGAACTCCAGCAGACGTTTCAGTTTCTGTTTGTGTTTTGGTGGGGTTTTTTTTTTAATTCTTGTATAAACTAGACCAAAAGAAACACTGTCTGCAGCATAAAATCTTAATGTGCTCTCAATTTTAGGTTTCGGTGCCTCAAGGTTCCCAAGCAGTGCCCCAGCAGACATATCAACAGCCTGTTATAATTCCCAGTCAGTCAAATCAAGGATTGCCCACAACAGGAATGCCAGTTTACTACAGTGTCATTCCATCAGGTCAACAGAATAATTTAAGGTGAGTTTAACTCAGTTATGTGATTTCGCAGCAACTAAGCTTAATTGCCTTGTAATGACTGACAGGATCTGCTACAGTACTGCATTTATTTGAAAGTATTTTAAAGGCAGACTTATACTCTATTTAGTTTGGCTCTTATGCAATTAACTAAAACAACCAGTACTGCTTTAACTGGGACATACTTGTTGGATGGGAAAACACTGTTTCCATATCACTTTCAGCAATACTGTACTACAGTTCCACATCTTTTCTGCATTCCTTTTCTTGTACATGAAACGTGTGTTTAGTAGCAGTGCCTTTTTGCAGTAACATTTAAGATGACTACCCCTATTCACTGGTTTTATCAAAGATACTAGTTTAATAAGGTGTAGAGAAAAGAGAATTGGAATCCCAGAAAAAGACTTGACTTTCTTACTTATTTTTTGTGCTCTGTTTGGAAGGAATGTAGCCCTACAGGGCTAACGAGCCCTGCTGGCACAAAGCTGGCTATGAAACAAGTATAGGAACTTTTTCCTATGCTCAAGGTTTGCTTGATAAGTAACTTTTTTTTCCTCCCTTTCTAACAGCAAATTGGTTTAAGTGTACAGACCTCCCTGTGTATACATCTGCATCCTCAACACCATTTGAGTATTTGTGAGAGAACAGATAGGCAGATAATTAAAAGAATTCATTAGGATTAGTGCTTGTTAAAAATTTTTCTTTTCCTAGTTTTTGAAACTTACAAATGTGCATAATTTAAAAATACCTTGCTTGCAGCTTTTTAAAAATACCTTGCTTGCAGCTTTTAAACAAGCAGCAACAGTTGGGTTTGTCCTTTTGTGAGTGCAGAGACTTAAATAGTATTTGTGACATCGCTGCATGGCTTCATCTACTCAGATGTGGATTTTTGTTCTTTGTATCTGAAGGTTCTTTTTATCCTTTTCTGTAGTTATATTTGAGGTTCAATGAAGTCGTAGGTAGACATAATCCTAGACTTTTTTTGATGTAAGTTTTGTTGCTTGATCTTTTGTGTAATTTAGAACATCCCTCCCTTTTGAACAGGGAAACATTTGTTAGGAATCCAGAGCAGACTAGCAACTAATGACAGTATCTTGCTTTTATCAAAATAGTTATGTTGCAGCACTTTGACAAGGAAGGCGGAATATTATTCTGCAGGAACTGAATAGTCTTAAACCACTATTGAAAACTATATGCAGTAGACAGATGAGAAGCTGTGTGAGAGCACACAGCCCTTACAGATATAAAACCACCTGGTTTAGTTTTCACTGAGTTTCGTCCGCTTTAATGAAAGGGAATCTTTGAATTAAAATTGTGTAATTGAACTATGGGACAAAGGGTGAAAAAAACTTCTTGTTACAACATAAGTCATACAGGGTTACACCTAATGTTTACTCCACAATTTGAAGTAATTTTTTTTTTCTCATTCCCTCGGAATGTTTACTTTATCTGTTAGTACAGAAATGAAGTACAAGATTCCAGAGGCATCATTCTGATTAAGGTCCACCAACCTGATGTTCTGGCTCTGTAGTACCACTAAGTGACCCTACTGCCAGAATTTGCCTGTGTGTTACTTAGCTGGTTTTTCCCCTGAATGCCCTGAAAAATACCTGTCATAAATAAACTTTTAAATTTATTATTTTCCTATACATTACAAACCAATGAAAGGTTGTTTATCTCCTTCAGTGATCTTTCATGCCTAGTTACTTTTTCCTTTTCCCACACCCCCTTTGGTAAAGCCATGGAAAAGCTTGTAACCTCTTTAAGCCATGTTACTTTACCCTGAAGCAGATGTGTGCTCGGTTGGTGTGCTGAATAAGCTGGCTCAGCAGCATGGGGCCAGCCTCCAGCTGAGGGACTGCATTTGAAATTCTCATGGCAGCTTCTATGGCGATTATTTAACGAAGACCTAATTTTGGGGAACTGGGCAAGACAATAAATTGTCTCTTTATTATTATTGTACATGTCTTTATACCAATATAGCCGTATCGATACAAAAATAATATATCAAAGTAGGTGAATTAGTACAGCTTCTTAATATATGCAGGGCATAAGTTTTTGCCAAGGAAGACGTGTGAAACTTTAGTTGTCTAAAGAAAAGAGTAGCTTCAGGGGTAGATGGGAATATTATTGATTTTAAAATTAATAAAATCTCAGTGATTTGCAGTACGTGTAGACAGCAAACATAGCAGTCATGATTAAATAAACGAATGTAGCATAAATGCCTGTTAGTCATGTTCTTTTTATATCATTATTATTATTATTGCAGTTCATCAGTAGGATATTTGCAGCCTCCTGGATCAGAGCAGATACAGTTTCCTAGAACATCATCACCATGCAACTCACAGCAGCTTCAAGGACAGCAGTGTGCAGGTTGGGGGAATAATGTTTCTATTGAAATGTCTAGCTATTATTGTGCTGGGTGACTGGATATTTGGTATTACGGGCTTGATTTAGAATTACTTGTTGTATTATATTTCCTTCTGTGTTCCATTTTTGAAGTTATACTGGAGACAGGTTAACTTGACTTCTTAATTTGTTTATCATTGAAAGCTCTCAAGTTACTTTCATAGAATTCAGTAATACACATCATAACGTCTCGCATGTCTGCTTGTGAATTGAGACAGACATGATGAGAACTATACATTCAACAGAATGACTCTCCTGAATAGCTACATAGATCTGAAAAATTTGGTATTTGGGTTTACATTTGATAGAACAAGAGCAAGGTACATTTTGGAAGCAGTACTTGTCTCTTCTCCTTAAGAAGCTTCCTAGATTTCATTTAATGGAGTAGGAGTAACAATTGTCTTGAGAGTTCTGAGAAGAGGGTGAAAACTGTAAGCGTTCTGGGTTTGGATAGAGACAAGAGGTAGCTTTTTGAGCTGCTGAAAAGCTAAATTAAATCCTTGGAAGCTGTGTGGGATGTTCTGGTTTTGTTTTTATGGCAGCCTTGTTTACTGCTTTTACTCTCATAGTTTATAGCAACCATTCAAGTCAGAAGCCATCACCTCCTACATTATTGCCACCTTCATCAAAGTCAAAGCCACAACAGGCTGCTTCCATTGTGCACTACAGCATAGTGTCTCCACCCTCATCATGTAAAAGTTCGCCCACTGGTCTTTCCATCATGCAGCCAATAAAAGGTATATTTTATTGGGATTTTCATCTAAGCCATTCTGTCTAGAAATCTGTTGTAAATTATCAGACTGATTTCATGGCTAACTGCTAGAAGAACAGCAACATAAGCATAATCTCTGCAAATACTTTTTTGTTAATTCTTCATCTGAATTGCTATTATTGTAACTTTTAAAATGACAACTTTGAACTTGAGTGAATCAATAGCCAACTTCATGGGGGTAGCTTGGAGGCAGCAGGTAAGAGTCCCAGAAGAAGCATTTAAATCAGGTTCAGAATGTGCTGATCTAAAAAATATTTAGGTAATTTTTAAAAGGTGTATAATAGCAGCATCGATGGCATGTGAAAACCAGCAATGATATAGAGCTTGTGGTATCCATGAAATGTTTATAAATATAAATATAAATATCCAAACACTGAATTTCCAACCATAAAATTGATGGACTGGTCAGGAAATTAAGAGCACTCGTGTTAGCCTCCAAACAAAAGGTTATAAAATCCTGTGATCACAAAAGTACTGTCCTCATTTTACCAACAGGGAATTTGATACATTAGGAGTTTGGCTGGCCAAAAAGGGGTAATCTCAAATATTGCTATCGCAGTATTTTGCAAGCAAGCAATAGATTAAACAGCTCCAGGTCAATGACCTAGATTCCAATAGAGATGGAGTGTTTCTTATGAATGTTTAAGATATTTGTAGAGCTTATTTATTAGTAAATAGACAACACATAGTTAGTGGCAAGACAGCTGGATTAGCAGCGTATTTTAGTTTGTGGGCAGGCTTGGTTTTGTTTCCATTTTGCTTCAAGTTTGGCTTTAATTCTGTAAGACTCATTTCAGGATGTCTAAAATTGGTCTCACACTAGTTTGTTCTTCTACTATCCTAATCTATCCTGGTAGTGCTGGTTTTCTGCAGTTTTGAAGGCCTAATTCAAACCTGTTAAACTGTGATTTAAATAAGTTTGGTGAAGGGGGGAGGCCTATGATATAGGGAGAACAAATTTTGAGAGAATAAAGAAAAGTATGTTTTTCAGTAAGTGAAGATGATGAATCAAGGCCACTGAGGTAAGGACAAGGAGAAATGTACATGGACAAGCAGCAGAGTTGTGTTTCTTTTCATTTGAAGAAGTTACAGGGGGACCAGACTGCAAATCTGGGAAGCCTTTCAAGGATTTCTTCCGGGTTTTCCTTCTAATGGGTTTTGACAGGTGGTGAAGTGTCTGCAAACTGACTTGGGCATTCTATGACACTTCATTTCATCAGCATGCTTGTTTAGGGACAGAATTCCATTTATTTTCATTAACTGAAATGCTGTGGGACTACAAATAATAGAAATAACAAGTCTTTCTGGATGTACAAAGTTTTCTTTTGCAGTTTAAATACCATTTTGAGATTGTGCCACTTTTTTAGACATGGTGCTGTTACATAGTTTTGAAAGACAAGCATGTTTTTGTTGGGTGTTCAGTTGTCTGAACAGAGATCAGTGAAAAATGTTGTATGTTGAGTGTTGCGGAATACAATGCTATAGTATTATAAAACAGTAAGATGTGAATAAATATTTAAATGTATGTGTAAAATATTAAAATGAAATCCATTTTCTTGTGTAAAATGTAGTGTGTATATAGATGTTTGTCTGGTACGTCTTGGGTTTACATATAGGGATAACCTAAGTTTATGGCTTTACTGTTTGGAAACTGTTGTGTTATATATTATTCTGATGATGCAGTAGATACCCATAAACAAGAGTTAGATTTTATTTTGCTGTGCAACAAAATAGAAATATTCACAATGTGGCTCTTACGTGAAAAAAGCAGGGACTCTTAAATTCTTATCCTCTGCTGAAGTTCACCAGATATCTGATGCTTCCATTTCAATCTGTAGCACATGGGTAGAACTTTTTCCCATTAAAAAGGAAGTATAGATGTGAAAACATTACTGGTATTATTTCATGTATTTTTACAAAAATCAATGTAGTAAATATTTCAGAATACAGTTTACAAAAGCTAATGTAGTTTCAACATTATGATTTCATTATTCTCCATTGTTTGGTTTGCTTTTCGAGGGAGTCTTTCTTTTTGTGGAGCCCAGGGGGTAGTGAAAACATCAGCCCATTTTAAAAAATCCAAGATTAATTCATTTTATAATCTGTATCTGACTGCTCCTAGCAGATGCTATGACGCAAGTAGTAAATTGAGAAGATTGTGAACTCCCTCTTTAAAGGTGGATGATTAAATAATGTTTAAACCATATGTTTTAATCGTGGTTTCCGAGAAATGCTGTAAACAGTGGGTAGAGCAGAGAAGGAAATTGCAAACAGCCATTTACAAGTAAACAGGACATTATATAAATTACCTGGGACAGAGCCAGGTCAAAGGGGGAAGACAGCTGCTCTCAGACAGCCTCTCGTCACAACTCCCCATGCGGAACCTTATGGAACAGCCTTGGCTGTTAAGCTGTTCTCCCCTGACTTTGAAATTTCTGTAGCTACCACAGTAGCGAAGTGGTATGGGATGTGGGGGATCCATTTGCAGTTTCTGCTCAGAAAAACTTCATCTATAGAACATAAGGGTAACTTTGCCTCAGGCTAAGACTGATTCCAGGTTGTCTTGATGTATGCCATCATATCAGAGAAAACATTTTGAGTCCATATCGCTGTGTATCATGTAAAACTAGGTAACTTCTATTTTTAAATTAAGCATTTTTTTGCTTAATACCACATGTTCTTCAATGCCTTGCGCTGACAGTAACTACAGCGAATGCTCAATACTTTCAACTGCCATTACATAGAATGATTTCTTTCAAAAATACTCTCAATAATGAGTTTCAGTGGTTCCACTGGAAAAGTAGTTCTGGGAAGCCCTCACTAAGTTAACTATTGCAGATTTATCCAACAGTGGGAATATAACTCTACACAAGATACTGCCCTAGTTTTCTAGAATTCAGCAGCTTATTTAGTAAAACATTCATTATGTTATTCGTCTTTTTTTTTTTTTTAATGCATGTCTGTTCTGCTAAAATGAAAATTGAGATGTATGACAAACTGTATCCTACTGACTTCTTGTCTTGTAGCGGTAGCACCACCACCAGGTGGAGGAGTAGTAATGATGCAGCTTAATGTACCTAACAATCCTCAGCCTCGGAACCATTCACCTCCACAATGGAAACAGAATAAATATTACTGTGATCATCAAAGGGGGCAGAAGTCCACAGAACTTAGCACTTTAGACAGTGCTGCACAGGTATGAGTTTGTTCTGTTGTCTTCCAGGATGTCTTAAAGTTTGCATAAATTGTATCTTTGCATGTTTTTTTAAAAGTTCGTTTTGCAGAATAAAAATCTGCTCTGGTAGTATTTAATATAGCTATCTTTGAATGCTGTAGGTGGTGTTTAGCTTGTTCAATTAGGTGCCTTTTAAAACACTAACTTGTTGTTTATTCCAGTTGCAGCATAGTCCTCAACTAGGTAGTCCTGTCACCTCACCAGCCCAATCACCAGCACCAGCTCAGCTATCAAACACGAAGAACATCCGTCCCACATTAACACCTCTTTCTATTGTGTCCCAGTTTTCTAGACCTTTTGTCCCTGGACAAGGTATATTCTTAGTTAATTAAATGTGTGTATGCTTTTTATTTGAAAGTTGTAAATTACCAGTTATATGAGGATTTTCTAACTACCTGTGGCTCACTTTAGTAGTAATGCTATTGAAGCAGAATCATCAAAATTATCCACTCAAGCATCATGGAAGATTTCACCTTCTCTCTTCACTGATACTGTCTCCTGTATTCTCAAAAGCTTTTAATCTTCTTCTTATTGTGAGACTATAACCCAGCAGCTTTCTCGTATGTGAAATCCCCCATTTTAGCATTAAAATATTAAATTTTTATGTAATTTAGCTTCAAGTTTTGACCATAAATCAAGAAGTTGACACACTGTCAGAAAGGATACAATTTTAGAGCTACAAAGATAAAATCAATAATGGGGGACTAGCTGATCTCAATACATCAGGTGGGCATCTTGTCTTTTGGGGGAAAATGATAGAGATGCAATGTTGAGGTGAATGTTATGCCAACCACAATTAATAGTAGTTGATGCACTGAATCAAACCACTGCCTAAGCAAGAATTCTTCATCCCTTCATCCCTTCCCTTTGTAGGAAAACTAGCATGATGGGATTAGAGCCTCTAGCCAATACTGTTGCTACTTCAATTAGTATTTCACGTAGTACCCACCCAAAGACAGAAAAAAAACCTTGTAGGAGAATTTCAGTCCTCTGCTGCCATGTTAACAGAAAATAGGGAATTTTCACTGACATGTGACAATTTAAAAACATTTTAAAACCAAATTACAAAAAACCCTTGGTCAGTGAGCAACGATGTCCTGCTGTAGTTCTCAGGCTCAAAATTAATGGGTCTATTTTACACAAAGATTTACTTTAAAGCAAAACTTAGAGAAAAATCTGTATGTCTTCCTTATTGGTAAAGAAAACCTTATTTTCTTGTCTGTCTTTGTTTTACCTTCTGCATATTCTTTATGTCAGTGCTTTGTATTCTGGTGTTCTAAAAATTCCAGGTTGCCTGTTGTAAAGTATACCTCTCAACTTCCTTAATGTTTTGTGATTCCATTGTCTTTGTGGATCCTTGGAGCAAATAGGAATGTGAAGATGTACATGGCACTAAAGAAAAATTATTAAATTAGTACATTAAAAGGAGCTTTAGCCTTATTAAGCTCATTTTGAAATTATTTAGATAAGACTGCAATGAAGAAAAACTTTTAGTGTTTTTCAGTATAATCCTGAAAGACAAGGCTTGTACCTTTTCACCTTGTGATCAGTATATGACTGACTTGCATTTATTTAATCATGCCAAATCTTTTTTTTTAGCCTGCCTTACATACTTTGTGCAATTTTTTTTTTTAGCCTAGCCATATACACTACTTTGTGCATAGTTATTCTGCTTTCTCTTCTGTGTAAGATATACAAGAGGAACTTGGAGGAAGATTTCATGTAACAGCAAAACCCTTCTAATTACCTTTCTCTTTAAGGAGATGCCAGATACCCATTGCTTGGCCAACCCCTGCAATACAATCCACCATCTTTATTACGTGGACAAGTAACAAGCCAACAGGTATTAAAGAGAACAGTCTCCTGGCAACACTGAAAAAAACAATTCAGGACTACCGCTAAAACCACCATGAGTAGGGGAATATGTTATTGCATTAGAAAAGTAATTGAGTGGAAGGTGCTTGCTTTCCAATAGTGGTTTTATTCTGTGTTGATACTTCCCATTGTTCTTGTTTGTTGTATTAAAAAAAAGTGAGAAACATTTGCCTACAGGCACAGTGTAGGTTATGGTTTTTGGTTTGTTTTTTTTTTTAAGCAATTTGCCAGCAGTTTGAAAAATCAGAACATCTGCTAAAAGTATTTTCTTTTATTTGATTAACAATTGAAAAATAGAAAATACATGTGGGTATTTCTAAACAAAGAGCGGGGTTGTTTCTTATAAGAAAAACAAAACCAAAATATTAGTGTTAGCAAAACTAAAAAGTTTTGCCATCTATTTAGTTGTTGGGACAGACACATAGACCTCCTAGCTCTACCTTCCTCTGTTGTACCCAAGATCAGCCAGAAGATGCGAACGACGGGGCAGGGTGGGTGGGGATGTTCTTACCAGAAGACATAAGGTGATTTTTTTCATCATTTCCTCCCTTTCTTCTGAAGCCAAGGACTGAATGTGCCTGACTGCAGGATTGCTAAACTCCAAGACTAAAATTGGACATGAAAATCTTTTCTGTACCATGGTAGTGCAGGTTATTTTCCAGACATTCCTCTGCACTGTTTTTCACTGAGCTAACCTAGAAATTTTAAGATACTGGTGCACTGTCGTTAAAGTACATAATTTATGTCAATCTTTCCAGTGTCAGCCTGGAAACAGACATGGAAACAGGGGAAAGAAACCAGCAAAGAAGGCTGCTTCAGCAGATCTTGGTGCAGGAGAACCAGGTATGGAACTGCTGGTTGACAGAGTCCTCCAGAAAAATGAATTCTAGTGATGGGCTGAGAATGTAAAAAGAAAAGCACAGGTGAGAAAAGGGCCAGAATGAAGAGTAGTTGGACAGAAATGGACATGGCAAACACTGGAAACACAAGGATGGACAGAGATACTTGATTTGGAGAGAGGGGAAGAGGAAGATTAAATGAAAAAAAGTGTAGTTTTGAATGCTGGAGAAAAGACCAGAGAAGATCAGGATATAAAAGAAAAGTACTAAAAGGAAAAGCAAGTTTGTCAGTTTACTTGGATGTAAGTTCTATTATACTCGTACATTAAATATTGCTATATTAAATACACATGCCCCCTGCTTCCTTTTACTTGCATGAAATGTGAAATCAAACATAAATGACAAATTAATTTATGCTTCTTTTTCTTCTAATATAAATAAGCACATGAATTTGGGGGACATATTAGGAGATCTACAGATTAGCTCCTTAGATTGGTAAAGGTGGTGTCCAAATAAAACTTGACATCACCTTTACTGGAAAGAATTTTTGTTGCAAGTGTTAGCTACTATCAGCTCTTTGCAGAAAGTTACAGATAAAGTGGCTTTTGCAAAAAGTTTACTGGAGAGGATTTTTTGAGAGAAAGGCTAGTGTTTTAGCATGGTGATGTGTTAACAGGCAAAAGCAGTCAGATGGTACAGTGAATTCTCAAACCTGCTGCAAAATTAGGTGTTGATTATTTGATTATTTTTCCCCTCTGTCTTTTGAGGGCCCTCTTTGTATTCTCAGCTTTTATTTGTAGACTTGTAGCTGTAAGCTGTGCTAAATGTGAAAGCAAAAGGCTCTTCAGAATACCAGAAACGGAATGTGTGTGTATTTGGTATCAGCCAACTGGAGATACAAGTATGAAATAACTCGTTTTCCATTGTCTCTGTTGTATCATTAAGTACAATGACCAATTTAGATTCAATGTTTTTCTTGTTTCAGTTGTGGGAAAAGTTCTAGAAATTACTGAACTGCCAGAAGGCATAACTCGTATGGAAGCAGAAAAACTATTTGGAGAACTTTTAAAAGTTGGTGCCAAGATTCGGTGGCTAAGGGATTCACAGTGTCTACAAACACAGCAGCAGCACCATCGTCGTTACTGTGGCAGCGGAGACAGTAGTGTGAACACTGAGCCACCCAAACCTAGTGACTTGGCTTCCACTTACACGGTTCTAGCTACGTTCCCTACAATGTCAGCTGCTCAAAATGCATTGAAGAAACAAAGCAGTACCTCAGTGAACAAGTTCAGGCTGAGAACGAGCAAGAAGCACTACGACTTTCACGTTCTGGAAAGGGCTAGTTCTCAGTAGCAGTTACATCAGTGGACACTCAGCCTTTACCACTTCCATATCCTCCTCTCCTTGATTGGCTTGATGTTATGGGGTTTCTGTTCTCTTCATAGAGACTCCTGGGATGTTTTGTCATATGACATGAGCTATTGAAGAATAAATAACCCAGTGATCCAGCAAGATGAAGAAAAAAATACAGAGTTAATCCCAGACAATAGCATTCCTTTATACAAGGAATGCTGTTGAAATGCCCCCTACTTTTATAGTAGTTTTGTTTTATATTTTTGAATTCTTGTATCAGATCCAAAGTTCTATTGTACAGCAAACATTCATAAAAATCCATATTCAGATTTGTATTTTATAGTCCCTTTTCACAGCCAGCACACAGCTGTCCATTCCAAGGCAGGAACCTGAGGATTGGTGGAGGGGAAAAGAGAACCATTTTCAAGGAATTACACTCATTTTCTAGCAAACGACCCCAAATCTTCAAGTTAACCTGTTCTTTGTCCCTTGTGGTTTGTTTTTTTTAAGAAAAAAAAAAAATTTTAGTAACTAACTCCTTAGATGGTCATTTTCTTTTGAGATTCATTCAAGCAATGTCAAAAGAAATTACAAGTAGGTTGTACCCTTGAAGGATTTGTTTCTGATCCAACAAGTTTAGTAATTATTTAAAGGAGAATATGAATAGGTTACAGATGAATGTTCACTGAATCACATTTTAATATTTCCTTTTAGCAAGAGTGTGAAGAACAAAATGCATCTTCACAAGTGACAAAATGTTTGCACTTTAATTGTGTTTCCACCAGTATGGATCTCTTTCTCTTCCTTTTCACGCTAAGATAATTGTGTTTGATAAGTGCTGGAAACCTTTTTAATGGTTTAAGTTTTCATCATTTGCAGATGCTCACTGGACTTAAAGATTCATTGCACATAAATGAAAAACTTTTTTCAATTTGTGTAATTTGCAAGGCTGTACAATGTGTGCTGATGCAAGCCTTTTTCAGTTCAAGAAAATAAATGTTTACAAACACAAACTTTTTCAGTGCACTTGTTTAAACTTTTAGGAGTCTTCTGAAACCTGGATGAACACATATTAATGGTTTGGATCCCTTCAAATGTGAGAGAAGAACTTAAAAATAACACAAATGCTAGAACTTCTCAAAGAACCACTATCACTTTTCCTCCTCTTGAAGAATTACATTATCCCACCCTTCATAATTTTAAGGTATTTCCCTATATAACTAAAAAAAGAGGGAAACTGATAAGACACCATAAGGGACTGCTCCTGATTTTTTTATGTTTGGCACAGGCACTGATTTGCTGTGTAGACGAGCAACTACTTGTTCCCTTTTTAAGGTTGTTGTGTCATAAAGAGGCATTTCTAAGTTCTATAAGTGGAAACTCAAGGTAAACATGTTTAAAAACACATTTTACAGAGGAAAAATAAAGAATTTAGGTGCCTAAACCAGCATTAATTTTCATCTTGTATACAAAAAAATCCTACCCTGAACTACCAACCATAAACATGTGAAGTGGCAAGAACAGCTCTATGCATGTTCAACTCTTAAATCCTTTGTGTGATGAATCAAAGTACATGGAAGAAAACTGAATACCCGTAGCCTAATAATTTAGGTATATGGGACTTGATTCTGCAAAATGCTGTAGTGACAGGTATTTACGTGACTAAAGGTGAATCTACACACAGATGATCTCCTAAAATGGAGGGGGAAATGTTCAGATTCAAGCCCCTCACCAAAAGACAAACCTATTTATCCCGTCTGCTTTTTTAAAAGGATGGTACTTTTTGGCATTTGAGCTCTTATGCTACCACTTGAATGAATATACTACTTGAATGAGGGGATATATTTCTTCCTCCTCAGGCTGGATTGCTGTAGTTTACTGCACCAAAAACCAAAGATGGTAAGCACCCTCTGCTTATGCAGATTATAATATTCCCCTTCTCTGAATAGCACAGAGATTGTGACATGACTAATGCTCATGTTCCATCACTGCCTCTTGTTGATTTCCAATGCTAGTTTAAGATTATGGGTTTAATCCTATATAGCAATTTACAGATTATAGGTCTGTAATGACAGGTGTCACAAAACAGAGGCAGCTGCCTCCTGTGGCTAACATATTCCAGGACAAGATTTTTCATGGATTTACAAGAGTCAATAGCTGAGAGCTTCCATCTATTCTGAACAATCTAAGAACTAAATCAAATCACACACCAAATCAAACCATTTCCCAAATACGCTGTGTGACTTCCTTCATTATCTTTCCCCATAATAACCAAGAGAAGAAAAGGTAATGTTGAGAGGTAAGCGTGGACAACAAAAGCAATGCAGACAAGAGGGAAAGGATATATGGATTAGGAACAAGGCCCAGCAAATACTTAATTTCTATCAAATAAATTGTGAACTTGAGTGAAAATTGCCCTAGAAGAAAAAAACACACTGAATAAGCCAGGTGTATTCTAATCCTGAATCTGATACTTAGCTACAATTACTACAGGCAGGTCACCCTTTCTGAGTATGTTTTCCTTTCTGTTATACACATCCAGACCAAAAAAATGTAACTGCCCTTTGGAAGCAGTGGGAAGTGGGCACAGATTTCAAATATTTCTGCTTTACAGTCTTCTTCATTCCTCATTTTGTGATATTTCATACTGTCCCTTACAACTCAACAGGGTGTAAACTCATCTAACCAAGTCCATTTGTACCTTCCTGGCTTTTACAGTTCTGCCCTTTTGGCTCCTTAAAACACACAAGCCTGGGGACTGTGTACAAAAACCCTGGCACTGGATTTGTTCCATAGATTTGGATCATATTCTGGAAATCAAATAAATGCACTTCATGGTATGAAATAGACATTGTACATAAAACTACCATTCTCAAGGAATTTTGTGGTACTCTAGTGTATATGAGCTTCCTGTCATTTAACATTAAAGCCACTCTTAAAGCAAACAGTAGCAAAAGGAATTAAGTGGGGACTTAAATTACATTGCAGTAACTTAATACGTTTCATTTGATTGGGAACATGTCTTACAACTTTTAAAGGTGAGGGAAAAAGCCCTGGAAAAATAACCAGAAAAAGCCAAACAAATCTGGCTACTACCTACTCCACCACCGGTTACTACTTCTTTAATTTTTAATTAATGCAGTTTTTTTACTGTGTAAAATGTGTCCCTGAACTGTCAACAGATTCCATTTCTTTGTGATACTACAGTGAAATTTATTAAAAATTAAGGAAACAAATTTAAGCCCCATATTCTGGAACAAGTAAAACCACATGGCCATGAGGTTTGTATTCAGGTAGATCATAACAGCACACCTGAGAGCCTACTCACAGCCTCCACATGGCTGCCAAACTACAGCCTATGTGCCTCACGTTTCAGTCAGACTGGATTGGTGTAAAGTGAAACACAGGCAATAGGCTTCTTGCATCTTACCTGAGACGAAGACTCCTTCCTGGGCAAATTTAACCTATTATAATTTGAAATCCTTTTATTTCACCACACACATATACTGAGAAGATGATGTAAAAAGAAAAGTAGCAGAACACCTACAACGAAAGAGCTCTAGCTCTGTGGTGTACTGAAGACCATAGTGCTTTGGTGCTTCTACCTGCAACCATCCCTAATCCTACTCAACTTCTGCAGAACCACCATTATGTTTCATGATCGGGGTAGTACAGGACAGTGGTACCTGGGTTCCGTTTTGCTAAAGCGTGAGAAGAACTGGTTAGCTTGATGAATGAAATAAGGTACTTTGATACGCAACATGCCTTTCACAGTAGGACCATTTTTTTTGTCTTGCGCTATTCAAACAGCCCTGTACCCTTATCCTAGCTAGTAATGCAAGCCATTTCCTTCTCAAAGTGGAATAAAAGGTTACAGCCTCATGCTATGATGTTTATTTGTGCCTTGAAACTTCACATTCAACATGTTTGTTGTTTTGAATTAATCTTGTTCTAACTTTTGATGTCTGAAAGGGAGTCAAAATTACAACTAACTTATAAATACCTATTTGAGCTCCAAAACATTTTTTTTCCCTAGAAAACTGGTAATTTGCTGTATTTAGCTCTGAGGCACAGAATGTTTGTATGAAATTTTGGAGAAAATTAATCAGAACACTTTTATGTTACTAGTCATGAAAAATTATTGTAGCTGGAATTTTTCTATTACAAGCTGAGAAAGGACTTATTTCAATCCCTTAAATGTTTCTACAGCTCAATCTTCATGAAGGTTGATGTGCTGCCTCTATTCGATGTCCTGCTCCTATTACACTTTAAATGTTTTGGGTTTGGGTATTTTTGGCTATTGATATCAACAAGTATAAAGTTAAAAGTGCACAATGTCAGTGTGACTTCACTTTGGAAGCCTTATTTCTCTGGTGTAGAGCAGAACCCTCAAGGGCCTGATTTCCAAAACATTCTGAAAATTAAGTCCCTTAAAGTTCTCATATTCCGGAACCTGAGAGCAAAGTCACTATTCACATCTGAAAACTTCAGATGCAAGGCCCAGCATAAATGAAATTGCCTCTTGGCTGACCTGAAACTGTATTCAATTATGCCCTTATCACAACACAAGTCTGGTTTTCGTTCAGTGTCTGCCTTGTAGGCTGGAGTTTGGACCTGACTCTGTCTGGCAGCCCCCTATTAGCAAGGTTTATTTTTTATCCTGCTTGTAACTACTTGATGTTTTGCAATGTTTGCTCTTGGTCAAAATCTGTCAGGCTGAAAGTGGATCTTGCTTAAGAGATGATTAAGAAGCACTGAAATTTGGTCCAGGGCACAAACACTTCAGTGTTTGCTGCTTTTTTTCATTTTTTGGTCTTACTGGTAAAGCACACGAGCCTAGTCATTATATGGGATGCAACTGCAATGAACTGTTTCTGCACTTCGGAAGAGAAGCTTGAATGTCAGATAAGACTAGTGCTGCAAACCAAAGAGCTATATAGGAAAATCTGTATGTTGCTGATAGTTGTATGCTTTTAAAACTGGTATAAATAATAAAAATAAACCGTGGTGCTGTGGATAATGCTTAACAGTGAGGTTTATTCTTAATTCAGTTCCCATGTCCCAGTTAACCGAGAATCTGAATTAGACTAAGGATTGATGATAATACATCAGGCTGACAGCAGTGAATTTTTTCAGATGCTGGTGCAACAGAGGTGAAAGGCATGCTAAAAGCTGGCTGCAACACGGACTAGCTTCAACCCTAAGCTTTCAGTTACATTTACTTTCCCAAAATTACTTGACAGCTAACTTAAAAAAAACGAAAAGCACCAATATTGCGTTGCATACTTGAATTACAGAGGACCTTGGTTTGAACATGAGAGGGTAGACACTGCTACTCTGCCTCTTTCTATTACCTTAACTTCTGCAATAGTTATTAGGGAAACTGGTATGCAGCACAGCCTTGTCTTCCTTATTGTTTCCAAATCACTCTAAGAAACAGCATTATTAAGTATGCTATGATAGTCTATCACATTGATTTATACATACCAGGAAATACACCAGAGCTTGTCTCCATGTTTACTCAGATTTGTTGCCTTTTTACCTGGCTTAAAGTGATGCTTCAATTTGTTAGTGTGAAGCAACAGTGCAATTAAAGAGTACTTCACTAGTGAAAATATTTTCTTTTTTAATCCAAGTTGATCTGTGCTGGTTTTTGGGGAAAATATTAATCTATTAAAATGAATGACTGTCTTGCACTGTTTCCCATAGTGACTGCTGAATTTGGTTTTGTGTGTTCATTTTAACAACCTAGCTGACATTTCCACAAGAGTAATCAATGTAATACATGTACACACACACACACAGAATTTGCCCAAGTCAGCCAGGGACTTGGCAGCACACCAAGGCACTGAATTCTGGGTAATGCTTCAGCTATCAAATTATTTTTTCTTATTTCCCAATAAAATTTTCTACTTACTTTTCCCTTTTCCTAGGCCTACAGATCGAAGACCTCTGCTGTTCCCTTGTGATTCTAGGGGCTCTCAGATCCATTATAGCAGAAGCACATCCAACAGCACATCAGTGACCCTACAGTTAGAGAATTATACTTATAAAATTGTAATTATTTGAGAATGTAATATAAAGTTCTTGATGATGTAAAAGATTGTATACCCTCACAATATCTATCCAGTTATTAGTATGCCTTTCCACCTTTATGTTTAAACAAAATTTCTTCCTTGCTTGCAGTGGTGTAGAAATTTTCAAAAATCATATTTGCAAAATAATTTCCAAAAAATATGGTGTTCGACACCTCATTCACCCTTCTCATGCAACTCAGTTTCCAACTTAGGGTTTAAATGACATGCAATAGATACAAACTACAACTGTTGGGAATGCCCCCAGAATTAGTGCAACACATCCAAATTCTTCACAAAGCTTAAGATACTAATACACATTGCAACCTAACCTCTTCCTCTGTATGCACGTGCGTAACAGAGATGTCTTTTTGTTCATCTCCCAAAATTTATCGTTTAATACCATCTGACCTTTGGCACTGTTCTCAAATCTGTTTAGTGCCATGAAGGAATATTTAAATAAATAATACCATTTCAGAAAAGCTATAGTGTTGATGGTTACTCTTTAAGAAACTTGCAAAAGCACAATACATGTATGCAAAGCTTACCTTGAGAGCAGGATTACTGCTCCATGTTTCTCCATGCTGCATCTGGAGAGGTAAAACCATTTTTGTATATTGTTGTTAACACTGATTTGCCTCTTTTGACTATAGCTTTGTAGATTTTTTTGTTGTCATTATCCAGTGACTTTTCTAGGTAAACTCCAGGTTACACAAAGTACGACACTGCTTTCCAGGCTGAGAGACTGTGTATTTTTTGGCCTTCAAATGTTTGACGGTATCTGCCTCCGCAATATTTACCTAGTATACATAGTCACAGTCCTACTTGTGTTTCAGAACAACTTTTCCAAAGCGTTATCATCAGAGCACTCGAAAGAAGCTGTCCTGTCCTCGTTACTGTGCCACGTCCAACAGAGAGCCTGTGTGCCTCTGCGGGGTGTGCCCCCTCGAAGGCTGTGCTGTGAACGCCACACGGTCCCACTCACAGCCTGCCGCGGAGCCTGGCTCAGCAGGGAGCACAGAGGATGTCCTGGCCTCACCTCCTGCCACTCACAGAGGATCTGAGCATGCCACACTCTCTGCTTTTTTACACATTTAGCACGGATTTCTGTCAAACAGTTACCATGTCCATCACTTTCCCCCTCTGTCGCACCCTTGACCTTCCCAGAGTTGATGCTGGGGCCAGAGTTACCTGTGGCCATCTTCTCCTCACCACAGGCCCTGGGCTGCACAAGGTGCACCCGAGATGCACGGGCCCCTTTCTCCCAGCTGCCCCTTGCCTGCCTCAGCCATCGTGCGGCGGGGCAGAGCTCAGGAGCGAAGCACTGTCATGGCCGAGCAGCACCCCTGCCGCCCAAACACCCCAGGGACCGAGGCGTCAAAATGGCGCCCGGCTGAGGCGAACCTGCTGCCACCCGTCGTGTGGCCGGGGGCGGGCGCGCACCGCCCCCAGACGCCAATCAAGAGGCGACGTCGGGTCGCGTCCACCGGCGCAGGCGCAGGAGCAGCCGTTGGTGCGGCGGCGGGGGCGGCGCATGCGCGTTGGCGGCGGCTCGTCAGTGGCCGGGGCCGGCAGCACCATGATGTGGTTCGGAGGGTCCATCCCGGCCGCCATCGCCGCCGCCAAACAGCAGAGCTCGGTGTTCGTCGTGTTCGTGTCAGGTACGGCCCGGACGGGCGGGGGAACGCTGCTGGGCGCCGGGTCCTGCCCGCCCCCGCGCTGACACAGGGTTCGGAGCGGGCGGGGGGCCGCTGCCGCTGAGGCAGGACCCTGGGCCGCCGTGCCCTCCCTGAGGCCGGCCGGGATGGCCCCAGGCTGTGGTGCCCGAGTGGAGCGCAGTTCCCGGCCCCGTGGGGAGCCGCTGCCCGCAGCCTCCCCCGCCGAGTGGGCCCGGCCCTCCCGCGGCCCTGTCAGCCGGCGCGGCTCGTTCACTCTCCCCCGGGCGGAGCTTGCCCGAGGCTCCGCGGCCCCTCCGCCAGCTGTTGCTCCCCCGCCTCCTCCTGCCGCCGAGCGGTGATTTCTGCTGTGTCAGGACAGGTCCCTGCTGCCCGGCCCGGCGGTGCGGGGCCTGCTGCAGAGGTGTCCCAGCCCCGGCCTTGCCCTTGCTGTGGTGTGTCGTGGCTCTAGGCACTGCTCTAGGCGGTGAAATTAGCTGTTTGGATGTTTTGCTTTTCCCTTCATCATGTCCTTGGGTAAGACTGCATTCAGATCTTACTGCTGTAACTTTCTCAGCTGTTTGTATAGTGTCCTTTTCAGTTGCCTATAGCATCTCTTCTGTAACTGAATGGTAATTGAAACCCATAGAAAACTCACTGGTTTTGTGTACGGTGCCTTTCTGTCTGAAAAAATGAGAATAGATAAAGGGAAAGGAGGGCGTTAGGCTCTTTAACTTTCTTCCTGTGTTTTTATGTATGTTTCTTTTGTTTTTACTAGTGCCTTAAGTTCTTGTGGCTTGAATTTTCAGATGCTTCATGGAAAAACAACCACACCAATCATGTGACTGATGTTTTTCCCTTAAGAATTATTGAACCGTGGGATTCACTGAGCTTCAAGGAGAAGTTCAGTCCCAAAGGGAATGTGAATGGGAAGATGCAGTAAAGTTCCTTTGTTGACACAACTCTCCTTGGAGAACAGCATTTCTGCTGGGTAGTAAACATACTGCTAGAGATTGAGATCTTCACAGTCCACAACATGCGGTGTTGGTGTTGGAGGAAGGGATGGGGTAGTGTACACAGGCTTTAAGGCAGCATTTTAAAGCCTGCAAGCCATGATGGCAGATGGATGCTAGGATGTGAAAGCCTTTTACCATTGGATTTTTTAGGTTTTTTTCATAAACATACTTTAGTGTGTTTACCTACAGCACTTATCTGATAGCGCTCTGTCTTCATAGTCAATAATAAGATGATCATAGTGTCTTGCACAAAATTAAAACCAGGTGGTAAAAAACAAGAAACTTCCTGGTGCGGGTGTTTTGCTACACTTGACGTCTTCACCTGTGAAACATAATTTGCTGTGACTTGGTTAAAGGCTGATCTTCCCCCCAAACTCCCTACTCAGGGTTAAAAATTTTCTACTAAATTTCTTGCATGTTTCAAATGCTCTGTATTGGGTTTGTGTGGCAAAGTTTTGGTAGCAGGGGGGCTACAGGGGTGGCTTCTGTGAGAAGCTGCTAGAAGCTTCCCCTGTGTTTAGTAGAGCCAGTGCCAGCCAGCTACAAGACAAACCCACCTCTGGTCAAGACCAAGCCCATCAGTGACGGTGGTAGTGTCTCTGGGATAACGTAGTTACGGGGGGAAAAGAGGGGAGTGTTACTCAGGGTGGGCATATCTCCAAAATGAAAGTGTCGGAAAGTTCTGCTGAGTTCTTGTCTGCAGGGGGATCAGGGCAGCTGAGCTGTGATGGAGCTGGTCACAGAGCAGGTTTGTTCTGGCTGCTGGGAGGGGGAATTGGGAAGCCGAAGAGCATACTTTCTCACCATGTGGGGAAGCAGGTGTGTTTGAAGGATGCCAAGTGCTGAAAGATTAGTCTATTTTTATGCTGGTGATGATTGGGTTTCTTGTTTGGGTAGATCTGTGTTTAAAACCACACAGGTGGTGGTGATGGCAGCTTTGAGTCTTCATGCTTGCCCATAGACATAGGAGACGAGCATTTGAAAGGAGCTTTCTGAAGAGGAAAACGTGCTTTCAGGAATGTTGAGTGTTTGTTTTGTTCTGTACACTTTGCCCAATAATGCATATGGGGACAAAAAATTAATGCAAAAAAAAATAGTGACAGAAACGGAAAATATAAATGAACTGTAACTTTAGGATGACCACTGTGGAGGATAGGTATTAGATACAGCCTTGACAAGCCTCCTGAATTTGGGTAGGTCCATTTCTGGTTTCTGCTACTATCTGTCTGTCTGTCTCTCCCTTTTCAGCTGCACTTCTCTAAACAAGTGCTAGAAGATGAAGAACTGGATTATTCTTTCTGATTCTAGAGTATTTTCCAGTCAAGCAAGAATAATGTGGCTATTTATCTTAACAATGAGGTTGTGCTGCAAATGCATGTTGTTCAACCAGGTTTTTTTCTTTAACATTTTTGTTTGCAGCTATAGTCCTAACATTTTCTAGTTCAGTTTTTAAAATGTCACAGCTTATTCTGGTGATACAGTTGTGCAGGTGTATTGAAGATCCTGTTGAATTAATGGAAAACTGCAATAAAAGGGGCTGCTCCATACTCTTCAGGGAACATGAGGTGAAGCGTGTTTGCCTGACAAAACTGATTTTAAAATATTAAGATGAGGCGTTAGAGGCTTCTGCACAGGCACCCAAAGCAAGGAACTGTTTGAGGAGCAGAAGAGTTACTTGGTGGCATGAAATAATTGCTGGTAGGTTCTGCTGCTGCACAGGGGAAAAAAGTATTTCTGATATTGAAACCAGTCTGGTGAGTGTCTCTGATGTCTTGCTGGTAGCTATTCTGCAGATGGTTTTCTAGCCTGCAGAGTTAGAAAACACTTCATGTTTTGTGTTATTGATCTAAAGTTTATTGTTTGCTTGATATAAAAGCTACTCAGATGCAGCATCTCTTCTGACTGAGGCACTTAAGGGTATTGATTCCCAAAGTTAGAC
Source organism: Pterocles orientalis (assembly GCA_011057875.1). NCBI lineage: Eukaryota > Metazoa > Chordata > Aves > Pterocliformes > Pteroclidae > Pterocles > Pterocles orientalis. The sequence continues at coordinate 403,618 of WKFP01014216.1, read as the reverse complement.
ATTTTCTGATGATGAAAATGCCAAATCGCTCATAAAAAGTGGAAAATGAAGAGGTGTAGGAGAGGCAGAAGAAGAAAAAACCTCAAGCTAAAATGTTTGTTTCTTTTTAGAAATGTTTGTAGAAACACTTTAAATGAACTTTAACCCCCAAAGGAGAGAGGGTTATCAGAACAAAAATATGTATGAGAATAAGCAACTATTCTGTGGGTGGTCACACTGTGCTTCATGGCGTAAAGCTTTACAAAATGTGAGTTATCAGCATTTTCATTCATGGGTCACATCTCTCAGACTGTACTGTGAACAATCTCTGACCTGTTCATGTCTTTCAGCATCCTTTTTCCACAGCAGCTGCTTGTATGGAAAAGTTAGGCAAGTATTTAGGTATTTTTAGTAGCCTAATCGGATGAGCACGTGTCCTTTTGAAAAAAGTGTGTGTGGTGGAGCAGCAGCCTGAGCATTTGGAAATGGGGGAGGAGGCTGAACGGCTCTTGGCAGAACAGCTGCATCCATTGACCACAGTTGGAAGCACTGCAGTTAAAGGACAAAGAAAGGTTCATCTGTAAAATATCTTAAATACTTACTTGCTTATGTAGAATAATAGTAATAGAGATGAATACTTTTTTACTTGCTCCAATACTTCCAGGGAAAAATCAATACATATGGTTGGAAAACTCTTTTCCAAAATCAGTGTATTTTTGATACAACTCCTCTGGGAAGTGTTGTGGCCAGACAGTCATGGCCTTAAGGCAGCAGTGCTTCATGAAGGGACTGCACCTACAACTACTGATCTTTAACAAGTGAAAAATACTGCATGAAATGGCAACTGGGATGAAACAAACAAGTGGTTGGTTGTTGTCATTGAAAAATGGACTACTATACTTCTATGCTCGTGACTCAAGTTCTTCAGCAAGAGTACGGTCGATTCCAAGTTGCTAGGAAGTAATACAGATTGATAAACAAGTGGTTGCAGGCCAGTTTACTTGCTGAAATATGGTTAATATTCATCGGAATGTATTTATTTACCCAAACCCTCACTAAACCGGTGCCTTGGAAGATAAAAGTATGATTGACATTGTTTCCTCTGATCAAATAACACTTCTGATCAAATAACACTTCTGAATCTGTGGCCCCAGAACACCTTTTCACTTTCCTTTATTTGAGTAGCTCCTCTTCTGCTGTTATTCTTGTTCCTGTGTGTGCCGCACTCCCTTTCCACCCCTCCTGCTGTTACTGTTCATGTCACAAACTGCAATTCAAAACTAAGCTACAAATCATCCTGCAAAGAAATGCTGTTTGGTTTGTGGGGGTTTTTTAATACCATCAAACTATAACTTGGTCTGTTGAATTATGTATTTATAAGGGGTGAAACATGTAGTTTTACCTATTAGCAGCTGGTGTACCAATCTGTAATTAAATTTGTAACAAGGGGTAAGCAGTGGATAGTTTTAACATGTTAGCAGGTCAGGAAGAAGCAATGGGTTCCCTCTGACTGTGCTGTGGGATCAGCTTTCGTATTACTGGTGCATAAGCACAATATTGAAGCGTAAACATGCTCCCTGTAACATAACAGTGATGCCCTTCTGTGGTTGTGCAATTAGATGATGCAATCAAGCCAATCTTTGCACTTGCCATCACCTCCAGTTCCTCTGTCTCTGTTCCATCTGTGTGGTCCAATGCCTTCTGCTCCCTTGGAGCAGCTCACCGTGCAGTTGAATGACTGTGAAAGCAACATGCTTCCTGGTGTGGAAGGATTTTTGTTACGTTAGGTTTTTGGCATGTTAGCAAGGGGCATCAGCTGGAGTGAATTGTCTCCAGATTATGAAAAAGCAAAGATAAACTGACTTGAAAATAGTCACAAGAGTGTCTTTCAAATGTGATTTCAAGCAATTGAAGCAAAGCTAAAATCAGACTAGAAACAGTAATTTGTGGTGGGTTTAGTTTCACACGTGTGCTGTATCTTGCAGGTGAGGATGAACAATCTACTGAGATGGCTGCAAGGTGGGAAGATGAGAAGGTGACTGAAGCTGCCTCAGATGGTTTTGTTGCTATTAAAATCGACACCAAAAGGTTTGATCCTATTCTCATTCTGTCTCTTATGCAGTCTTTCATTGATAATGATGGGAGTAAGAGGCTTTTGAAGTCCTTGCCCTGATTTGGAGGTAGTCTAAATACAAGGTTCCAGAGCATAAGTGAATTCAGTATTCCTGAAGCCACTGGAGCCTGAGAAAATTCCAAATTTACTGTTGTGTTCTGCAGAATATTCATTGTGTATTTCAGACTGTATTTCAGTACTAATACAAGAATGCTTGAGGTTGTCCTTTTTCAAGAAGAGGAGACACAAAAGTTATGTAAAAAGCTGGAATCAAAATGCAAGTACTCTTGAGGCAGTTCTTGATTTCCCAAGTCACATAATGAATTTTAAAACCCTCATGAATTCAGAAAGATAAAAATCTGTAAAGGCCCAGAGAAAATGTGTCTGTCTCTATTGTAACATGTAGAATAGAGAAGCATTGAAGTTTCTGGGTAAATTACTCAGCTATTTTTGTTTAAGAGTTCCAGTCCATGTGCAGAAAGTGCATTGACATTTTCCAAAATGGTGTTATTTCGAAATGCTCTATAGACGTTTTTATTACTATATTATTTGCACTCAACAGGCTAGATGTCTTTTTTCCTGAGTTGCTTCTTTGCAGTTTCCTTAAATTTTACGTAGCCAACTGTGATAACCAGGGATTGTCACCATGTCAACACTTCTGCAAAATGTTAATAAGATGCAATGCAAATAAATACTTGTTCTCTCAAGTATTTAAATAGTTTTGTGTGTGGTAGTAGGAAAGTTATTTTTATGATGAAAGACTTAATTTGAAGTTGTTGCAAAGTGATTGCTCCTCCTAAATCAATCTTTTCTTTTAAACAGTGAAGCGTGCCTGCAGTTTTCTCAAATTTGTATCCTTTGAGATCCATTTAGATGCTACATTATGATTACAGATAATTTGTCTTTACAAGTTAATACTGTTATTAATACAAGTATTTACAAGTAATATTAAAAATACTTCCTGTGGCACAAAAATATGCAGTAAACTGTGTAGTTAACCATCTGTGTGTTCAGCTTGCTGTCAGTTCTTAGAGAAAGTGACCAAGTTGGGTTTTTAATGTTAATCCTGTGTAATTCTTCAAATAGAAAATTTGACTTCTGCTTTTCCTTTTTAAGTTACTTTATAAAATTTGCTGCCCTTAACTGTTGCTGTGCAGATCCTGTAGTGTGCGTTCCATCCAGTTTTTTTATAGGAGACAATGGAATCCCTTTGGAAGTAATTGCTGGCAGTGTTTCTGTTGAAGAGCTTGTTACCAGAATCCATAAAGTTAAACAGGTAACACTTGCAAACAGGCTGGATCTTTCAGACTGAGTTGGGTCTGCTTACATGCTTGAGACAGGAGATGTCCCTGGCCTTTAGCACGTGCCTTGGGGAGGTATGAATTATTGGTTCTATATCCTTCTGACAAAAAAACCCCACAAACTTAAATTCAGTACACAAATTGAACAGGTTGGAAAGCATTATGCAGAAGAGCTGCAGTATCTTTTTGTTTCACAGGTCATTTTAGATCATCTGTATAATACCTGCAGCATTGGAGAAATACATCAAGAACTCTAAACTGGAATGACATACTGATTGCTCTTTCAGTTCATATGTGGTTTTGTAACATTGTTTTGTAATGTGGATTTATAAAATTATGCTATGGAATGTAATACAAGTGTAGATAGTTTTATCACTATGATTTCAAGTGTAAGTCTAAAATTAGGAAAAAAATAAAATGTAGGATTGCATCATACTCAATACTATGTAATAATTTTAGTTTTATATTTTAAATAGGAATTATTCTTAAAAAATAGTTTAGTCTTGACCTTTGAAGCTGTGGAAAATATTCAAAGTTTCATAGTCTTGTATGTTTTCCCCAATTTCTTAGATGCACACAGTCAAAGGGCAGCCTTTGGAAAATGGAAGTCAGTCATCTGCTCCCTGCCCCTCCTCTCAATCTGATGGTGCTCCAGAAAATACGCAATCTAGAGCAGCAGAATTTTGTGACTCTCCCGAGTCTGTTGTGATTGAGACAATAAGCCCTTCTGCTGGTGATGGTTAGTATTTTTACACAAATGCTAGCTAATTTGCTTTCGAAATAGTTTTTCTTAAGTTGTTATATGATGGTACATAAAAGGCTCTGTATTGAGCGGACTTGTTGAGGATAATCTTGGGTATCGCAGGATGCTTCTTGGAAGTCTAGGAGGAAGAATAACTTGTCATTCTGTTCAGTGTTAATGAGTGAGAAATCTGTGGTTTATAATACAATAAAACTTGTGTATGCTTTCTTGAAATAGGATACAATTAAAGAAGTTTCTTTGGGTTAGTAATCTGAAACCAAATTGCTGGGGGCGGAGGTAGGGTCTAAATAGCAGAACTTCGTGTCTCCTTGAGAAGTCCTAGTTGTGGATTATGGCTAACAATGAGAGTAATAATTTTTTATTATAAGAAATAAGCTTTTTATTTTTCCATTATGCATTACTTTCTTGTAAATCACTTTAAGATGGAGCAAATTCAGGTCAAGCAAGCCAGGAAGCAACTAACTCTTCAAATGAGCAAGTGAGTGATGCTCAGCCTGTGAATGATCTTACACTCAAAGTAGAAAGGTAAGTCTTCCTTTACAGATTTCCTAATGTATTGTATTTGTTTCTCAGCAGGCAATTTTTGTTGGGTTGGTTGTTTTTTTTAGCACACAGGGTTGATTACAAGACTTTTGGTGCTTATTCTGTTATCATCTGGCAAACATTTATGTGGTCGTCTTTATGTTTAGATGTTTGTGACAATACTAGGGTTGATAAGAAAACAGCTTTTAAATTAATCTAATTTTTCATATACTTGGAAAGAGAAGGGTAATTCAGAAAACTAAAAATGCTCTTACTTTGATATAACTTGAATACAGACAACATGTTTGCTGCAAAGATTTTGGAGGAGTTAAAACCATTGAACTGAAAGCACTTGAAACTGGGGTAATGAAGTGCTAACCTAGATTTTGTACAGAGATGCCATCTTATTTCTTTTTCTTCTTGTCTATTTGGTGACTGTTTGTAGTCTAGGCATACTGAAAAAGCCAGATGAATCCTATTGAGACTCTTTGTTGCTTTGATCAGTGAACAGTAGTGAGGTCTGATGAGCAATTCCAGTTCTAGCAGTTTAAACTATGGTGACTAGAAACATCTGGTTCAATACACGATTAATTCATTACGTTGATTGTTTTTAAATACAAGGTGTTATATATAAACTTGTTCTTTAGTATTTGTAGGCTATTACAAATAGTATCAGTCCTATCTAAAACCAGTAACACAAACATATTAAATAGGATTATTTATACTGCTAAAATATATTTTTAAACTTTCCACATTTAATTTCTGTTTTCTTCCAAAGTTGTTGGACAATAAGTATATTTTTTACTTAACACTGATAAGAAATGCAGACAATATTTTAATATAAATGCTAAAGTTCCTTTCTAAAATGTGCATTAATCTTAAATTGTGCCATATTTGCATATATCTACAGCATTTCTTTCGGGGGGGGAAGAGGCAAAGCTCTGTGGTAATTACCATTTTCTTTTTAAAAAAGCAAACCAGCTACCATATAAACAAAGTTTTTTCTGATTATCTGACTTGTCGTGTTTGGTCATGCCTGCCCTTTCCCCAGACTTAAAAGTATCTTCTAAATTCACATTTTTTTAAGTTCAATCCTTATTCTAATGCACCTTTCTGCATAGATGAGACAGGTGCACGTGCAGGAGAAACCAGATGGCTTAAGTAGCTAATAAGAGACCGAGATTTAGGGTTTCTGTTACCACAGATCATAAATAGATTTTGCTTATTGTATGTCTTACAAGTTGGTTCAACAGTAAGAATATGTAAAATTATTTGTTTAGTGAGTGGAAAGGGACAGAAGGAATATGTTGGAACTCCATTAAGTTGGAAATGAGGTGGTGAATCACCACTATTTTTTTTATGGATGCTACTCCTACATATGGATGAATTATTACTGTTACACTAGGTGTTAGCACTGTGTTACAGTTCATGTTCATTTCCTTGTGTTCCATTCCTCTGTGTTTGCAAAAGCTTCATGAAAATTTTAAAATGTTAATAACAGGTACTGTGGTTTTAAGACTTTTCACTTTATTCTTAAATTTAGAATAACAAAAAAGCTTGAAGAAAGACGAGAAGAGAAAAGGAAAGAAGAAGAACAGGTAAAATAAAAACGTAAAACTGCAATTTTTTTCATAACTTGTTTGAATAAGTGCCTAATTCCCTTTTAAACAAATGTACTTCAGTCTTGTCTTACTCTTGTCCAAGGCAATTTTGTGGTCCAATTTTTATGTCTCTGTTTATTCAGAAAGAAATTAAGAAAGAAATTGAAAGGAGAAAAACTGGTAAAGAAATGTTGGAGTACAAAAGACGACAGGAAGAAGAATTGACAAAACGTATGTTAGAGGAAAGGAACAGAGAAAAAGCAGAAGAGAAGGCTGCTAGAGAGCGTATAAGACAACAGATTGCAATGGTAAATTTTTTCATTTTGGAAGACACTTGCTGCTTTTCTCTCACAAGGGCCACTGGTCTGCTAAAAGGATATATTTTCTCATTTGGTGAAAATTTGAAAGATTGTCCATTTTCCTGTTTGGGATCCTGTGGCCTTGTATTGTAATGATTTCTGTGTTTGGGGTTTATGTAGCATTTCCTGTGTATAAAATGAAACTTCTGCTTTCATGGTCATGATCATCTTTTTCTATCTGAATGAACATACCAACTTCTTGGTCATATTGCTTGAGTCCAGGGGAAAATTATCATTTAAACATAAAATTGATTGCAGTTTAAACTTAGTTCTGGAAAAGAAGCAAGGGAATATTTAATTTTCGAACATGCAGAAGAACACTGATCTCAAAGTGGTGGTGATTATTTTCTAAGTTTGTATATACATGTGTGCATATATGGATATAAACACCTTGTAACAAGTGAAATCCCTCCTCATTATTAGGTTTTAGCTTAGGACACTTAGAATTGTGAACATGTAACTTTGTCATAAGATTTTTCCCTGTAATTTCCCTGGAGTGAAATACTTGCATGGGAAGATCATCCGTTAACAACTATTTGCCTGAAGTGACTCATTGAAAAGTCTTGGTGAATGACAAGAGATAGTGTAGTTTGGCAGTGAATAATTCTTCGCAGCACTACTGTCTTTTCTCTGCATGGTCTGCTTCTATCTTTGCAATTGGGTGCTGAGTACAGATGGCAGCTCTCTGTTTTAATGAATATTAAGCTACAATTTATGGTAAAAAATAAGGTTTCTGTTTGGTCCTTTCACAGGATCGTGCTGAGAGAGCAGCTCGCTTTGCAAAATCGAAGGAAGAAGCAGAAGCTGCGAAAGCTGCTGCTCTTCAAGCTAAACAGGCTGAAATAGAGGCCAGAAAAGAAGCGGCTCAAAAGGAGCGAAGGTGAGTTGCTGTAGAGAAAGAAGTGTGTGTTTTTGAGGAGAGAGGTAAAGAAACTTAAGCTTCTAAGAGATTTAATATATATCTTAATCTATTAATTGATGCCACATTGAATTGTTTAAATAGTGACATAAAAAGTTGGCTTTCTTTTATAATTTTTATTTGTAGCTATTTACATGAATATTATATTCTCTTTTATCCTTTTGACGTTCCTGATAGTGAAACACTGACCACTTTTCCTTGTGCGTTATTTTAGTTATATAAGAGCTTTTTTTGTCTGATCTTGGATTTCAATACAATGGGGGCAGGTGGGGAAGTAGGTGAGGTCAGAATGTGGTCAGAATGTTGTAGATAATTACTAGCAGAGTGACTAGAACATGTCAGAACTGTGCTGGAGACTATGGTGCCGACCCAGCTGTTTGCCTGTGCAAGCAATTGGCTTGGATTCAGCAAGGCTTGATTGGGCTCGTCAGCTGTCTGGGTCAGAGCTGTCTCCTGCTTTGCCCAACACTACTGTTTTAAAAAATATTCTAACCTGTCGAGACCTTACATGGAGTTACAGAGCCACTGTGCCCCTGAGCAGAGGCAAGCACAGGGCTAACAGCCTGTGTTAGTGTTGAAACTCAACAGTAATGCTGGGCCCTAGCTGGATGAATATAGAATTACTTGCCAAGTCAGCTTAAAGGTCTATGCCTTCATAGTACAACTTCTTGAAAAACAAGAGTATAGGCTACACCAAAGAAACATGGTTTATATTTCATTCATTTATTAATTTTTTGCACATGTAAATAGCTTGTTTGAGTGGTGATGGGTCTGGGATCTGGATGAAAAACCAGAGGAGATGCATTGATGCATGAGCAGATGGTTGTCAACTGTGGCTCCCATCTGTACTGCCATACGCAGGATGACTGTCCCTCTCTTCCACATTTCAATACCACTGAACTAAAGCCCCAGGAGCATTTGACTGTAACTGTTCTTATGCTGACTGACTCCCATAAATGTCCTGCAGTGCAATAGCCAGGATTCAGTTCCGCCTCCCAGATGGATCTTCCTTTACTAACCAGTTCCCATCGGAAGCACGACTGGAAGAAGCAAGGCAGTTTGCTGCACAGGTAAATGGGTGTTTTGTTTTCTTAGTTAAACACTGATTACAAGTTGGTGTAGCATCAACTAGTTGTTGATTGTTGTGGAATTGTAATCAATTGCTTTCCTTTTTGCTTATTTGAAGAGGGTTTTGGTAGCAGCCTTTTCCATCACCACCACCTGCCTTTGTATTACTGCAGTGTATCATTAGTGAGAGGTAGAAGGATATGAACCCTGCTTTCCTCTGTATTAGGGTGATTGATGGTTTGATATAGAACTCTTGGGTCAGTATGGCAAGGTGCACTCAGCTGGCAAATCTGCAGTTGTTTGAAAGTCAACAGTTATAAATAAAATATTTTTCTTTATCTTTTCACAGACGGTTGGTAATGCTTATGGCAATTTTTCACTGGCAACAATGTTTCCCAGAAGGGAGTTTACCAAAGAAGATTATGGGAAGAAATTACTGGAGCTGGAGTTAGCACCCAGTGCTTCAGTAGTATTGCTGCCGGTAGGTGTTGGGTTTTGGTTTCTTTGCTTTTCATGTCCTTGCAAATAGCAGTACTTTAGCTGTATTGCTGCTTTTCATTGGCCATGATAAGATTTGGCTTGGATTTTGGTCTTTTCTGTGTTTAAGACAGATTGCAGAAGTATTTTAATTTTTGTCAGGACTGACCTGGAGAAGGATTGTTTCTGAAGCAGATAAATGGTGGCATAGATATTTGTCTAACGTGTAACCAAAGGATTCTCTTGTGTCCACCGAGCTGCTTCTAAATTATGGATGAAATATTCTGTCTACAAGAGCACAACTTTAATATCTGACAAGTTTGTTTTTTATGTGTTCATGACCAGGCGGGAAGACCTGCTACTGCTGTCGTTCAGGCTTCAGGCGGTGATCTGTGGAAGTTCTTGGGCACAATACTTTATCCCCTCTTAGCGGTTTGGAGATTTATTAGCAACTTCCTGTTCACGAGTCCACCCCCCTCCCAGTCTGCTGTGAGATCAGCTCATCAGCAAGAGCATTCAAATCCTTCAACATCTAGCAGCATGGAGCAAAGCAGGTAATCAAAATTGTTTGAGGCAGCTCTTTGTCACACTGCTTGCTGGAATTGTTTTCATCTTGAAGTGGGGAACTGAGCAATATCTCTTAACTGCTGCCTTCTCCATGCAGTTTCTGGCCACCACCACTGCTTAAAAGGGATAACCTGGTGGCTGGTAAGCTGCCTGGAAGCTCTGACCAGGATTTTCTGGTTTTTACGTATGTGATTAAGCAAAATTGTTGGCTTCAGTTCCCAGTTACAGAGTAGAAACAGCATTGTCTTGCAGTCATTTATAAATAGGGAATTCAGCTGTAACTACAAATGTGGGCTTCACGTGAGCTGATACTACTGTTTGGAAGATAAAAAATTTTGAAAATTAGATGTCAAATTGTTATAGTGTGGTTGTACAAGAAAGCCAAGCATCTGAAGTCTGACAGTTAAAGTTTTGTATTGGCTAGGGAACGAGAGCTCTCCTCTACCACTAGGCCATTCCTTGGGAAGCAGCCAGGTGTTGCTTCAATGTCAGGTGCTTTCCAGGGGAAAGGAGATTCAGTCAGTTTGACTGCTAAGTGGCAATTTTTTCGGCTGGGTACTGTTTCCCAAGGAACCAAAAGGCTGAAGAAAACTATTACTGAGGATAAGAGAAGGAAGGATGCATGGTTTACACAAGAATTGAATGCAATAAATGTAGTTCTTACCAGGGGAAACTGTCAAACCTCACTGTTGTTTGTACCCTAGGCAAGCAGTCAGGAAACGAATAGTGGAAAAGCGGGGGGAAGACTTCAAGAAAGAAGGTAAAATATATAGACTGAGGACTCAAGACGATGGAGAAGATGAAAACAACACTTGGAATGGAAATTCTACACAACAAATGTAGTTTTGAGTAACTGCAGTAATCACTGCCTGGCTTTTTTTTTTTTCCTTTGTTTTCTTATTTGATTTAAGTCAACTAAAGCTTCTGGACAAGTGGGGCTTCACTGACTGAATTACTTAATTCTTATTCCTGTAGTGGAGTATGGAATAAAGTCACCCAAGTCAGAAAAATGGAGTGGGTGTGGCTGAGGCCTGGAAGCCAAGTTAAAGACTGAAAATCTCCATCAGCTTTCATAATCATTACCCTTCTGCCATAGTAAGGCACTTTTTAATCTATAAATATTCTGCTACATAAATTTAAGGGCCAGATATTAATATAAAGGTCATGGTAGGCAATGACTGATTGAAATGAGGGTTTCAGAAGCACTATAAGTAGCAAATCCGGTAACTAATTTATGTTTAACTTTTTTTTCTTGCTTCTGCAACTGCAAGCAAAACCTTGTAGTTTTTAATTGCCCAAGCACTCAATAAACTATTTTCCAGAAAACATAACTGTCTTCTCTTCTGAAGTTCCTCTGAAGTACTTGTGTTACAAAGAAGCAAACGATTAGGATCTGAAATTCAATTATTATCTGAAATTCAAAATATACCAGATAAACTTTTTTTTCCAGTTTAAATGACCTTAGGAGTTTTTCATATAAAAAAACCATCTGAAATAGTGTTTTGTGTCCAGGCTGTGGTACAGGAAGAAAAATGATGGATCTTTATCACATAACATGGAAATGCTGTTCGCAGGGGCCTGCAGTACAAGAGCCTGGCAGCTTTTATTTTGGAGGAAGGGTATCAACCTTCCTTCCCCCCCACCAGTAGCACCAGAACCCTGGGGAGCACTCTGTCAGGCAAGGCACAAAGTTGCAGTAGTACAAGCACTAGGTTTCTTTTCCTTATGCTACAGAGCTTTTAATAAAGAAACAAAAAACGCTTTAGGAAGTGGAAACTTTACATTTTACTGAGTTCCATCTGTGGTTGTTTGTGGGATCTTTTGGATCGTTTTCCATACTTGTATGCAAAAAGAGCCAAGCACAATGCTCCAACTCCGCAAAGAGCAAAAAGCACATACAGTGCTATTTCTGCACTTTGTGATGTTAAATCTAATCCCAAAAAGTGCACGCTGTTAGCCACTCCTGGGCTGGTGGCTGTAGGTGCCGCTGTCCCTGGGAAAACAAGGAGAAAGTATTAGTACAAGGCTGGGGGTGAGCTCGGTGTTGTACCCGTGTGCTTTGCTGCTTCCTGCCTCGATGAGCTGTCAGTACACTGGCAGTAGCCATAGTTCTGTGGGATCAGGGATTGACACAATTCTAGCTCAGGGTAAAGGCACAACTGAGGCTGCTAGGGCAGTTCTTGAGACTCCAGGAGCAGGGAGTGTTCTCTGACAGCCAAAGTCATCCCAAAAAACCCACACCAACAGTGGTTGCTGGTCAATGTGCTCCTCTAGTTCAGAGAACATAAATCACAAGAACAATCAATATTTCCAAAGGCTTACCTAAAACACCGATTCATATAAAGTATTCAGAACTGTTTACTAAAAATGATGTGGGAATATTGAATGTGTATGGTTTGGAAAACATTTTGGGCCATTCTGTTAATTAGAAAACAGTAGAATTGAATAACTTTTGCTGCATTTTGGAGACAGGCATGTGTCAAGATGCTATTGCACAGAATTTAGTCCTTCAGGTTTGGCACAGAGAAGTGAGATAATTCCACATGAATGTCTTCAGTCATAGCAAAGACTGATGAGTGGTCAGTGCATGACTGGAGGCCTTAGAAAGAATATTGCAGAAAATGGTGGTGTCTTTAAAGACTCTAGGGAAATTTTTGGGGATTAGAATCAGATGTTCAGACACCCAACCACAATTTCTGCTGCATCACTTACCTTCAGGCTCTGTTTCCAGGCAGGGATGTGGGCCTGTTGCTGGGTCTGGAAACCCATTGCAGTTTATGATCTGTGAGTAGTACCTGGCAGACGCCTTGGGGACCCGTGTCAAGTTGACATCTGTGAAATTCACGTGATAGAACCCAAACCTTTCGTCGAAGCCCACTGCCCACTCAAAGTTGTCCATCAGCGTCCACGCAGTGTAGCCTCGTAAGTCGACGCCGTCGAGCACAACAGCTGTTACCAGGACCAGAGAGAACGGGTTAGGTGTGCAGCCAGGTGGCAGCAGCCATCACCGCTAGGCCAGCAGTGGCACAAAGATGCTCCAGGACACTACACAGCGGTCTGTCACTTTGGCCTCCTTGGTTTCACCATTTCCCCATTCCCAACTCTCATGTGGTGCTTTAGCTCAGTTGCTTTGAGTTCAGCTGCCAAGTTACAGCTAATGAGCAACCAGGGGAGTTCAGTTACCTGCCAGCACTGGAGACTGCTTTTCTCTTCCAAAAATCAAAGCTTATGTCCAATAAACAAAGGTTTAGGAACAGAGCAGGAAAGCCATCAACATGCAACTGTTGCTTCAACAAGTGCTTGTGGGGCCTGGCTGCTGAAAGGCAGTGAACAAGCACTTTCTGAACATCTGGCTGGCAGGTCCTAGTAACCAGAAAAGCAGACTGAAAAAGCACTTCCCTGATGTTGCTTGACCACTGCTGTAATTGAAACCAGTTTGGGGTTTGGTTATTTTCTGTTTTTTAAAAAGATGCAGTTTTTAGACACAGCAGTAGTCAAATGAGAAGTCAAAATAGGTACTCATCGAGTAGTAGTACCTGCTCTTGCCAGGCGCAGCTATACAAGGACACTGCAGTTACCCTACAAAACCTAGGGTTCGTTTTTTTCCTTTAGATCACCTTTCCCTGCAAAGTTGTGCCTATCTGTGGCCAGTTTCCACTAAACCCAAAGGCTCTCAGAACTGGACACAGAGTAAACCCATGTGAGTGTGTGACTTGCAAGTGTGATGGTGATGGCAGTGGTCTTTCAGCACTTCACAACTTGCTTTGTACACATCAGTCTTGGTGTAAGATGCAGTTGCTCTCTAGGTATTTGGATGATCAGATGTAAGTAATCATTCCTACCTTTCAGTGCTTCGTTAATGTAGCTCCGATAGTAATGTGTTCGCCAAGTGTCATTCAAGTCTAAGGCTCTTTCTGAGATCCCATTTTCAGTCACATAAATGGGAGGGTTGTTGTACTCTTCCTTTATCCATCTCAGGATCTTTCGGAAACCAAAGGGTGCCACCTTGAGCCACAAGGAACCAGAGTTGAGCCAGCTGCGGTCGGTTACTGAAGCTACACCCCTGCAGAGGAGGACACACGGATCAAGGGAGCAGTCCCAAGTGCCCGCTGCCATGCCTGGCACCTCATTGCTGCGGGGCTGAGAAATACAGTGCTGAGCTCTGCAGAAAACTGAACCAGAGGTGATGTTGCGGCAAGCTGGCAAAAGCACAGCGGGCTGAGGTGGTGTTGGGGCTCACAAGCCTCTAGAAAACACTTCTCATACTTGGCTTTACTGTCATATTTCACTTGAATCAACTATGGCTGAGGATGTGATGTTAGCTCCTAATTTTTGTCCTTTGACACCATTTCTGCTGTTCAACTTCTAATGTGGCACTTGACCACGCAAAAATTGCCATTTACACCTACATGCAGGAATGTGAGACTGAGCCCAGTGTCCTACAGGGCTAAACCACAGGGGCTGGGATGCAGAAGCAGAGGGAAGTTATAATAATTTCATAGACTCTCTTTGGAGCTGTTTCCCAAAACAGCCTGTGTTCACCCCCATATGTGGTCCCTCCATTACCTTAATTCTCTTCAGAAAAACAAGTAAGCTCCTATTGCTTACCTTCTGAAGCTGGGGAAAGAAATTGGTATCTAAATAAAAATCTTGACTTATGTATATTTAACCATGAAATGATTTATCTATCTAGGCTTTGAACTTACATTTGTCCAGTGGAGTGAGGGAACTAATAACTGTTTAACAATAAATGGAGCAGTATCCATAAACCAGGATACTCTATCAGTTCAAAGTGCAGACCAGGGGTGGGAAATACGATAAATACTGTTTACAGCTGATCCCAAACCCTTGGGAGACTCACAAGTGCAGATTCCTTCCTTTAGCAGATCTTCTAAATGTCTTTCTTCTATTTTAACCATTCATGTTTATCATCAGGTCTGTAAAAAAAGGGCTGTTGCTGGACTTTGCTGGACTTTTGTGAAAATACCAGCACCACAGGTGCCGTTTGGGGCTATTTTCCCTAGTATTGGTGATAACAGCTTAAAATACCTGTCTCACAGCTTTATTTGCTATCAGTTAACGTTGCTCAGTTGGCCCAAGCTCCAGGTGCACATATTTTACATGGCAAATAATTCACATTCATCTCTTACCTATCGGAGTCATACGACAGAACACTGGCAGGATACTTTAAATTGTACGTTAGAACTGTAGTATAATGGTTCAAACCAAAGTAGTCATATGTGCCTTTAATTCTTTGCTTTTCACTTTCAGTAAATTCTGGAAGTCTGTAATAGAAAACAGAAAAGCATAAACCCCTCAAAATGGAAAGCTTCTAAGGATTTATCCTTCTTTTGCTTCTACCCCTCCCCAGTCCTGCTGTATAATTTAAGCTTTTGCTAGAATATGCAATTTGTGGTGCCAGCTCTAGAGTTCTTCAAGAGAGGAACAGACCTTTCACTGCCCAGGAAAGACACGCCTGATGGCTAGAGGTCCTGCTCATGGGCAAACAAGAAGTTTGACCACGATCCTGCTTTATAAGACAAGAAACAGTGTTTCCCAGTCAGGAATGCATTGGGAGGAACCGGTGACAATATCATTTTGCTTGTCAAGTGCTTGGTTCCCTTCAAAAGGGAGGCCTCCTCGGAGAACATCCCCCTTTGGGCTCTGCAGCCGTACACAGCTCTACACAGAATAGGAAACAGAGTCGGGGACATCCAGGGTACCCTCGAGCAGGGAGCGAGGTTTCAGCTCTCTTTTAGCCAGGAGAGAGAGAAAATACTTCTGGATATTAGGTCCCTAGGCGACCCCTGCTGAAAACGCAGGCGGTGCTTCTGGCAATTTGGTGATGCTTGAGAGTTTGCAGTCAGACTGAGGACAGGACTTCTTCCCCAGATTGAGATGCTTGGGCACAGCAGTGCACAAAGCAACACACAGTGACTTTGCCATCTTATTAACGGCAGCAACTGCCAGAGGAGAAATAATGTACCAAAAAAAGTGCTCGAGAATGCAAGTGCTGTAGGCACATATGAAAGCATAATTCTTGACGAGACCTGCGTTTGCTGCAGAGCATACCCTGACTCTTCCACCATCTCCCTCATTTCAAAACAAGTAGTCTTTCACATTTTCAGAGATTAATGATCAGGAATAGCCCCAGATCTAATATACGCCATCAAGTTGCTATTAAAGTGAAGAGGGAAAAAAGTTCTTTTGTTATAGATGCCTAAAAAGGGGGAGACAAGGAAAACCATTCAAGATGGAGCACTGCTAGCACAATAGGGTTACGAATAATTAATGGAAATAGGAAACAGGAAACATAATTCAGAGGGACCAATGAGTTCTCAGGACATTTCAAGAACAGTTACAACACATTTACCGTGGTCAAGTAAAGCGCTGCCTCTAATGCAGATCATATCACTCTAAGCTGCCAACTTACTACACCAAAGATATAGTAGTAAATTTAGTTTGCAAGAGAGGTAAAGTCAGGGAACAGGCAGAATAGAGATTTTTCTGTGAGGATGCAGTAAGATTTTCACAATAACATTGCAACAGAATCATTGAAATGTAGCACTTCTTTCAGAAAAGCAGGTTTCAGCACAGCAGCTATGAGAAAAGTAGATATGTGCCTGGGCTCTTACCGGGACTGGCTCAGACCCTGAGCCAGACTGCGTTCCCGTATCCTCGTTTTCATCACTTCGTTATAATCGCCATTTTTGAAAATGGGATGAGCAAACCAACCTAGCAAAAACTAAGCCAGGAAGTAAGGGAGAAGGATAAATTATGTATCAAAACAAGGGATTTAACCATTTCTCTTTCATATGCTTCTTTAGTACCTGAATTTATAATGAACAAGCACATGGAGATGTGCAGGGATGCCCATTTAATGGCAGCAAATTTAATAAGCTTTTGGCACTGCAATCGTATTTCGTCTCATTTCTGTAGCATACATGATCAGCCACCAGAAGATGGTGATACATTTCCTTGCAGTGATGCCTCTGGCTCATCCGTTTTTTTATGCCGGCACTGTGAGTTGCTGACCTGGGTTTCGGTCACCTCCAGTACCTAGGATGGGGGTGCCCCCATGAACAAACCCAGGAGCAGTAGGGAGAGCTGTGACTGGGTGTCTCTCTACCTGCAAGTATCGTCTGGCAGCATCGATGTCCTCCTGTTTGTGTGGGTTCCTCGGTTCTGCCCAGTCAGAGTTGATGGTGATAGAGATTAATCCTCCTTGTTTTGCCCGGTAGGTGTCATTGTAGAGGTGCCAGGCTTCTGCGTGGGCCTTTATTAAGTTGTGCCCCACGACGTAAGGAGCTCGCCCTGGCCGAACGGAGATGCCTGCAGAGACAGTGGCAGCACAGGCAGCGGAGCAGCAGCTCCCAGCTTTCCAAACCCCATTTATCCCCACTGCACTGTCTTCCTTGCTCTACTTTTACAAGCCTCTACTCGCTGCAGCATAAAACAGAGTTGTGCGTGCAGTGCTGCAAAGGCTCTGCGCTTATCCCAGCAGTCCTACCTGGAGCAGCCGTGCCAACGCCATAGCCACAATAGGCGGTGTTGTAGGGTTCATTGAGGGTTATCCAAAATTTCACTTTATCTCCCAGTCTCTGGAAAAGGAGCTCAGCGTATTCCTTAAACCTCTGAACTATAGTATCATTCTCCCACCCACCAAGGTTCTGCAGCGCCTGTGGGAGGTCCCAATGATAGAGAGTCACCTGTAGGGAAAGACAGCAAGAGAAAGGACTCAACCAGTCACCTACTCACTTTCAGAAATAAAGACAGTGACCCAGCCTCATTTTTGAACATAAACGGTGCTTTGATCTGCAGCTACGTGTCCTAACAGTGTCTGAGTGCATACATGTGTGCAGCACTTGGTGCAGCCACGTGCATGGTCCCTACATGTACCAGCATGGTTTGGGGAGGACAGGGACAGCCAGCAGTGGGGAAGCAACAGATAGAAGCAGAAAAAAGCTACATGTATCTATGGGGCAGGTCAGATTCACTCAACAGTGCTGAAAATGTTGATTGATGCGGTGGTGAGGTCACTGTGCATTATATGTGACACACCATGCTGATCAGTGGAGCTTCCTGACTCCTAGGAAAATAATAATGTTGCACCCATCTGCAAGAAAGGCAAGAAGGAGGATCCTGGGAACTACAGGTTGGTCGGCGTCAGCTCAGGCTCTGGAAAGATCACTGAGCAGACTGTTGTGAAATCCACTTCTAAGCACGCAAGGGATAAGAAGGTAATTGGAAGTAGTCAACAATAAATTTACCATAATCTTTCTGCATATTAATTTTTAACATCTCACTATACTCCCAGTTCATTTGCTTATGCAAAAATGTTTCCTTGCAGAACACAATGAAAAACAATTTCTCTGTCAAGAAGGGTGTGGATAGAAACACACACATATATAGTCTGAGCATCAGACTCACACTCTGCTGTTTTTTACCATTTTTAGTTACCTGAGGCATAATGTTAGCTGCCAGAAGAGCATCTATAAGTCTTTCATAGTAGTTCAGTCCCATTTCATTGATGTATCTGGTGGTCCCATCTGGGAGAATGCGGGACCAGGAGATTGAAAAGCGGTAGTGAGACACCTTGAGCTTTTTCAGCATTTCCACATCCTCCTCAATCTTGTGGTAGCTGTCACAAGCTACATCTCCAGTGTCATCATTGCTGATTTTCAAGGGAGTGTGAGAAAACTGGTCCCAAATGCTAAGTCCTTTCCCATCTGCTCTCCACCCTCCCTCAATCTGTAATTGAAGATGGGGGGGAAGTGTTAGTAAACAATTCTAGGTCTTGGCCTAGCAAAGAATTCAGCCTTTGTGGCACCACACAATATTTTGACTTATCAGATTAGGAACAGAAATAGTGATGTTTTTGCTGTACCTAGTAAGACCTTTTGGGCCTCAAGGCAAGACATAATAGTGCAAAGTACAATGTCACAGAACAGGTCTTGTTTCAGTTCACCTGCTGCTCCGTGTTGGCTGGCTCTCGTGAAGCCCATGCTGCTGTCTCAATGCCTGTGGTATAACCATGCCTTTAAATATCTCCAAGGTCTTCCCTTTTACTGCAGTCGTTACTCTAACCCTAAATTATGGTCAAACCTAATGTTACAAAAGCTGTAGGTGTCTCATCATTCATCAGAAATGAATTAACTGTCTGCAGATAGCTTAACAGTCAGTCTTGGTTTCCTAACCTGATATGCTGCAGTTGCTACACTCCACCAAAAGTTCTGTGGAAACTCTCCATATAAAAATTCGTCTTCTTTCGGCAACGGGATACCGTTATTGCGGATGATTTCTGCGTAGTACACAGCAGAGCGCTTTGGAGTTCTTGGCCTGCTGGGATTGGCAAAATCAACCTGGTACAATCCAAATCTTGGATCATAACCATCCAACCATTCAAAGTTATCCATAAAAGACCAAGCATTGTATCCTCTCAGATTAACGCCATCCAGCTTGTAAGCTGAAAGACCAGAAACAAATGGAAAAGCATCAGCAGTATAATCACACATTAAATGAACCACAAGGAATTCAACTGCAAGCACACACATGCTTCCAGCTTCATAAAGGCGGCACTGGACAACTAAAATTATAAGAGAATCTTCATAGTTGGAGGATACAGAGTACAAAAGGCCATATAAAGGAGATAATAAAAAGAAACAGTAGGTTTTTACTGTGTTCAGAATATTTAAAGACCAATATAAATTGCTTTTAAAAACTAATCCTCAGAGGAAGAAAGTAACGAGAAATCTAAGGAGGAGACACAAAACAGAAACAGAATAAAAGCAAATGCTGGTACCTTTTAAAGCTTCATCAATGTATGTTTTGTAGTAAAATATCCTGGCATTGTCATCAACATCTGATTTGGTCTTTAACCCCACCCCGTTCTCAATTATGTATATTGGGGGATTTCCATATTCTTCTTTGATCCAGTTCAGTACCCTCCTCAGCCCCCAGGCCACTGCCCGATGGTTAGGAATAGCTGAGGAGGGCCAGGAACTGTCAACCGCTGTTATAACTTCCTGGTCATACTCATAAGAGGAGGGTCTCAGCCGGGTTGTTCCATGGGTTACAATTTTGGAGGTATAGGTGTTGAAGCAGAAAACATCTGCCGTGCCCCTGATGTATTCACGCTCCTCTGCTGTGAAAACCGGCAGGCGAGACGATGGCAGGTTCTGGAGCTCACTCCTGTTGCCAACTTTCCACTTCATGACCTCGGGATAGTCCCCATTTTTGAAAATCGGGTGTGTAAACCACCCCACCAAAAACTGCAGGGACCTGTCTGCAGCTTCTATGTCCCTGGGATTGCTTGGTGTTTTCGGCTCAACCCAGTCAATGTTGGGACACAGAGCGATGACCCCTCCCTGACTTGCTCTGTATTTGTCATCGTATGTGTGGTAGACCTTGGCGTGAGCCTTCAGTAAGATGTGAGCAACCCTGTAGGGAGCAGTGCCAGGGTCTTTGACGTTGGGTGGAAATACCCCAGTGCCATAGCCAGCCCAGGCAATGACTTGGGGTTCATTGAACGTAATCCAGAACTTCACCCTGTCCCCAAAGGTCTGGAAACAGAAGTCTGCAAAACTATCAAAGAAGTCAATCAGGACGCTGCTCTCCCAGCCACCAATGTCCTGGAGAGCTTGTGGCAGGTCCCAGTGGTAGAGAGTGACAATTGGAGTGATGTTGTTTGCAACCAGTCCATCAATGAGACGGTTATAGTAGCCAACTCCATGGCTGTTTATTGAGCTGTTCCTTCCGCTGGGAAAAATTCGAGACCAGGACAGGGAGAAACGATAGTTCTTTACCCCTAAGGCTCTCAGCAGGTAAATATCTTCCTCCACCTTGTTGTAGCTATCACAAGCTATATCTCCAGTATCGTTATTATTTATATTCCCTGGGACATGGGTGAAGTTATCCCAAATGCTGGGTCCTTTGCCATCAGCATCCCAACCTCCCTCTATCTGGTAGGCAGAAGAAGACACACCCCATGTAAAGTCCTCTGGGAATGTCCCATAAAAGTACATGTCCCTTTCAAAGGCTGTTTGAGATGAAAACTTCTGCCAGACAACCTTTGCCTTGGAGGGAACTTCTGATGCTGGTAAATTTGGCAGCTTCGATGGCATGGGTAGGTCAAACACCACTGGCATAGAAAATCCGTCCAAGACTTTGGATGGGAAACCATTTTTTTCAATAACACTGGAATAGAAATAAGCAGATGCTTTGGGAGTCCTTGGTCTGTTGCCGTCTTCAAAATTCACATGATGTAGTCCAAATTTTAGGCTGTACCCCACTGGGCCTTCAAAGACATCAACCAGAGATCGAGCAATATATGACCGAACATCAACTGCATCTAGTTTTACCGCTGTCACAGAAACAGTACGAGGCACTGTTATTCACTTGAACATCATACAGCACAACATAAGCACCACAACTGAGAGTTACAGTGTGATAAGCCAAACATGTATGCATGTTTTTTAGGGAAAAAAAAACCAAAAACCAAAAAACAAACCCTACCAATTAGAGTACCTGGCAAGAAAAGCACTCATCCCTGTGCTGGGAACTGGTCAAACGCTTAGTGATAAAAATGCATGAGAAAAGAAATATCAGTCAAGAGATATCTGAGCACAGGACAGCTGTGCCACTGGTATGCCTTACCCTGTCTTCTTGTTTTCAAGGACAATTCATCAGTTTAGGTGTGTGGCGCACTTTTAGATTTAACACTATAGTTAAGCCAAGACATTACAAGTATTTAGTGCTTGCCCATCTTCCCTGCGCACAGGAGAGTCTTTTAGCAGAACAGTGTATCCAACACCAGCAGAGGCAAGCCCAGCATCCTTCCTCACTTTGCCTAAATCTCTCTCATTCCATATCAGTAATCAGTAAAGACGTTGTTCAGTCCTGACCTGTGAGATCTCTGTTTCAAGAGCCTGCCTACAGGCAAATCATCCTCAGGGAAGCTGAATTATAAAAACACTGTTCTCACAGAGGGACTGACATCAGAGTGCAGGCTACATTAATCCATATATATGAAAAACCTCTTCCTGTATCTAAACCAAACGGAGAGTTCCATGTCTGCACACCAGATAGGCTGAAGTATATTAGGTCAAACTATATACACAATAGGCAGCTGACCTCATATCACTATGCAAGTGGTGACTTTTAAAGTAAACCACCATGGAAGGGATAGAATAACTAGTTGCCATTATTAAAAAAAAAAAAAATTATGCATACCTTTTAGAGCCTCATTGATGTACTGGCGGAAATAATCCACTCGCAGAGTGTCATTAATAAAATCCCCTGCATCTTCTGTTGGCATACCATTTCCTGCTATGTAAATTGGGATCTTTGCCCCTGTGTATTCCTGGGACACGAACTTCAGCAGCCTTCTTAATCCCCAAGGGACCACATGGATCCAAGAAGAGGCAGTCTGTGGCCAAGAAGGATCTACATGCAAGGAGAACTTCCCGATGCTCTCGTAGCCTGGTGCGCATGTCCCATTAGTCACAGCACTGACCAGGCGGGAAGTGTAATGGGAAAGACCAAAAAAATCTGCAGTCCCTTTCACCCAGGACTTCTCCTCTTCTGTAAACAGAGGCAGCTGTGCAACTGTTGTGGAGCACTGCTGGTTTACTTCCTGGATCTGAGCCTTCAGGATCTCTGGGTAATCACCATTAACAAATATAGGGTGAGCAAACCAGCCAAGCATGAACTGCAGGTACCTCTCAGATGCCCTCACGTCCTCAGAATTGGTTGGAGTCTTGGGTTCAGCCCAATCTGAGTTCAGCACCAGCCCCACCTTTCCCAGTTGCTGAGAGCGGTATTTGTCATTATACAGGTGCCAGACCTTGGCGTGAGCCTTGAGAATCGTGTGAGCCACCTGGGTGCAGAAAGCAGAGGAACATGTGTCACATTGCTTTGTACAAGAACACTGAAGCATTGATATTACTGCCATGTGAGAATGTCATCTCCATCCAAAAGAAGAAACACCGACAAAACAAACAATCATAGCCAGAGTGCAGCAGGTTTTGGATTAAGCAAAAGAATGTGGCTATCCATCAACACCAGCTTTCAGAATATAAAAATAAAGACATCTAACACCCATTAGCTACCCCATTTTTTTGCAAGTATCATAAATCCAACAAGCAAATAGTTGTCTCAGAGGCCACATTAGGCTTGAATATAGTTAAAATACAGAGCCATTGAAAAAAAACAACACAATGGCAGATGCAGGATCCTAGTTATTGCTGTGTCCCTACCTTGTAAGATGCTACTCCTGGGTCAGTGATTCCTGGAGGATGCTCTCCAGTGCCATAGCCAGCATAGCTGATAACCCAAGGCTCATGAAAAGTAATCCAGGTCTTGACCCGATCCCCAAAAGTGGCAAAGCAGAAGTCTGCATAGTTTACAAAAGCATCTACAATACTGTCATTCTGCCAGCCACCAAGAACCTGAAGAGCTTGTGGGAGGTCCCAGTGGAACAGAGTCACCATGGGCTCAATGTTAGAGTCTCGCAACCGGTTAATTAATTGGTTGTAATAATCAACACCCTTGGAGTTGATGGTCTCGTTTGTGCCAGCAGGGAAAATTCTAGGCCAGGATACAGAAAACTTGTACAGTTGGGGGTGAAGACCCCTAAGGAGATAAATGTCATAGCTGGTTTTATAGTAGCTGTCACATGCCACATCTGCAGTTTGGTTCATGTAGACATGACCTGCATGCCCAAAATGATCCCAGATGCTCTCTCCTTTCCCATCCTCTGCCCAAGCTCCTTCAATGTTAAAGGCACCTGTGGACGTGCCCCAGAGGAAACCACTTGGGAAAACATCTTGCAGAAAAGAATCCCTCTCCAATTCAGAGTGTTTAGCAAACATTTCCCAAACTGTTTGATAGGAGGATCGAGGGGCAAGAACAGCATCTGGGTTCTCCTGCAGAGTAATTGTTTTTCTGGAAATAGAATAAAAAGAAGTTACAATCTCCAAGGTAGATGTCAGTGCCAAAGAACTTGCAAATATGGAGAAGATAAGAATAGTTTGCTTTCCCTTCAGCTGACGTAAGCCACTTAGGGTATAGCTCCTTTGTCATCTGATGAGTCCAGTCTGCTGCCATCCAGCTAGCAGATGAAGGTGGAGTGCAATGCTCATTAATTTCCATGGGATAAGCTAATCAGCCCTGCTTCTGTAGTCCTTAGCATCTCCCTGCACAATGGCATGTGCGTTTCTATAGGCACAACTGGCTTTTTTCCTAGGAATGTGCATATTTTATTTTATTTTATTTTATTTTATTTTATTATTTTTAACTGTTTTGCTCTTGAAAAGAACAGAAGCCTTGGAAAATGTACTTGTTACTATTGGCTTGAAGGTGCAACCTGGATAACCAAGGATGAGAGAGTGGAAGAGGATTACACTGTCTGTAACAGCACGATAGAGGATTGCCTGTCATAGCAAGAGGCTGGGCTCAGCAGAAAGGCATTTCTTTCCAGTCCTTTCAGCAACTAACAGCAGACTTTACCACTAGAACTGTCTTGTGTCTGCCTACACATGGGTTTCTAGAGGACACCATTTTATTATAGTTTCTGATTTAAAGGACAAAAAATGTACCTTAAAACATGAGATGATGAGAAGGCCAAGAACTCATTAACATCGTACCCAATCGTATGTATCTCTTCTTTATTAATAGCTGAAAACAAACAAATAGCGATGGACTTAGCCACAACTTAGATGCCATGTACTGCATGACACTACTTGTACATACAATTACACCTTTAGAAGCAAGGTGCTCTTCATAACTCATAGCGATTTTTCTCAGATCAAATATCTTGGGTTTTTATTAGATATTTACAGTTTCATGTTAAAAAAGGATCATAGACTCATAGAATCACTTAGGTTGGAAAAGACCTTTAAGATCATCAAGTCCAACTGTTAACCTAACACTGCCCAGTCCACCACTAAGCCATGTCCCTAAGCACCACGTCTACACTTTTTAAAATACCACCAGGGATGATGACTCAATCACTTCCCTGGGCATCCTGTTCCAATGTTTGACAACACTTTTGGTGAAGAAATTTTCTTAATATCCAATCTAAACCTCCCCTGGCTCAACTTGAGGCTGATGAAAATGATGAAAAGCTGTGGGGAAGGTTTCGTGCTCTCCGTCCACCCTTAATTTTCCAAGAAGGCTATGAAAGGAGCCATGAAGTTATTTCATCTAATAGCAGTGGTCTGGACTGGACAATTTTGAATTTCCTCTATAATTTGCCATGCAGAGCTTAGCTAAAAACTTCTCATCCTTCTTGAAATATGTCACTCACCTGTGACAATGGCAGCTACTGGTATGAAAGGATTCTCTTCCATGGAACCACAATCAAGAAACTTTAGACTAAAAAGCAAAATCTCTGTGTCCTTCCAGACATTCTGCAAAACCAGAAGTCAGAGACTTGTATGAAAGGAAGCATCAGCCAGCTAGTTAAACCATGATTTTGGCATTTGTTACTTTTAATATAGAATAGGAAATACCTAGGACACTGAGAACTGGTGATAAAGTTTTTCAAAGCTGAATTAATAAATCAACAAAATAAGCATTAAATACCACCCACTGTTCTTTGATCAAAAAAAAAAGCTCAATGCAAATCAAAGCATAAGCCCCAGAAACTGTCAGTGTTCGACCTCTCATTGAAAAGGCACAAGAGACTATGTCCTTTTTTAAAAGTTTACTTGGTAAGAATTTGTTGCTGTAAATGTTTGATTCACGTCAGATTTTTAGAGTAATTGCAGCATGCAATACACTACCAGAGGCTTAATATCAGGTACTAGCCTATAGCATCATTGACATTGGTGCTGCCATGTGATCTAATCCTTGCACAAACTCATCCTCATTAACATTTCCAGCACTGCCTCTGCTGATCAGAAGGTGTGAAGTTTGGTACTGCCATTGCAGAACCCATGCTAGAATAAAACATCGTCGTTTTGTGTACAGGTATTAGCCTCACAGCTTATCAAAGACTTAAGGTGTGAAAGAGAAGGTTCTTCAGTCCTGGACAAAAGATTTATGCCATTCCAGCTGTCAATGCTTCAGTAATGAGCATTGACCAAGATGATCCTTTCCAGCACTTTCAAACACCTGTTTTTAAGTCAGAATAACAACACAGAAGTGAGGTGTATGCAGGTGTTTCCTAGTGTAGCTGCTGCCCGAGCTCTCACAGCAAATCAGAACTGTTTAGACATGCATCAAGAAACACGAAGTTCCCCTTCTATTTATGGTCTGCTCTCTGCTGCTATAATTTTAACACTGTGCGTAATGTTACCTGGAATTCACTCAATTCCTTGTAGAAATCTGTTTCATTTCCACAATGGTACTGAAGGCTGAGAGACAGAAAGTCTACTGAATCCTAGAAACAAGAAAAGGAAAAGAATCATCCTCGAGTAAAATGTATTTTTTGCAGGTATTACGCTAAAAATATGTAAAACTGTGAAATGTTTGATAGAGACACATTGCTGGAGTAAAAAGTCATACAGCTGTATGGGAGCCCTGGACAGTATAATGAATACAAACTGGACACTGTATGGGAGATGCATTTTGTATCTCTCCTTCTAAACAAAATAAAATTTAAACAGCTAAATGAAATTCTAGGAGTATTTTATGAATTCAATATTGATGTTTTACAGTTGATTTTGTAATTAGTAAGACTGAAGAAGTCTATGATTAATCAGGCAGAGCAACCTTTGCAACAAGGTGGTTCAGGCAAGCCTTATCAATTATCCTTTGGGGAAAGTCCACTTCAGAAATCTTTAATCATTCCAAACTGCATTATCCCCCTAGAAGTCACCAAGTCCAAGGCAATAGGTCATATGTTCTTATTAAGCCAGCTGATGAAGTTGGAAAAAAACTGATAAGCTTTCATTTATTTTTCAGTCCAAGGTTTTCTTCTAGTTTAGTCATCTTGTCTAATACAATGTCTTTCCTCTCTCTACAAACCAAACCTTGTTTATATCCTTGACATGCCATGCCTACAGCATCGCTCACCCTATTACTAAATTTTGAAGGCTTGTGAATCCAAGTGAAAAACCTGCACTGTCATTTGTTCCCTACATCCTACATCAATATCCTCTAGAAGAAGACAACTACTAACAGAGGGTTTGGCCTTTACAGAAAGAATGTCATCATGTTTGTAGAGATTATGTTCTCATCTTGTGCCATCACTGTGCAACTAGATCACTATCAGCACAGCTCTGTCTGTGTTTTAACACAATAAGCACATCTTTTAAGTAGCAGTTATTTAAAATAAAGTATCTGTTTCTTTGGTGGTGCATTAAGGAGACTTGCAAAGCAAATAACAATGGGTACACTTTTTGCAGATGCCTCGCCATTTAAGCATGTATATTGCTAAAATTGCCAATTACGAAAGCAAATATGTCTCCATATATCCTAATCAGTGCTTACTAGCCAAGAAAGGATGCTGAAGTAATTTTTTAAATCAGCGAACTTCACATGATCAAAACAATAAAAGAAAAAAAAATTACCAAATTGGTCAATTTGCTAAAATTTTATATAACTTGCAATAGGTCACTTCATCCTGCACATAAAAATCAGGTTAAATCAAATCAAATTTATATAATTTTGGAAATAACTTCTATTAAGGAGTTACCTGAAGAGAAGCTGCAAGCAATTCTGATGAAGAATCCAAGATATGACCCATTTCTAAAGCAATGGAAAGCTTTCCACCTTGGAAAAAAAAAAAAAAGAGACAATCTTTTAGCAGTGTGTTAGGGACAAATAAAAATTTCAGTTCCTTGCATTTTTTTAAAAATCAGTTGAAAGTTTTTGAAGATGTGGATCAGTGCCCCAGGTAGCTGATTTCAGAACACCCACTATGATTCCAACAGAGCTGAAGAAGTTAGAAATAGGTGGAGTTCAGGGAGTCTTTGTCAACAAATCTTGTGTTATTGTGAGAGTTCATAACCATTTTAGCACAGCTGACTGTTGTCTGCCTGGGACAGATAAATTCCAAGCCCAAAGAAGGCAGGCCCAAGAGGGCTGCTCCTTAGAAAATCCTGGGTACCCAGCAGAGAAGAGGTGAAATTCTCTTGCTCTGTGTAACACAGGTAGAGTTAGGATTTAATTACTTAAAAATCCCAGATTCTGCAATGAGGAAAGTCAAACAAAGGACATTGCAGACTTCCTCACACTATTATTGCCTCTCAGGAGACTTCTTGTGCATTGTTTCTTCATACTTTGAGCTACGTTTCAGGAATTTTTTAGTCTTTCCTCTGTGGGTCAGGAAGAGGTACACAAACATATACTGTCACCTACAAAATAGCTTGATTATTATGACTTTGTCATTGTACACAGGAAAAAAAGAGAATAAGACTGGATTTGAT